>JANJGN010000036.1:15828218-15878248 GCA_026770705.1 Isurus oxyrinchus | reverse complement strand
AAGAGGCAAACAGAGGCAAACTGAGTGAAACAGAGTTAAACAGAGTCATACAGAGTTAAATAGATGTAAACAGAGTTGAACAGAGGCAAACAGAGTTAAACAGAGTTAAACAGAGTTAAACAGAGGCAAACAGAGTGAAACAGTGTTAAAGAGAGGCAAAAGATTTAAGCAGAGTTAGACAGATTTGAACAGATTCAAAGTTAAACAGAGTTAAACAGAGGCATACAGATTCAAACAGAGTTAAACAGAGTGAAACAGTGGTAAACAGTGTTAAACATAGGCAAACAGAGTTAAATAGAGTTAAACAGAGTCAAACAGAGTTAAGCAGAGTTAATTATTGGCAAACAGAGTGAAAACAGAGTTAAACAGAGGCATACAGAGTTAAACAGAGGCAAACAGAGTTCAACAGAGTTAAACAGAGTTAAAAAGAGGCAAACAGAGGGAAACTGAGTGAAACAGAGTTAAACAGAGGCATACAGAGTTAAACAGAGTTCAACAGAGTTGAACAGAGGCAAACAGAGTTAAACAGATTTGAACAGAGGCAAACAGAGTTAAACAGAGTTAAACAGAGGCAAACAGAGTTAAATAGAGTTAAACAGAGGAATACAGGGTCAAAGAGCGTTAAACAGAGGCAAACAGAGTTACACAGAGTTAAACAGAGGCAAACAGAGTTCAGAGTTAAACAGAGACATGCAGAGTTAAACAGAGTTAAAAAGAGGCAAACAGAGGGAAACTGAGTGAAACAGAGTTAAACAGAGGCATACAGTATTAAATATATCTAAACAGAGTTGAACAGAGGCAAACAGAGTTAAACAGAGGCAAACAGAGTTAAACAGAGTTAAACAGAGGCAAACAGAGGGAACCTGAGTTATACAGAGGTAAACAGAGTTAAACAGAGTTAAACAGCGTTAAACAGAGGCAAAGAGAGTTAAATAGAGTTAGACAGAGGCAAACAGAGTTAAACTGATTTAAAGAGAGTCGATCAGAGTTAAACAGAGGCAAACATAGCTCAGCAGAGTTAAACAGAGGCAAACAGAGGGAAACTGAGTTAAACAGAGTTAAACAGAGGCATACAGAGTTAAACAGAGTTAAACAGAATTGAACAGAGTCAAACAGAGTTGAACAGAGTCAAATAGAGTTAATCAGAGGCAAACAGAGTTAAACAGAATTGGACAAAGGCAAACAGTTTTAAACAGAGTTAAACAGAGGCAAACAGAGTTGAATAGAGTTCACAGAGGCAAACAGAGTTCAACAGAGATAAAAAGAGTTCAACAGAGTTAAACAGAGTTAAAAAGAGGCAAACAGAGGGAAACAGAGTGAAATACTGTTCTACAGAGTTGAACAGAGGCATACAGAGTTAAACAGTGTTGAACAGAGGCAAACGGAGTTAAACAGAGTTAAATAGAGTCAAACAGAGTTAAACAGAGTTAAACAGAGGCAAACATATTCCAACAGAGTTAAACAGAGGCATGCAGAGTTAAACAGAGTTAAAAAGAGGCAAACAGAGGCAAACTGAGTGAAACAGAGTTAAACAGAGTCATACAGAGTTAAATAGATGTAAACAGAGTTGAACAGAGGCAAACAGAGTTAAACAGAGTTAAACAGAGTTAAACAGAGGCAAACAGAGGGAAACAGTGTTGGAGAGGCATACAGATTTAAGCAGAGTTAAACAGATTTGAACAGATTCAAACAAAGTTAAACAGAGTTAAACAGAGGCATACAGATTTAAACAGAGTGAAACAGTGGTAAACAGTGTTAAACAGAGGCAAACAGAGTTAAATAGAGTTAAACAGAGGCAAACAGAGTTAAGCAGAGTTAATCATAGGCAGAGTGAAAACACAGTTAAACAGAGGCATACAGAGTTAAACAGAGTTAAACAGACTTAAACAGAGACGAACAGAGTTAAACAGAGTTAAACAGAGTTCAACAGAGTTAAACAGAGTTAAAAAGAGGCAAACAGAGGCAAACTGAGTGAAACAGAGTTAAACAGAGTCATACAGAGTTAAATAGATGTAAACAGAGTTGAACAGAGGCAAACAGAGTTAAACAGAGTTAAACAGAGTTAAACAGAGTTAAACAGAGGCAAACAGAGTGAAACAGTGTTAAAGAGAGGCATACAGATTTAAGCAGAGTTAAACAGATTTGAACAGATTCAAAGTTAAACAGAGTTAAACAGAGGCATACAGATTCAAACAGAGTTAAACAGAGTGAAACAGTGGTAAACAGTGTTAAACAGAGGCAAACAGAGTTAAATAGAGTTAAACAGAGTCAAACAGAGTTAAGCAGAGTTAATTATTGGCAAACAGAGTGAAAACAGAGTTAAACAGAGGCATACAGAGTTAAACAGAGTTAAACAGACTTAAACAGAGGCAAACAGAGTTCAACAGAGTTAAACAGAGTTAAAAAGAGGCAAACAGAGGGAAACTGAGTGAAACAGAGTTAAACAGAGGCATACAGAGTTAAACAGAGTTAAACAGAGTTGAACAGAGGCAAACAGAGTTAAACAGATTTGAACAGAGGCAAACAGAGTTAAACAGAGTTAAACAGAGGCAAACAGAGTTAAATAGAGTTAAACAGAGGAATACAGGGTCAAATAGCGTTAAACAGAGGCAAACAGAGTTACACAGAGTTAAACAGAGGCAAACAGAGTTCAGAGTTAAACAGAGACATGCAGAGTTAAACAGAGTTAAAAAGAGGCAAACAGAGGGAAACTGAGTGAAACAGAGTTAAACAGAGGCATACAGTATTAAATATATCTAAACAGAGTTGAACAGAGGCAAACAGAGTTAAACAGAGGCAAACAGAGTTAAACAGAGTTAAACAGAGGCAAACAGAGGGAACCTGAGTTATACAGAGGTAAACAGAGTTAAACAGAGTTAAACAGCGTTAAACAGAGGCAAAGAGAGTTAAATAGAGTTAGACAGAGGCAAACAGAGTTAAACTGATTTAAAGAGAGTCGATCAGAGTTAAACAGAGGCAAACATAGCTCAGCAGAGTTAAACAGAGGCAAACAGAGGGAAACTGAGTTAAACAGAGTTAAACAGAGGCATACAGAGTTAAACAGAGTTAAACAGAATTGAACAGAGTCAAACAGAGTTGAACAGAGTCAAATAGAGTTAATCAGAGGCAAACAGAGTTAAACAGAATTGGACAAAGGCAAACAGTTTTAAACAGAGTTAAACAGAGGCAAACAGAGTTGAATAGAGTTCACAGAGGCAAACAGAGTTCAACAGAGATAAAAAGAGTTCAACAGAGTTAAACAGAGTTAAAAAGAGGCAAACAGAGGGAAACAGAGTGAAATAGTGTTCTACAGAGTTGAACAGAGGCATACAGAGTTAAACAGTGTTGAACAGAGGCAAACGGAGTTAAACAGAGTTAAATAGAGTCAAACAGAGTTAAACAGTGTTAAACAGAGGCAAACATATTCCAACAGAGTTAAACAGAGGCATGCAGAGTTAAACAGAGTTAAAAAGAGGCAAACAGAGGCAAACTGAGTGAAACAGAGTTAAACAGAGTCATACAGAGTTAAATAGATGTAAACAGAGTTGAACAGAGGCAAACAGAGTTAAACAGAGTTAAACAGAGGCAAACAGAGGGAAACAGTGTTGAAGAGAGGCATACAGATTTAAGCAGAGTTAAACAGATTTGAACAGATTCAAACAAAGTTAAACAGAGTTAAACAGAGGCATACAGATTTAAACAGAGTGAAACAGTGGTAAACAGTGTTAAACAGAGGCAAACAGAGTTAAATAGAGTTAAACAGAGGCAAACAGAGTTAAGCAGAGTTAATCATAGGCAGAGTGAAAACACAGTTAAACAGAGGCATACAGAGTTAAACAGAGTTAAACAGACTTAAACAGAGACGAACAGAGTTAAACAGAGTTAAACAGAGTTCAACAGAGTTCAACAGAGTTAAACAGAGGCAAACAGAGGGAAACTGAGTGAAACAGAGTTAAACAGAGGCATACAGAGTTAAACAGAGTTAAACAGAGTTGAACAGAGGCAAACAGAGTTAAACAGATTTGAACAGAGGCAAACAGAGTTAAACAGAGTTAAACAGAGGCAAACAGAGTTAAATAGAGTTAAACAGAGGAATACAGGATCAAACAGCGTTAAACAGAGGCAAACAGAGTTACACAGAGTTAAACAGGGGCAAACAGAGTTCAGAGTTAAACAGAGGCATGCAGAGTTAAACAGAGTTAAAAATAGGCAAACAGAGGGAAACTGAGTGAAACAGAGTTAAACAGAGGCATACAGTGTTAAATAGATCTAAACAGAGTTAAACAGAGGCAAACAGTGTTAAACAGAGTTAAACAGAGGCAAACAGAGTTAAACAGAGTTAAACAGAGGCAAACAGAGGGAACCTGAGTTAAACAGAGGTAAACAGAATAAAACAGAGGCAAACAGAGTTAAACAGCGTTAAACAGAGGCAGATAGAGTTAGACAGAGGCAAACAGAGTTAAAGTGAGTTAAAGAGAGTTGAACAGAGGCAAACAGAGTTAAACAGATTTGAACAGAGGCAAACAGAGTTAAACAGAGTTAAACAGAGGCAATCAGAGTTAAACAGAGTTAAACAGAGGCAAACAGAGTTCAACAGAGTTAAACAGAGGCAAACAGAGTTCAGAGTTAAACAGAGGGATGCAGAGTTAAGCAGAGTTAAAAAGAGGCAAACAGAGGGAAACTGAGTGATACAGAGTTAAACAGAGGCATACAGTATTAAATATATCTAAACAGAGTTGAACAGAGGCAAACAGAGTTAAACAGAATTAAACAGAGGCAAACAGAGGGAACCTGAGTTAAACAGAGGTAAACAGAGTTAAACAGAGGCAAACAGAGTTAAAAAGAGGCAAACAGAGGGAAACTGAGTGAAACAGAGTTAAACAGAGGCATACAGTGTTAAATAGATCTAAACAGAGTTAAACAGAGGCAAACAGAGTTAAATAGAGTTAAACAGAGGAATACAGGGTCAAACTGCGTTAAACAGAGGCAATCAGAGTTAAACAGAGTTAAACAGAGGCAAACAGAGTTCAACAGAGTTAAACAGAGGCAAACAGAGTTCAGAGTTAAACAGAGGGATGCAGAGTTAAACAGAGTTAAAAAGAGGCAAACAGAGGGAAACTGAGTGATACAGAGTTAAACAGAGGCGTACAGTATTAAATATATCTGAACAGAGTTGCACAGAGGCAAACAGAGTTAAACAGAGTTAAACAGAGGCAAACAGAGGGAACCTGAGTTAAACAGAGGTAAACAGAGTTAAACAGAGGCAAACAGAGTTAAAAAGAGGCAAACAGAGGGAAACTGAGTGAAACAGAGTTAAACAGAGGCATACAGTGTTAAATAGATCTAAACAGAGTTAAACAGAGTCATACAGAGTTAAATAGATGTAAACAGAGTTGAACAGAGGCAAACAGAGTTAAACAGAGTTAAACAGAGGCAAACAGAGTGAAACAGTGTTAAAGAGAGGCATACAGATTTAAGCAGAGTTAAACAGATTTGAACAGATTCAAAGTTAAACAGAGTTAAACAGAGGCATACAGATTCAAACAGAGTTAAACAGAGTGAAACAGTGGTAAACAGTGTTAAACAGAGGCAAACAGAGTTAAATAGAGTTAAACAGAGTCAAACAGAGTTAAGCAGAGTTAATTATTGGCAAACAGAGTGAAAACAGAGTTAAACAGAGGCATACAGAGTTAAACAGAGTTAAACAGACTTAAACAGAGGCAAACAGAGTTCAACAGAGTTAAACAGAGTTAAAAAGAGGCAAACAGAGGGAAACTGAGTGAAACAGAGTTAAACAGAGGCATACAGAGTTAAACAGAGTTAAACAGAGTTGAACAGAGGCAAACAGAGTTAAACAGATTTGAACAGAGGCAAACAGAGTTAAACAGAGTTAAACAGAGGCAAACAGAGTTAAATAGAGTTAAACAGAGGAATACAGGGTCAAATAGCGTTAAACAGAGGCAAACAGAGTTACACAGAGTTAAACAGAGGCAAACAGAGTTCAGAGTTAAACAGAGACATGCAGAGTTAAACAGAGTTAAAAAGAGGCAAACAGAGGGAAACTGAGTGAAACAGAGTTAAACAGAGGCATACAGTATTAAATATATCTAAACAGAGTTGAACAGAGGCAAACAGAGTTAAACAGAGGCAAACAGAGTTAAACAGAGTTAAACAGAGGCAAACAGAGGGAACCTGAGTTATACAGAGGTAAACAGAGTTAAACAGAGTTAAACAGCGTTAAACAGAGGCAAAGAGAGTTAAATAGAGTTAGACAGAGGCAAACAGAGTTAAACTGATTTAAAGAGAGTCGATCAGAGTTAAACAGAGGCAAACATAGCTCAGCAGAGTTAAACAGAGGCAAACAGAGGGAAACTGAGTTAAACAGAGTTAAACAGAGGCATACAGAGTTAAACAGAGTTAAACAGAATTGAACAGAGTCAAACAGAGTTGAACAGAGTCAAATAGAGTTAATCAGAGGCAAACAGAGTTAAACAGAATTGGACAAAGGCAAACAGTTTTAAACAGAGTTAAACAGAGGCAAACAGAGTTGAATAGAGTTCACAGAGATAAAAAGAGTTCAACAGAGTTAAACAGAGTTAAAAAGAGGCAAACAGAGGGAAACAGAGTGAAATAGTGTTCTACAGAGTTGAGCAGAGGCCTACAGAGTTAAACAGTGTTGAACAGATGCAAACGGAGTTAAACAGAGTTAAATAGAGTCAAACAGAGTTCATCCGAGTTACACAGAGGCATACAGAGTTAAACGGAGTTAAACAGTGTCAAACAGCGTTAAACAGAGTTGAACAGATGGAAATAGAGTTAAACAGAGGCAAACAGAGTTAAACAGAGGCAAACAGGGTCATACTGCGTTTAAACAGAGGCAATCAGAGTTAAACAGAGGCAAACAGAGTTCAACAGAGTTAAACAGAGGCAAACAGAGTTAAACAGAGTTGAACAGAGGCAAACAGAGTTGATCAGAGGCAAATAGAGTTAAACAGAGTTTAACAGATGCAAACAGAGTGAAACAGAGTTAAACAGAGACAAACAGAGTGAAACAGAGTTAAACAGAGGCATACAGAGTTAAACAGAGTTAAACAGACTTGAACAGATTCAAACAGAGTTAAACAGAGGCAAACAGAGTAAAACATAATTAAACAGAGGCAAACAGAATTAAACAGAGCTAAACAGAGGCAAACAGAGTTAAACTGAGTTAAACAGAGGAATACAGAGTCAAACAGCGTTAAACAGAGGCAAACAGAGTTAAACAGAGTTAAACAGAGGCAAACAGAGTTCAACAGAGTAAAACAGAGGCAAACAGAGTTAAACAGAGTTAAAAGGTGGCAAACAGAGGGAAACTGAGTGAAACAGAGGCAAACAGAGGGAAACTGAGTGATACAGAGTTAAACAGAGGCATACAGTATTAAATATATCTAAACAGAGTTGAACAGAGGCAAACAGAGTTAAACAGAATTAAACAGAGGCAAACAGAGGGAACCTGAGTTAAACAGAGGTAAACAGAGGAATACAGAGGCAAACAGAGTTAAAAAGAGGCAAACAGAGGGAAACTGAGTGAAACAGATTTAAACAGAGGCATACAGTGTTAAATAGATCTAAACAGAGTTAAACAGAGGCAAACAGAGTTAAATAGAGTTAAACAGAGGAATACAGGGTCAAACTGCATTAAACAGAGGCAATCAGAGTTAAACAGAGTTAAACAGAGGCAAACAGAGTTCAACAGAGTTAAACAGAGGCAAACAGAGTTCAGAGTTAAACAGAGGGATGCAGAGTTAAACAGAGTTAAAAAGAGGCAAACAGAGGGAAACTGAGTGATACAGAGTTAAACAGAGGCGTACAGTATTAAATATATCTGAACAGAGTTGCACAGAGGCAAACAGAGTTAAACAGAGTTAAACAGAGGCAAACAGAGGGAACCTGAGTTAAACAGAGGTAAACAGAGTTAAACAGAGGCAAACAGAGTTAAAAAGAGGCAAACAGAGGGAAACTGAGTGAAACAGAGTTAAACAGAGGCATACAGTGTTAAATAGATCTAAACAGAGTTAAACAGAGGCAAACAGAGTTAAATAGAGTTAAACAGAGGAATACAGGGTCAAACTGCGTTAAACAGAGGCAATCAGAGTTAAACAGAGTTAAACAGAGGCAAACAGAGTTCAACAGAGTTAAACAGAGGCAAACAGAGTTCAGAGTTAAACAGAGGGATGCAGAGTTAAACAGAGTTAAAAAGAGGCAAACAGAGGGAAACTGAGTGATACAGAGTTAAACAGAGGCGTACAGTATTAAATATATCTAAACAGAGTTGAACAGAGGCAAACAGAGTTAAACAGAGTTAAACAGAGGCAAACAGAGGGAACCTGAGTTAAACAGAGGTAAACAGAGTTAACAGAGGCAAACAGAGTTAAAAAGAGGCAAACAGAGGGAAACTGAGTGAAACAGAGTTAAACAGAGGCATACAGTGTTAAATAGATCTAAACAGAGTTAAACAGAGTCATACAGAGTTAAATAGATGTAAACAGAGTTGAACAGAGGCAAACAGAGTTAAACAGAGTTAAACAGAGGCAAACAGAGTGAAACAGTGTTAAAGAGAGGCATACAGATTTAAGCAGAGTTAAACAGATTTGAACAGATTCAAAGTTAAACAGAGTTAAACAGAGGCATACAGATTCAAACAGAGTTAAACAGAGTGAAACAGTGGTAAACAGTGTTAAACAGAGGCAAACAGAGTTAAACCGAGTTAAACAGAGGCAAACATATTCCAACAGAGTTAAACAGAGGGATGCAGAGTTAAACAGAGTTAAAAAGAGGCAAACAGAGGCAAACTGAGGTGAAACAGAGTTAAACAGAGTCATACAGAGTTAAATAGATGTAAACAGAGTTGAACAGAGGCAAACAGAGTTAAACAGAGTTAAACAGAGTTAAACAGAGTTAAACAGAGGCAAACAGAGTGAAACAGTGTTAAAGAGAGGCATACAGATTTAAGCAGAGTTAAACAGATTTGAACAGTGGTAAACAGTGTTAAACATCGGCAAACAGAGTTAAATAGAGTTAAACAGAGTCAAACAGAGTTAAGCAGAGTTAATTATTGGCAAACAGAGTGAAAACAGAGTTAAACAGAGGCATACAGAGTTAAACAGAGTTAAACAGAATTAAACAGAGGCAAACAGAGTTCAACAGAGTTAAACAGAGTTAAAAAGAGGCAAACAGAGGGAAACTGAGTGAAACAGAGTTAAACAGAGGCATACAGAGTTAAACAGAGTTCAACAGAGTTGAACAGAGGCAAACAGAGTTAAACAGATTTTGAACAGAGGCAAACAGAGTTAAACAGAGTTAAACAGAGGCAAACAGAGTTAAATAGAGTTAAACAGAGGAATACAGGGTCAAAGAGCATTAAACAGAGGCAAACAGAGTTACACAGAGTTAAACAGAGGCAAACAGAGTTCAGAGTTAAACAGAGACATGCAGAGTTAAACAGAGTTAAAAAGAGGCAAACAGAGGGAAACTGAGTGAAACAGAGTTAAACAGAGGCATACAGTATTAAATATATCTAAACAGAGTTGAACAGAGGCAAACAGAGTTAAACAGAGGCAAACAGAGTTAAAGTGAGTTAAAGAGAGTTGAACAGAGGCAAACAGAGTTAAACAGATTTGAACAGAGGCAAACAGAGTTAAACAGATTTAAACAGAGGCAAACAGAGTTAAATAGAGTTTAAACAGAGGAATACAGGGTCAAACTGCGTTAAACAGAGGCAATCAGAGTTAAACAGAGTTAAACAGAGGCAAACAGAGTTCAACAGAGTTAAACAGAGGCAAACAGAGTTCAGAGTTAAACAGAGGGATGCAGAGTTAAACAGAGTTAAAAAGAGGCAAACAGAGGGAAACTGAGTGATACAGAGTTAAACAGAGGCATACAGTATTAAATATATCTAAACAGAGTTGAACAGAGGCAAACAGAGTTAAACAGAATTAAACAGAGGCAAACAGAGGGAACCTGAGTTAAACAGAGGTAAACAGAGTTAAACAGAGGCAAACAGAGTTAAAAAGAGGCAAACAGAGGGAAACTGAGTGAAACAGAGTTAAACAGAGGCATACAGTGTTAAATAGATCTAAACAGAGTTAAACAGAGGCAAACAGAGTTAAATAGAGTTAAACAGAGGAATACAGGGTCAAACTGCGTTAAACAGAGGCAATCAGAGTTAAACAGAGTTAAACAGAGGCAAACAGAGTTCAACAGAGTTAAACAGAGGCAAACAGAGTTCAGAGTTAAACAGAGGGATGCAGAGTTAAACAGAGTTAAAAAGAGGCAAACAGAGGGAAACTGAGTGATACAGAGTTAAACAGAGGCGTACAGTATTAAATATATCTAAACAGAGTTGAACAGAGGCAAACAGAGTTAAACAGAGTTAAACAGAGGCAAACAGAGGGAACCTGAGTTAAACAGAGGTAAACAGAGTTAAACAGAGGCAAACAGAGTTAAAAAGAGGCAAACAGAGGGAAACTGAGTGAAACAGAGTTAAACAGAGGCATACAGTGTTAAATAGATCTAAACAGAGTTAAACAGAGTCATACAGAGTTAAATAGATGTAAACAGAGTTGAACAGAGGCAAACAGAGTTAAACAGAGTTAAACAGAGTTAAACAGAGGCAAACAGAGTGAAACAGTGTTAAAGAGAGGCATACAGATTTAAGCAGAGTTAAACAGATTTGAACAGATTCAAAGTTAAACAGAGTTAAACAGAGGCATACAGATTCAAACAGAGTTAAACAGAGTGAAACAGTGGTAAACAGTGTTAAACAGAGGCAAACAGAGTTAAATAGAGTTAAACAGAGTCAAACAGAGTTAAGCAGAGTTAATTATTGGCAAACAGAGTGAAAACAGAGTTAAACAGAGGCATACAGAGTTAAACAGAGTTAAACAGACTTAAACAGAGGCAAACAGACTTAAACAGAGGCACACAGAGTTAAAAAGAGGCAAACAGAGGGAAACTGAGTGAAACAGAGTTAAACAGAGGCATACAGTGTTAAATAGATCTAAACAGAGTTAAACAGAGGCAGACAGAGTGAAACAGAGTTAAACAGAGGCAAACAGAGTTAAACAGAGTTAAACAGAGGCAAACAGAGGGAACCTGAGTGAAACAGAGGTAAACAGACTTAGACAGAGGCAAACAGAGTTAAACAGCGTTAAACAGAGGCAAAGAGAGTTAAATAGAGTTAGGCAGAGGCAAACAGAGTTAAACTGAGTTAAAGAGAGTCGATCAGAGTTAAACAGAGTTAAACAGAGGCAAACATAGTTCAACAGAGTTAAACAGAGGCAAACAGAGGGAAACTGAGTTAAACAGAGTTAAACAGAGGCATACAGAGTTAAACAGAGTTAAACAGAGTTGAACAGAGTCAAACAGAGTTAAACAGAGGCAAACAGATTTAAACAGAGTTGGACAAAGGCAAACAGTTTTAAACAGAGTTAAACAGAGGCAAACAGAGTTGAATAGAGTTCACAGAGGCAAACAGAGTTCAACAGAGATAAAAAGAGTTCAACAGAGTTAAACAGAGTTAAAAAGAGGCAAACAGAGGGAAACCGAGTGAAATAGTGTTATACAGAGTTGAACAGAGGCAAACAGAGTTAAACAGTGTTGAACAGAGGCAAACGGAGTTAAACAGAGTTAAATAGAGTCAAACAGAGTTCATACGAGTTACACAGAGGCATACAGAGTTAAATGGAGTTAAACAGTGTCAAACAGCGTTAAACAGAGGCAAACAGAGTTAAACAGAGTTAAACAGAGGCAAACAGAGTTCAACAGAGTAAAACAGAGGCAAACAGAGTAAAACAGAGTTAAAGGTGGCAAACAGAGGGAAACTGAGTGAAACAGAGTTAAACAGAGGGATACAGCGTTAAATAGATCTAAACAGATTTGAACAGTGGCAAACATAGTTACACAGAGGCATACAGAGTTAAACGGAGTTAAACAGTGTCAAACAGCGTTAAACAGAGGCAAACAGATGGAAATAGATTTAAACAGAGGCAAACAGAGTTAAACAGAGGCAAACAGAATGAAACAGGGTTAAACAGAGGCATACAGAGTTAAACAGAGTTAAACAGAGTTGATCAGAGGCAAATAGAGTTAAACAGAGTTAAACTGAGGCAAACAGAGTTAAACAGAGTTAAACAGAGGCAAACAGAGGGAACCTGAGTTACACAGACGTAAACAGAGTTAAACAGAGGCAAACAGAGTTAAACAGCGTTAAGCAGAGGCAAAGAGAGTTAAATAGAGTTAGACAGAGGCAAACAGAGTAAAACAGAGTTAAAGGGAGTCGACCAGAGTTAAACAGAGTTAAACAGAGGCAAACTTAGTTTCAACAGAGTTAAACAGAGGCATACAGAGTTAAGCAGAGTTAAACAGAGGCAAACAGAGTTAAGCAGAGTTAAACATAGGCAAACAGAGTGAAACAGAGTTAAACAGAGGCTACAGAGTTAAACAGAGTTAAACATAGTTAAACTGAGGCGAACAGACTTAAACAGAGTTAAACAGAGGCAAACTGAGTTCAACAGAGTTAAACAGAGTTAAAAAAGAGGCAAACAGAGGGAAACAGAGTGAAAAAGAATTAAACAGAGGCATACAGATTTAAACAGAGTTAAACAGAGTTGAACAGATTCAAACAGAGTTAAACAGAGGCAAACAGAGTAAAACATAATTAAACAGAGGCAAACAGAATTAAACAGAGCTAAACAGAGGCAAACAGATTTAAACTGAGTTAAACAGAGGAATACAGAGTCAAACAGCGTTTAAACAGAGGCAAACAGAGTTAAACAGAGTTAAACAGAGGCAAACAGAGTTCAACAGAGTAAAACAGAGGCAAACAGAGTTAAACAGAGTTAAAAGGTGGCAAACAGAGGGAAACTGAGTGAAACAGCGTTAAACAGAGGGATACAGAGTTAAATAGATCTAAACAGATTTGAACAGAGGCAAACAGAGTTAAACAGAGTTAAACAGAGGCAAACATATTCCAACAGAGTTAAACAGAGGGATGCAGAGTTAAACAGAGTTAAAAAGAGGCAAACAGAGGCAAACTGAGTGAAACAGAGTTAAACAGAGTCATACAGAGTTAAATAGATGTAAACAGAGTTGAACAGAGGCAAACAGAGTTAAACAGAGTTAAACAGAGTTAAACAGAGGCAAACAGAGTGAAACAGTGTTAAAGAGAGGCATACAGATTTAAGCAGAGTTAAACAGATTTGAACAGATTCAAAGTTAAACAGAGTTAAACAGAGGCATACAGATTCAAACAGAGTTAAACAGAGTGAAACAGTGGTAAACAGTGTTAAACATAGGCAAACAGAGTTAAATAGAGTTAAACAGAGTCAAACAGAGTTAAGCAGAGTTAATTATTGGCAAACAGAGTGAAAACAGAGTTAAACAGAGGCATACAGAGTTAAACAGAGTTAAACAGACTTAAACAGAGGCAAACAGAGTTCAACAGAGTTAAACAGAGTTAAAAAGAGGCAAACAGAGGGAAACTGAGTGAAACAGAGTTAAACAGAGGCATACAGAGTTAAACAGAGTTCAACAGAGTTGAACAGAGGCAAACAGAGTTAAACAGATTTGAACAGAGGCAAACAGAGTTAAACAGAGTTAAACAGAGGCAAACAGAGTTAAATAGAGTTTAAACAGAGGAATACAGGGTCAAAGAGCGTTAAACAGAGGCAAACAGAGTTACACAGAGTTAAACAGAGGCAAACAGAGTTCAGAGTTAAACAGAGACATGCAGAGTTAAACAGAGTTAAAAAGAGGCAAACAGAGGGAAACTGAGTGAAACAGAGTTAAACAGAGGCATACAGTATTAAATATATCTAAACAGAGTTGAACAGAGGCAAACAGAGTTAAACAGAGGCAAACAGAGTTTAACAGAGTTAAACAGAGGCAAACAGAGGGAACCTGAGTTATACAGAGGTAAACAGAGTTAAACAGAGTTAAACAGCGTTAAACAGAGGCAAAGAGAGTTAAATAGAGTTAGACAGAGGCAAACAGAGTTAAACTGATTTAAAGAGAGTCGATCAGAGTTAAACAGAGGCAAACATAGCTCAGCAGAGTTAAACAGAGGCAAACAGAGGGAAACTGAGTTAAACAGAGTTAAACAGAGGCATACAGAGTTAAACAGAGTTAAACAGAATTGAACAGAGTCAAACAGAGTTGAACAGAGTCAAATAGAGTTAATCAGAGGCAAACAGAGTTAAACAGAATTGGACAAAGGCAAACAGTTTTAAACAGAGTTAAACAGAGGCAAACAGAGTTGAATAGAGTTCACAGAGGCAAACAGAGTTCAACAGAGATAAAAAGAGTTCAACAGAGTTAAACAGAGTTAAAAAGAGGCAAACAGAGGGAAACAGAGTGAAATAGTGTTCTACAGAGTTGAACAGAGGCATACAGAGTTAAACAGTGTTGAACAGAGGCAAACGGAGTTAAACAGAGTTAAATAGAGTCAAACAGAGTTCATCCGAGTTACACAGAGGCATACAGAGTTAAACGGAGTTAAACAGTGTCAAACAGCGTTAAACAGAGTTGAACAGATGGAAATAGAGTTAAACAGAGGCAAACAGAGTTAAACAGAGGCAAACAGGGTCATACTGCGTTAAACAGAGGCAATCAGAGTTAAACAGAGGCAAACAGAGTTCAACAGAGTTAAACAGAGGCAAACAGAGTTAAACAGAGTTGAACAGAGGCAAACAGAGTTGATCAGAGGCAAATAGAGTTAAACAGAGTTTAACAGATGCAAACAGAGTGAAACAGAGTTAAACAGAGACAAACAGAGTGAAACAGAGTTAAACAGAGGCATACAGAGTTAAACAGAGTTAAACAGACTTGAACAGATTCAAACAGAGTTAAACAGAGGCAAACAGAGTAAAACATAATTAAACAGAGGCAAACAGAATTAAACAGAGCTAAACAGAGGCAAACAGAGTTAAACTGAGTTAAACAGAGGAATACAGAGTCAAACAGCGTTAAACAGAGGCAAACAGAGTTAAACAGAGTTAAACAGAGGCAAACAGAGTTCAACAGAGTAAAACAGAGGCAAACAGAGTTAAACAGAGTTAAAAGGTGGCAAACAGAGGGAAACTGAGTGAAACAGAGGCAAACAGAGGGAAACTGAGTGATACAGAGTTAAACAGAGGCATACAGTATTAAATATATCTAAACAGAGTTGAACAGAGGCAAACAGAGTTAAACAGAATTAAACAGAGGCAAACAGAGGGAACCTGAGTTAAACAGAGGTAAACAGAGTTAAACAGAGGCAAACAGAGTTAAAAAGAGGCAAACAGAGGGAAACTGAGTGAAACAGAGTTAAACAGAGGCATACATTGTTAAATAGATCTAAACAGAGTTAAACAGAGGCAAACAGAGTTAAATAGAGTTAAACAGAGGAATACAGGGTCAAACTGCATTAAAAAGAGGCAATCAGAGTTAAACAGAGTTAAACAGAGGCAAACAGAGTTCAACAGAGTTAAACAGAGGCAAACAGAGTTCAGAGTTAAACAGAGGGATGCAGAGTTAAACAGAGTTAAAAAGAGGCAAACAGAGGGAAACTGAGTGATACAGAGTTAAACAGAGGCGTACAGTATTAAATATATCTGAACAGAGTTGCACAGAGGCAAACAGAGTTAAACAGAGTTAAACAGAGGCAAACAGAGGGAACCTGAGTTAAACAGAGGTAAACAGAGTTAAACAGAGGCAAACAGAGTTAAAAAGAGGCAAACAGAGGGAAACTGAGTGAAACAGAGTTAAACAGAGGCATACAGTGTTAAATAGATCTAAACAGAGTTAAACAGAGGCAAACAGAGTTAAATAGAGTTAAACAGAGGAATACAGGGTCAAACTGCGTTAAACAGAGGCAATCAGAGTTAAACAGAGTTAAACAGAGGCAAACAGAGTTCAACAGAGTTAAACAGAGGCAAACAGAGTTCAGAGTTAAACAGAGGGATGCAGAGTTAAACAGAGTTAAAAAGAGGCAAACAGAGGGAAACTGAGTGATACAGAGTTAAACAGAGGCGTACAGTATTAAATATATCTAAACAGAGTTGAACAGAGGCAAACAGAGTTAAACAGAGTTAAACAGAGGCAAACAGAGGGAACCTGAGTTAAACAGAGGTAAACAGAGTTAAACAGAGGCAAACAGAGTTAAAAAGAGGCAAACAGAGGGAAACTGAGTGAAACAGAGTTAAACAGAGGCATACAGTGTTAAATAGATCTAAACAGAGTTAAACAGAGTCATACAGAGTTAAATAGATGTAAACAGAGTTGAACAGAGGCAAACAGAGTTAAACAGAGTTAAACAGAGGCAAACAGAGTGAAACAGTGTTAAAGAGAGGCATACAGATTTAAGCAGAGTTAAACAGATTTGAACAGATTCAAAGTTAAACAGAGTTAAACAGAGGCATACAGATTCAAACAGAGTTAAACAGAGTGAAACAGTGGTAAACAGTGTTAAACAGAGGCAAACAGAGTTAAACCGAGTTAAACAGAGGCAAACATATTCCAACAGAGTTAAACAGAGGGATGCAGAGTTAAAACAGAGTTAAAAAGAGGCAAACAGAGGCAAACTGAGTGAAACAGAGTTAAACAGAGTCATACAGAGTTAAATAGATGTAAACAGAGTTGAACAG
This sequence comes from Isurus oxyrinchus, assembly GCA_026770705.1. NCBI lineage: Eukaryota > Metazoa > Chordata > Chondrichthyes > Lamniformes > Lamnidae > Isurus > Isurus oxyrinchus. Next base: position 15,861,587 of record JANJGN010000036.1, on the reverse strand, counting down.
AGGCAAACAGAGTTAAACAGAGTTAAACAGAGTTAAACAGAGGCAAACAGAGTGAAACAGTGTTAAAGAGAGGCATACAGATTTAAGCAGAGTTAAACAGATTTGAACAGATTCAAAGTTAAACAGAGTTAAACAGAGGCATACAGATTCAAACAGAGTTAAACAGAGTGAAACAGTGGTAAACAGTGTTAAACATCGGCAAACAGAGTTAAATAGAGTTAAACAGAGTCAAACAGAGTTAAGCAGAGTTAATTATTGGCAAACAGAGTGAAAACAGAGTTAAACAGAGGCATACAGAGTTAAACAGAGTTAAACAGAATTAAACAGAGGCAAACAGAGTTCAACAGAGTTAAACAGAGTTAAAAAGAGGCAAACAGAGGGAAACTGAGTGAAACAGAGTTAAACAGAGGCATACAGAGTTAAACAGAGTTCAACAGAGTTGAACAGAGGCAAACAGAGTTAAACAGATTTGAACAGAGGCAAACAGAGTTAAACAGAGGCAAACAGAGTTAAATAGAGTTAAACAGAGGAATACAGGGTCAAAGAGCATTAAACAGAGGCAAACAGAGTTACACAGAGTTAAACAGAGGCAAACAGAGTTCAGAGTTAAACAGAGACATGCAGAGTTAAACAGAGTTAAAAAGAGGCAAACAGAGGGAAACTGAGTGAAACAGAGTTATACAGAGGCATACAGTATTAAATATATCTAAACAGAGTTGAACAGAGGCAAACAGAGTTAAACAGAGGCAAACAGAGTTAAAGTGAGTTAAAGAGAGTTGAACAGAGGCAAACAGAGTTAAACAGATTTGAACAGAGGCAAACAGAGTTAAACAGATTTAAACAGAGGCAAACAGAGTTAAATAGAGTTAAACAGAGGAATACAGGGTCAAACTGCGTTAAACAGAGGCAATCAGAGTTAAACAGAGTTAAACAGAGGCAAACAGAGTTCAACAGAGTTAAACAGAGGCAAACAGAGTTCAGAGTTAAACAGAGGGATGCAGAGTTAAACAGAGTTAAAAAGAGGCAAACAGAGGGAAACTGAGTGATACAGAGTTAAACAGAGGCATACAGTATTAAATATATCTAAACAGAGTTGAACAGAGGCAAACAGAGTTAAACAGAATTAAACAGAGGCAAACAGAGGGAACCTGAGTTAAACAGAGGTAAACAGAGTTAAACAGAGGCAAACAGAGTTAAAAAGAGGCAAACAGAGGGAAACTGAGTGAAACAGAGTTAAACAGAGGCATACAGTGTTAAATAGATCTAAACAGAGTTAAACAGAGGCAAACAGAGTTAAATAGAGTTAAACAGAGGAATACAGGGTCAAACTGCGTTAAACAGAGGCAATCAGAGTTAAACAGAGTTAAACAGAGGCAAACAGAGTTCAACAGAGTTAAACAGAGGCAAACAGAGTTCAGAGTTAAACAGAGGGATGCAGAGTTAAACAGAGTTAAAAAAGAGGCAAACAGAGGGAAACTGAGTGATACAGAGTTAAACAGAGGCGTACAGTATTAAATATATCTAAACAGAGTTGAACAGAGGCAAACAGAGTTAAACAGAGTTAAACAGAGGCAAACAGAGGGAACCTGAGTTAAACAGAGGTAAACAGAGTTAAACAGAGGCAAACAGAGTTAAAAAGAGGCAAACAGAGGGAAACTGAGTGAAACAGAGTTAAACAGAGGCATACAGTGTTAAATAGATCTAAACAGAGTTAAACAGAGTCATACAGAGTTAAATAGATGTAAACAGAGTTGAACAGAGGCAAACAGAGTTAAACAGAGTTAAACAGAGTTAAACAGAGGCAAACAGAGTGAAACAGTGTTAAAGAGAGGCATACAGATTTAAGCAGAGTTAAACAGATTTGAACAGATTCAAAGTTAAACAGAGTTAAACAGAGGCATACAGATTCAAACAGAGTTAAACAGAGTGAAACAGTGGTAAACAGTGTTAAACAGAGGCAAACAGAGTTAAACCGAGTTAAACAGAGGCAAACATATTCCAACAGAGTTAAACAGAGGGATGCAGAGTTAAACAGAGTTAAAAAGAGGCAAACAGAGGCAAACTGAGTGAAACAGAGTTAAACAGAGTCATACAGAGTTAAATAGATGTAAACAGAGTTGAACAGAGGCAAACAGAGTTAAACAGAGTTAAACAGAGTTAAACAGAGGCAAACAGAGTGAAACAGTGTTAAAGAGAGGCATACAGATTTAAGCAGAGTTAAACAGATTTGAACAGATTCAAAGTTAAACAGAGTTAAACAGAGGCATACAGATTCAAACAGAGTTAAACAGAGTGAAACAGTGGTAAACAGTGTTAAACAGAGGCAAACAGAGTTAAATAGAGTTAAACAGAGTCAAACAGAGTTAAGCAGAGTTAATTATTGGCAAACAGAGTGAAAACAGAGTTAAACAGAGGCATACAGAGTTAAACAGAGTTAAACAGACTTAAACAGAGGCAAACAGACTTAAACAGAGGCACACAGAGTTAAAAAGAGGCAAACAGAGGGAAACTGAGTGAAACAGAGTTAAACAGAGGCATACAGAGTTAAACAGAGTTCAACAGAGTTGAACAGAGGCAAACAGAGTTAAACAGATTTGAACAGAGGCAAACAGAGTTAAACAGAGGCAAACAGAGTTAAATAGAGTTAAACAGAGGAATACAGGGTCAAAGAGCATTAAACAGAGGCAAACAGAGTTACACAGAGTTAAACAGAGGCAAACAGAGTTCAGAGTTAAACAGAGACATGCAGAGTTAAACAGAGTTAAAAAGAGGCAAACAGAGGGAAACTGAGTGAAACAGAGTTATACAGAGGCATACAGTATTAAATATATCTAAACAGAGTTGAACAGAGGCAAACAGAGTTAAACAGAGGCAAACAGAGTTAAAGTGAGTTAAAGAGAGTTGAACAGAGGCAAACAGAGTTAAACAGATTTGAACAGAGGCAAACAGAGTTAAACAGATTTAAACAGAGGCAAACAGAGTTAAATAGAGTTAAACAGAGGAATACAGGGTCAAACTGCGTTAAACAGAGGCAATCAGAGTTAAACAGAGTTAAACAGAGGCAAACAGAGTTCAACAGAGTTAAACAGAGGCAAACAGAGTTCAGAGTTAAACAGAGGGATGCAGAGTTAAACAGAGTTAAAAAGAGGCAAACAGAGGGAAACTGAGTGATACAGAGTTAAACAGAGGCATACAGTATTAAATATATCTAAACAGAGTTGAACAGAGGCAAACAGAGTTAAACAGAATTAAACAGAGGCAAACAGAGGGAACCTGAGTTAAACAGAGGTAAACAGAGTTAAACAGAGGCAAACAGAGTTAAAAAGAGGCAAACAGAGGGAAACTGAGTGAAACAGAGTTAAACAGAGGCATACAGTGTTAAATAGATCTAAACAGAGTTAAACAGAGGCAAACAGAGTTAAATAGAGTTAAACAGAGGAATACAGGGTCAAACTGCGTTAAACAGAGGCAATCAGAGTTAAACAGAGTTAAACAGAGGCAAACAGAGTTCAACAGAGTTAAACAGAGGCAAACAGAGTTCAGAGTTAAACAGAGGGATGCAGAGTTAAACAGAGTTAAAAAGAGGCAAACAGAGGGAAACTGAGTGATACAGAGTTAAACAGAGGCGTACAGTATTAAATATATCTAAACAGAGTTGAACAGAGGCAAACAGAGTTAAACAGAGTTAAACAGAGGCAAACAGAGGGAACCTGAGTTAAACAGAGGTAAACAGAGTTAAACAGAGGCAAACAGAGTTAAAAAGAGGCAAACAGAGGGAAACTGAGTGAAACAGAGTTAAACAGAGGCATACAGTGTTAAATAGATCTAAACAGAGTTAAACAGAGTCATACAGAGTTAAATAGATGTAAACAGAGTTGAACAGAGGCAAACAGAGTTAAACAGAGTTAAACAGAGTTAAACAGAGGCAAACAGAGTGAAACAGTGTTAAAGAGAGGCATACAGATTTAAGCAGAGTTAAACAGATTTGAACAGATTCAAAGTTAAACAGAGTTAAACAGAGGCATACAGATTCAAACAGAGTTAAACAGAGTGAAACAGTGGTAAACAGTGTTAAACAGAGGCAAACAGAGTTAAATAGAGTTAAACAGAGTCAAACAGAGTTAAGCAGAGTTAATTATTGGCAAACAGAGTGAAAACAGAGTTAAACAGAGGCATACAGAGTTAAACAGAGTTAAACAGACTTAAACAGAGGCAAACAGAGTTCAACAGAGTTAAACAGAGTTAAAAAGAGGCAAACAGAGGGAAACTGAGTGAAACAGAGTTAAACAGAGGCATACAGAGTTAAACAGAGTTAAACAGAGTTGAACAGAGGCAAACAGAGTTAAACAGATTTGAACAGAGGCAAACAGAGTTAAACAGAGTTAAACAGAGGCAAACAGAGTTAAATAGAGTTAAACAGAGGAATACAGGGTCAAATAGCGTTAAACAGAGGCAAACAGAGTTACACAGAGTTAAACAGAGGCAAACAGAGTTCAGAGTTAAACAGAGACATGCAGAGTTAAACAGAGTTAAAAAGAGGCAAACAGAGGGAAACTGAGTGAAACAGAGTTAAACAGAGGCATACAGTATTAAATATATCTAAACAGAGTTGAACAGAGGCAAACAGAGTTAAACAGAGGCAAACAGAGTTAAACAGAGTTAAACAGAGGCAAACAGAGGGAACCTGAGTTATACAGAGGTAAACAGAGTTAAACAGAGTTAAACAGCGTTAAACAGAGGCAAAGAGAGTTAAATAGAGTTAGACAGAGGCAAACAGAGTTAAACTGATTTAAAGAGAGTCGATCAGAGTTAAACAGAGGCAAACATAGCTCAGCAGAGTTAAACAGAGGCAAACAGAGGGAAACTGAGTTAAACAGAGTTAAACAGAGGCATACAGAGTTAAACAGAGTTAAACAGAATTGAACAGAGTCAAACAGAGTTGAACAGAGTCAAATAGAGTTAATCAGAGGCAAACAGAGTTAAACAGAATTGGACAAAGGCAAACAGTTTTAAACAGAGTTAAACAGAGGCAAACAGAGTTGAATAGAGTTCACAGAGATAAAAAGAGTTCAACAGAGTTAAACAGAGTTAAAAAGAGGCAAACAGAGGGAAACAGAGTGAAATAGTGTTCTACAGAGTTGAGCAGAGGCCTACAGAGTTAAACAGTGTTGAACAGATGCAAACGGAGTTAAACAGAGTTAAATAGAGTCAAACAGAGTTCATCCGAGTTACACAGAGGCATACAGAGTTAAACGGAGTTAAACAGTGTCAAACAGCGTTAAACAGAGTTGAACAGATGGAAATAGAGTTAAACAGAGGCAAACAGAGTTAAACAGAGGCAAACAGGGTCATACTGCGTTAAACAGAGGCAATCAGAGTTAAACAGAGGCAAACAGAGTTCAACAGAGTTAAACAGAGGCAAACAGAGTTAAACAGAGTTGAACAGAGGCAAACAGAGTTGATCAGAGGCAAATAGAGTTAAACAGAGTTTAACAGATGCAAACAGAGTGAAACAGAGTTAAACAGAGACAAACAGAGTGAAACAGAGTTAAACAGAGGCATACAGAGTTAAACAGAGTTAAACAGACTTGAACAGATTCAAACAGAGTTAAACAGAGGCAAACAGAGTAAAACAGAATTAAACAGAGGCAAACAGAGTTAAACTGAGTTAAACAGAGGAATACAGAGTCAAACAGCGTTAAACAGAGGCAAACAGAGTTAAACAGAGTTAAACAGAGGCAAACAGAGTTCAACAGAGTAAAACAGAGGCAAACAGAGTAAAACAGAGTTAAAGGTGGCAAACAGAGGGAAACTGAGTGAAACAGAGTTAAACAGAGGGATACAGCGTTAAATAGATCTAAACAGATTTGAACAGTGGCAAACATAGTTAAACAGAGTTAAACAGAGGTAAACAGAGTTAAACAGAGTTGAACAGAGGCAAACAGAGTTGATCAGAGGCAAATAGAGTTAAACAGAGTTTAACAGATGCAAACAGAGTGAAACAGAGTTAAACAGAGACAAACAGAGTGAAACAGAGTTAAATAGAGGCATACAGAGTTAAACAGAGTTAAACAGACTTGAACAGATTCAAACAGAGTTAAACAGAGGCAAACAGAGTAAAACATAATTAAACAGAGGCAAACAGAATTAAACAGAGCTAAACAGAGGCAAACAGAGTTAAACTGAGTTAAACAGAGGAATACAGAGTCAAACAGCGTTAAACAGAGGCAAACAGAGTTAAACAGAGGCAAACAGAGTTCAACAGAGTAAAACAGAGGCAAACAGAGTTAAACAGAGTTAAAAGGTGGCAAACAGAGGGAAACTGAGTGAAACAGAGGCAAACAGAGGGAAACTGAGTGATACAGAGTTAAACAGAGGCATACAGTATTAAATATATCTAAACAGAGTTGAACAGAGGCAAACAGAGTTAAACAGAATTAAACAGAGGCAAACAGAGGGAACCTGAGTTAAACTGAGTGAAACAGAGTTAAACAGAGGCAAACAGAGTTAAAAAGCGGCAAACAGAGGGAAACTGAGTGAAACAGAGTTAAACAGAGGCATACAGTGTTAAATAGATCTAAACAGAGTTAAACAGAGGCAAACAGAGTTAAATAGAGTTAAACAGAGGAATACAGGGTCAAACTGCGTTAAACAGAGGCAATCAGAGTTAAACAGAGTTAAACAGAGGCAAACAGAGTTCAACAGAGTTAAACAGAGGCAAACAGAGTTCAGAGTTAAACAGAGGGATGCAGAGTTAAACAGAGTTAAAAAGAGGCAAACAGAGGGAAACTGAGTGATACAGAGTTAAACAGAGGCGTACAGTATTAAATATATCTAAACAGAGTTGAACAGAGGCAAACAGAGTTAAACAGAGTTAAACAGAGGCAAACAGAGGGAACCTGAGTTAAACAGAGGTAAACAGAGTTAAACAGAGGCAAACAGAGTTAAAAAGAGGCAAACAGAGGGAAACTGAGTGAAACAGAGTTAAACAGAGGCATACAGTGTTAAATAGATCTAAACAGAGTTAAACAGAGTCATACAGAGTTAAATAGATGTAAACAGAGTTGAACAGAGGCAAACAGAGTTAAACAGAGTTAAACAGAGTTAAACAGAGGCAAACAGAGTGAAACAGTGTTAAAGAGAGGCATACAGATTTAAGCAGAGTTAAACAGATTTGAACAGATTCAAAGTTAAACAGAGTTAAACAGAGGCATACAGATTCAAACAGAGTTAAACAGAGTGAAACAGTGGTAAACAGTGTTAAACAGAGGCAAACAGAGTTAAATAGAGTTAAACAGAGTCAAACAGAGTTAAGCAGAGTTAATTATTGGCAAACAGAGTGAAAACAGAGTTAAACAGAGGCATACAGAGTTAAACAGAGTTAAACAGACTTAAACAGAGGCAAACAGAGTTCAACAGAGTTAAACAGAGTTAAAAAGAGGCAAACAGAGGGAAACTGAGTGAAACAGAGTTAAACAGAGGCATACAGAGTTAAACAGAGTTAAACAGAGTTGAACAGAGGCAAACAGAGTTAAACAGATTTGAACAGAGGCAAACAGAGTTAAACAGAGTTAAACAGAGGCAAACAGAGTTAAATAGAGTTAAACAGAGGAATACAGGGTCAAATAGCGTTAAACAGAGGCAAACAGAGTTACACAGAGTTAAACAGAGGCAAACAGAGTTCAGAGTTAAACAGAGACATGCAGAGTTAAACAGAGTTAAAAAGAGGCAAACAGAGGGAAACTGAGTGAAACAGAGTTAAACAGAGGCATACAGTATTAAATATATCTAAACAGAGTTGAACAGAGGCAAACAGAGTTAAACAGAGGCAAACAGAGTTAAACAGAGTTAAACAGAGGCAAACAGAGGGAACCTGAGTTATACAGAGGTAAACAGAGTTAAACAGAGTTAAACAGCGTTAAACAGAGGCAAAGAGAGTTAAATAGAGTTAGACAGAGGCAAACAGAGTTAAACTGATTTAAAGAGAGTCGATCAGAGTTAAACAGAGGCAAACATAGCTCAGCAGAGTTAAACAGAGGCAAACAGAGGGAAACTGAGTTAAACAGAGTTAAACAGAGGCATACAGAGTTAAACAGAGTTAAACAGAATTGAACAGAGTCAAACAGAGTTGAACAGAGTCAAATAGAGTTAATCAGAGGCAAACAGAGTTAAACAGAATTGGACAAAGGCAAACAGTTTTAAACAGAGTTAAACAGAGGCAAACAGAGTTGAATAGAGTTCACAGAGGCAAACAGAGTTCAACAGAGATAAAAAGAGTTCAACAGAGTTAAACAGAGTTAAAAAGAGGCAAACAGAGGGAAACAGAGTGAAATAGTGTTCTACAGAGTTGAACAGAGGCATACAGAGTTAAACAGTGTTGAACAGAGGCAAACGGAGTTAAACAGAGTTAAATAGAGTCAAACAGAGTTCATCCGAGTTACACAGAGGCATACAGAGTTAAACGGAGTTAAACAGTGTCAAACAGCGTTAAACAGGGGCAAACAGATGGAAATAGAGTTAAACAGAGGCAAACAGAGTTAAACAGAGGCAAACAGAATGAAACAGAGTTAAACAGAGGCATACAGAGTTAAACAGAATTAAACAGAGTTGATCAGAGGCAAATAGAGTTAAACAGAATTAAACAGAGTTGATCAGAGGCAAATAGAGTTAAACAGAGTTAAACTGAGGCAAACAGAGTTAAACAGAGTTAAACAGAGGCAAACAGAGGGAACCTGAGTTACACAGAGGTAAACAGAGTTAAACAGAGGCAAACAGAGTTAAACAGCGTTAAGCAGAGGCAAAGAGAGTTAAATAGAGTTAGACAGAGGCAAACAGAGTAAAACAGAATTAAACAGAGGCAAACAGAGTTAAACTGAGTTAAAGAGATTCGACCAGAGTTAAACAGAGTTAAACAGAGGCAAACATAGTTCAACAGAGTTAAACAGAGGCATACAGAGTTAAACAGAGTTAAACAGAGGCATACAGAGTTAAACAGAGTGAGACAGAGTTAAACAGTGTTAAACAGAGGCAAACAGAGTTAAGCAGAGTTAAACATAGGCAAACAGAGTTAAACAGAGGCTACAGAGTTAAACAGAGTTAAACAGAGTTAAACTGAGGTGAACAGACTTAAAAAGAGTTAAACAGAGGCAAACTGAGTTCAACAGAGTTAAACAGAGTTAAAAAGAGGCAAACAGAGGGAAACTGAGTGAAAAAGAGTTAAACAGAGGCATACAGAGTTAAACAGAGTGAAAAAGAGTTAAACAGAGGCATACAGAGTTAAACAGAGTTAAACCGAGTTAAACAGAGGCAAACAGAGTTAAATAGAGTTAAACAGAGGAATACAGGGTCAACCAGCGTTAAACAGAGGCAAACAGAGTTAAACAGAGTTAAACAGAGTTAAAAAGAGGCAAACAGAGGGAAACTGAGTGAAACAGAGTTAAACAGAGGCATACAGTGTTAAATAGATCTAAACAGAGTTAAACAGGCAAACAGAGTTAAATAGAGTTAAACAGAGGAATACAGGGTCAAACTGCGTTAAACAGAGGCAATCAGAGTTAAACAGAGTTAAACAGAGGCAAACAGATTTCAACAGAGTTAAACAGAGGCAAACAGAGTTCAGAGTTAAACAGAGGGATGCAGAGTTAAACAGAGTTAAAAAGAGGCAAACAGAGGGAAACTGAGTGATACAGAGTTAAACAGAGGCATACAGTATTAAATATATCTAAACAGAGTTGAACAGAGGCAAACAGTGTTAAACAGAGTTAAACAGAGGCAAACAGAGGGAACCTGAGTTAAACAGAGGTAAACAGAGTTAAACAGAGGCAAACAGAGTTAAAAAGAGGCAAACAGAGGGAAACTGAGTGAAACAGAGTTAAACAGAGGCATACAGTGTTAAATAGATCTAAACAGAGTTAAACAGAGGCACACAGAGTGAAACAGAGTTAAACAGAGGCAAACATAGTTCAACAGAGTTAAACAGAGGCAAACAGAGGGAACCTGAGTGAAACAGAGGTAAACAGAGGCATGCAGAGTTAAACAGAGTCAAACAGAGTTAAACAGAGGCAAACAGAGTTAAACAGAGTTGGACAAAGGCAAACAGTTTTAAACAGAGTTAAACAGAGGCAAACAGAGTTGAATAGAGTTCACAGAGGCAAACAGAGTTCAACAGAGATAAAAAGAGTTCAACAGAGTTAAAAAGAGGCAAACAGAGCGAAACAGAGTGAAATAGTGTTATACAGAGTTGAACAGAGGCAAACAGAGTTAAACAGTGTTGAACAGAGGCAAACGGAGTTAAACAGAGTTAAATAGAGTCAAACAGAGTTCATCCGAGTTACACAGAGGCATACAGAGTTAAATGGAGTTAAACAGTGTCAAACAGCGTTAAACAGAGGCAAACAGATGGAAATAGATTTAAACAGAGGCAAACAGAGTTAAACTGAGGCAAACAGAATGAAACAGGGTTAAACAGAGGCATACAGAGTTAAACAGAGTTAAACAGAGTTGATCAGAGGCAAATAGAGTTAAACAGAGTTAAACTGAGGCAAACAGAGTTAAACAGAGTTAAGCAGAGGCAAACAGAGGGAACCTGAGTTACACAGACGTAAACAGAGTTAAACAGAGGCAAACAGAGTTAAACAGCGTTAAACAGAGGCAAAGAGAGTTAAATAGAGTTAGACAGAGGCAAACAGAGTAAAACAGTGTTAAAGGGAGTCGACCAGAGTTAAACAGAGGCAAACATAGTTCAACAGAGTTAAACAGAGGCATACAGAGTTAAACAGAGTTAAACAGAGGCAAACAGAGTTAAGCAGAGTTAAACATAGGCAAACAGAGTGAAACAGAGTTAAACATAGTTAAACTGAGGCGAACAGACTTAAACAGAGTTAAACAGAGGCAAACTGAGTTCAACAGAGTTAAACAGAGTTAAAAAAGAGGCAAACAGAGGGAAACAGAGTGAAAAAGAATTAAACAGAGGCATACAGATTTAAACAGAGTTAAACAGAGTTGAACAGATTCAAACAGAGTTAAACAGAGGCAAACAGAGTAAAACATAATTAAACAGAGGCAATCAGAATTAAACAGAGCTAAACAGAGGCAAACAGATTTAAACTGAGTTAAACAGAGGAATACAGAGTCAAACAGCGTTAAACAGAGGCAAACAGAGTTAAACAGAGTTAAACAGAGGCAAACAGAGTTCAACAGAGTAAAACAGAGGCAAACAGAGTTAAACAGAGTTAAAAGGTGGCAAACAGAGGGAAACTGAGTGAAACAGAGTTAAACAGAGGGATACAGAGTTAAATAGATCTAAACAGATTTGAACAGAGGCAAACAGAGTTAAACAGAGTTAAACAGAGGCAAACATATTTCAACAGAGTTCAACAGAGGCATGCAGAGTTAAACAGAGTTAAAAAGAGGCAAACAGAGGGAAACTGAGTGAAACAGAGTTAAACAGAGTCATACAGAGTTAAATAGATGTAAACAGAGTTTGCTCTGCTTGGCTCTGTTTTGCTCTGTCTGGCTCTGTTTGGCTCTGTTTTGCTCGATCTGGCTTGGTTTGGGTCTGTTTTGTTCTGTTTTGCTCTGTCTGGCTCTGTTTTGCTATGTCTGACTCTCTTTGTGTCTGTTTGCATCTGTTCTGCTCTGTGTTGCTCTGCTTGGCTCTGTTTTGCTCTTTTTTGCTCTGTTTTGCTTTGTTTGGCTCTGTTTGCCTCTGTCCTGCTCTGTTTGGCTCTGCTTTGCTCTGTTGAGCTTTGTTTGGCTCTGTTCAGAACTGTTTGGCTCTGTGTTGCTCTGTTTTACTCTGTTTGAATCTGCCAGGCTCTTTTCTGCTCTGTTTAGCTCTCTATGGCTCTGTTTGCCTCTGCCGGTGTCTGTTGTGATCTGTGTGGGTCTATCTGGCTCTGTTTTGCTCTGTCTGGCTCTGTTTGGATCTGTTTTGCTCCGTCTGGCTCTGATTGTCTCTGTTTTGTTCAGTTGGGCTCTGTTTGGTTTTATATTGCTCTGTTGTGCTCTCTCTGGCTCTGTTTGGCTTTGTTTTGCTTTGCCTGGCTCTGTTTGTCTCTGTTTGGTTCAATTTGGCTCTTTTTGGGTCTGTTTTGCTCTGCTTGGCTCCGTTGGGCTTTGCTTGGTTCTGTTTAGCACTGTTTAGTGCTCTTCTGCTCTGTTTTGCTCTGCTGGCTTCTGTTTAGCTCTCATTGGCTCTGTTTTGCACTGTTTTGCTCTGTTTAACCTTGGTTTGCTCCGTTTGAATGTGTTTTTCTGTTTGGCTCTGCTAAGCTATGTTCATCACTGTTTGACTCTGTTTGGCACTATTATGCTCTGTTTTAACTTGGTTTGCTCTGTTTGGCTCTGTTTTGCTCCAATCTGCTCTGTTCTACTCTGTTTGGCTCTCCCAGGCTCTGTTTTGCTCTTTCCGCCTCTGTTTTGCTCGGTTTTGCTCTGTTTTGCTCTGTTTGTCTTGGTTTTGCTCTGTTTAGCTCTGTTTGGAACTGTTTGGCTCTGTCTGGCTCTGTTGTGCTCTGTTTTCCTCTGTTTGGATCTGTCCTGCACTGTTTGCCTCTGTCTTGTTCTGTTGGGCTCTGTTTGTCTCTGTTCTGCTCTGTCTGGCTCTGTTTGGTTCTGTTTTGCTCTATCTAGCTCTGTTTTGCTATGTCTGATTCTGTTTGTGTCTGTTTGCATCTGTTCTGCTCTGTTTGGCTCTGTTTGCCTCTGTCCTGCTCTGGTTCTGCTTTGCTCTGTTGAGATTTGTTTGGCTCTGTTCAGAACTGTTTGGCTCTGTGTTGCTCTGTTTTACTCTGTTTGGCTCTGCCAGGCTCTGTTCTGCTCTGTTTAGCTCTCTTTGGCTCTCTTTGCCTCTGCTGGTGTCTGTTGTGCTCTGTGTGGCTCTATTTGGCTCTGTTTTGCTCTGTCTAAATCTGTTTGGCTCTGTTTTGCTCTGTCTGGCTCTGCCGGGCTCTGTTCTGCTCTCTTTAGCTCTCTTTGGATCTGTTTGCCTCTGCTGGTGTTTGTTGTGCTATGTGTGGCTCCATTTGGCTCTGCTGTGATCCGATTTGCTCTGTTCTACTCTGCTTGGCTCTTCCAGGCTCTGTTCTGCTCTGTTTAGCTCTTTTTGGCTCTGTTTGCATGTGCTGGTGTCTGTTGTGATTTGTGTGGCTCTATCTGGCTCTGTTTTGCTCTGTCTGGCACTATTTCACTCTGTTTTGCTCCGTCTGGCTCTGATTGTCTCTGTTTGATTCAATCTGTGCTCAGTTTGGTTTTAGTTTGCTCTGTTTGGCTCTGTCTGGCTCTGTTTGGCTCTGTTTTGCTCAGTCTGGCTCTCTCTGGCTCTGTTTTGCTCTGTCTGGCTCTGTTTGTCTCTCTTTGGTTCGGTTGGGCTCTTTTTGGTTCTGTTTTGCTTTGTTTGACGCTGTTTGCATCTGTTTGTATCTGTTCTGCTCTGTTCTGCTCTGTCTGGCTCTGTTTGGCTCTGTTTTGCTCCAATTTGCTCTCTTTTACTCTGCTTGGCTCTACCAGGCTCTGTTTGTGTCTGATTGGATCTGTTCTGCTCTGTCTTGCTCTGCTTCACTCTGTTTGGCTCTGCTTTGCTCTGTTCTGCTCTGTTTGGCTCTGTTCAGCACTGTATGGCTCTGTTTTGCTCTATTTGGCACTGTTTGGCTCTGTTTGTATCTGTTTAGATCTGTTCTGCTCTGTCTTGCTCTGCTTCACTCGTTTTGGTTCTGTTTTGCACTGTTTGTCTCTCTTTGTGTCTGTTTGCATGTGTTCTGCTCTGTTTTGCTCTGCTTGGCTCTGCTTTGCTCTGTTCTACTCTGTTTGGCTCTGCCAGGCTCTGTTTTGCTCTTTCCGGCTCTGTTTTGCTGTTTGTCTTGCTTTTGCTCTGTTTAGCTCTGTTTGGAACTGTTTGGCTATGTCTGGCTCTGCTTTGCTCTGTTTTCCTCTGTTCAGAACTGTTTGGCTCTGTGTTGCTCTGTTTTACTCTGTTTGGCCCTGCCAGACTCCGTTCTGCTCTGTTTAGCTCTCTTTGCCTCTGCTCGTGTCTGTTGTGCTCTGTGTGGCTCTATTTGGCTCTGTTTTGCTTTGTCTGGTTCTGTTTGGATCTGTTTTGCTCCGTCTGGCTCTGATTGTCTCTGTTTGGTTCAGTTGGGCTCTGTTTGGTTTTATATCACTCTGTTTGGCTCTGTCTGCCTCTGTTTGGCTCTGTTTTGCTTTGTCTGGCTTTGTTTGTCTCCGTTTGGTTCGGTTTGGCTCTTTTTGGTTCTGTTTTGCTCTGCTTGGCTCTGTTGGGCTTTGTCTGGCTCTGTTCAGCACTGTTGGGCTCTGTTTTTCTCTGCTGGCCTCTGTTTAGCTCTCATTGGCTCTGTTTGGTTCTGTTTCGCTCTGTTTAACCTTGGTTTGCTCTGTTTGGCTCTGTTTCGCTCTTTTTGTCTCTTTTCAGCTCTGATGTGCTCTGTCTGGCTCTGTTTGAATGTGTTTGTCTGTTTGGCTCTGCTAAGCTATGTTCATCACTGTTTGACTCTGTTTGGCTTTGTTTTGCTCTGTTTAAATTGGTTTGCTCTGTTTGGCTCTGCTTTGCTCCGCTTTGCTCTGTTCTACTCTGTTTGGCTCTGCCAGGTTCTGTTTTGCTCTTTCTGGCTCCATTTTGCTCAGTTTTGCTCTGTTTTGCTCTGTTTGTCTTGGTTTTGCTCTGTTTAGCTCTGTTTGGAACTGTTTGGCTCCGTCTGGCTCTGTTCTGCTCTGTTTTCCTTTGTTTGGATCTTTCTTGCACTGTTTGCCTCTGTCTTGTTCTGTTGGGCTCAGTTTGTATCTGTTCTGCTCTGTCTGGCTCTGTTTGGTTCTGTTTTGCTCTATCTAGCTCTGTTTTGCTATGTCTGATTCTGTTTGTGTCTGTTTGCATCTGTTCTGTTCTGCTTGGCTCTGTTTTGCTCTGTTTGCCTCTGTCCTGCTCTGTTTGGCACTAATTTGCTCTGTTGAGTTTTGTTTGGCTGTGTTCAGAACTCTTAGCTCTGTGTTGCTCTGTTTTACTCTGTTTGGCTCTGTTCTGCTCTGTTTAGCTCTCTTTGGCTCTGTTTGCCTCAGCTGGTGTCTGTTTTGCTCTGTCTGGCTCTGTTTGGCTCTGTTTTGCTCTGTCTGGATCTGCTTGTCTCTGTTTGGTTCAGTTGGGCTCTGCTTGGTTTTATTTTGCTCTGTTTGGCTCTATCTGACTCTGTCTGGCTCTGTTTGGTTCTGTTTTGCTCTGTCTGGCTCTCTTTGTCTCTCTTTGGTTCTGTTTGGCACTTTTTGGTTCAGTTTTGCTCTGTTTGACTCTGTGGCTGTTTGCATCTGTTCTGCTCTGTTTTGTTCTGTTTGGCTCTGTTCTGCTCTGTCTGGCTCTGTTGGGCTCTGTCTGGCTCTGTTTGGCTCTGTTTGGCTCTAATTTGCTCTGTTTGTCTCTGCGTTGCTCTGTTTGGCTCTGTTTGTCTCTGGTTCTGTTTGGCTCTGTTTGGCTCTGTTTGGCTCAGTTTGGCTCTATTTGGTTCTGGTTTGCTCTGTCTGGCTCTGATTGTCTCCGTTTGGTTCGGTTGGGCTCTGTTAGGTTTTATTTTGCTCTGTTTGGCTCTGTCTGGCTCTGTTTGACTCTGTTTTGCTCTGATTGGCTCTGTTTGGATCTGTTTTGCTCTGTCTGGCTCTGTTTGTCTCTGTTTGTTTCGGTTTGGCTCTTTTTGGTTCTGTTTTGCTCTGATTGGCTCCGCTGGGCTTTGTTTGGCTCAGTTCAGCACTGTTTGGCTCTGTTTTACTCTGTTTTGTTCTGCTAGGCTCTGTTTAGCTCTCATTGGCTCTGTTTCGCACTGTTTTGCTCTGTTTAACCTTGGTTTGTTCTGTTTCGCTCTGTTTGTCTCTGTCCAGTTCTGATGTGCTCTGTCTGGCTCTGTTTGAATGTGTTTGTCTGTTTGGCTCTGCTAAGCTATGTTCATCTCTGTTTGTCTCTATTTAACCTTGGTTTGCTCTGTTTGGCTCTGTTTTGCTCCAATCTGCTCTGTTCTACTCTGTTTGGCTCAACCAGGCTCTGTTTTGCTCTTTCTGGCTCTGTTTTGCTCGGTTTTGCTCTGTTTTGCTCTGTTTGGCTCTGTTTGGAACTGTTTGGCTCTGTCTAGCTCTGTTTCGCTCTGTTTTCCTCTCTTTGGATCTGTCCTGCACTGTTTGCCTCTGTCTTGTTCTGTTGGGCTCTGTTTGTCTCTGTTCTGCTCTGTCTGGCTCTGTTTTGCTATGTCTGACTCTGTGTCTGTTTGCATCTGTTCTGCTCTGTGTTGCTCTGCATTGCTCTGTTTGGTTCCTTTTTGCTCTGTTTTGCTCTGTTTGGCTCTGTTTGCCTCTGCCCTGCTCCGTTTGGCTCTGCTTTGCTCTGTTGAGCTTTGTTTCGCTCTGTTCAGAACTCTTTGGCTCTGTCTTGCTCTGTTTTGCTCTGTCTGGCTCTGCCAGGCTCTGTTCTGCTCTGTTTAGCTCTCTTTGGATCTCTTTGCCTCTGCTGGTGTCTGTTGTGCTCTGTGTGGCTCTTTTTGGCTCTGTTTTGCTTTGTCTGGCACTGATTGTCTCTGTTTAGTTCAGTTGGGCTCTGTTAGGTATTATTTTGCTCTGTTTGGCTCTGTCTGGCTTTGTTAGGCTCTGTTTTGCTCGGTCTGGCTCTTTTTGTCTCTCTTTGGTTTGGTTTGGCTCTTTGTGTTTCTGGTTTGCTCTGTTTGACTGTGTCTGTTTGCATCTGTTCTGCTCATTTTTGCTCTGCTGGGCTCTGTTTTGCCCTGATTTACTCTCTTTGGATCTGTCCTGCACTGTTTGCCTCTGTCTTGTTCTGTTGGGTCTGTTTGGTTCTGTTTTGCTCTGTGTTGCTCTGCTTGGCTCTGTTTTGCTCTGTTTTGCTCTGTTTGGCTATGTTTGGTTCTGTTTGGTTCGGTTGGGCTCTGTTTGATTTTATTTTGCCCTGTTTTGCTGTTTCTGGCTCTGTTTTGCTCTGTCTGGCTCTGTTTGGCTCCGTTTTGCACTGTCTGGCTCTGTTTGGCTCTGTTTTACACTGTTTTCTCTGTTTGTGTCTGTTTGCATCTGTTCTGCTCTGTTTTGCTCTGCTTGGCTCTGGTTTGCTCTGTTTTACTCTCTTTGGCACTGTTTGACTCTGTGTCTGTTTGGATCTGTTCTGCTCTGTCTTGCTCTGCTTCGCTCTTTTTGGTTCTGTTTGGCTCTGCTTTGCTCTGTTTGGCTCTGTTTGTCTTTGGTTCTGTTTGGCTCTGTTTTCCTCTAATTGGCGCTGTTTGTCTTTGGCTCTGTTTGGCTCTGTTTTCCTCTAATTGGCGCTGTTTGTCTTTGGCTCTGTTTGGCTCTGTTTTCCTCTAATTGGTGCTGTTTGTCTTTGGCTCTGTTTGGCTCTGCTTTGCTCTGTTTGGCTCTGTTTGTCTTTGGCTCTGTTTGGCTCTGTTTTCCTCTAATTGGCGCTGTTTGTCTTTGGCTCTGTTTGGCTCTGTTTTCCTCTGATTGGCTCTGTTTGTCTTTGGCTCTGTTTGGCTCTGTTTTCCTCTGATTGGCGCTGTTTGTCTCTGTTTTGCTCAGTTTGACTCTACTTGGCTTTGGTTTGCTCTGTTTGGCTCTGTTGGGCTTTGTTTGGTTCTCGTCCACACTGTTTGTCTCTGCTAGGCTCTGTTTAGCTCTCTTTGGCTCTGTTTGTCTCTGTTTGGATCTGTTCTGCTCTGTGTGGCTCTGTTTGAACGTGTTTGGCTGTGTGGCTCTGCTAGGCTCTGTTCATCTCTGTTTGACTCAATTGGCTCTGTTTTGCTCTGTTTAACATTGTTTTGCTCTTTACAGCTCTGTTTTGCTTGGTTTGGCTATGTTCTGCTCTGTTTGGCTCGGTTTGGCTCTGTCTGGCTCTGTTTGCCTCCGCTGGTGTCTGTTTGCACCTGTTCACCTCTGTTTTGCTCTGTTTGCCTCTGTTTTGTTCTGTGGGTCTCTGGTTGGCTCTGTTCTGCTCTGTTCTGCTCTGACTGGCTCTGTTCTGCTCTGTCTGGCTCTGTTTTGCTTAGTTTGGCTCTGTTGGGCTTTGTGTGACTCTGTTCAGTATTGTTTGGCTCTGTTTTGATCTGTTTGTCGCTGTTTGGTTAGGTTGGGCTCTGTTTCACCCTGTTTGGCACTGTTTGGCTCTGTTTTGCTCTGATTTGCTCTGTTTTATTCTGTTTCACTCTACCAGGATCTATTGTGCTGTGCTTTGTTCTGTTTGGCTCTCTTTGGCACTGTTTGGCTCTGTTTGTGTCTGTTTGGATCTGTCCTGCTCTGCTTGGCTCTTTTTGGTTCTGTTTTCCTCTGGTTGGCTCTGTTTGGATCTGTTCAGCTCTGTTCTGCTCTGTGTGTCTCTGTTTGAATGTGTTTGGCTGTTTGGCTCTTCTAGGCTCTGTTTGGCTCTCTTTGACACTGTTTTGTTCTGATTAACCTTGTTTTGCTCTTTTCGTCTCTGTTTTGCTTTGTTTTGCTCTGTTTGCCTCTGTTTTGTTCTGTTTGGCTCTGTTCTGCTCTGTTTCACTCTGTCCTGCTATGTTTGGCTGTGTTGGGCTTTGTGAGACTCTGTTCAGCATTGTTTGGTTCTGTTTGCCGCTGCCCTGGCTCTGTTTTGCTCTGTCTGGCTCTGTGTTGCTCTTTTTGGCTCTGTTTAGCTCTCTTTGGCTCTTTTTGGCTCTGTTTAGCTCTCTTTGGCTCTTTTTGGCTCTGTTTAGCTCTCTTTGGCTCTGTGTCATGGAAAAACAGAGTGAACACTCAGACCCTGGAGACTTGTCTAGGAAGTCTTTATTAAAGTCCTGATATCACGGAGAGCCTAGTCGCATACAACAGAGCCAACCAGTCTCTCCGTGATATCAGGACTTTAATAAAGATTTCCTAGACAAGCCTCCAGGGTCTCAGTGTTCTTTCCGTTTTTCCGTGATAGATGGTGACGAAGGTGGGATCTGACTGAAGTCCAGTGGCCTCTTAAGTTGGAGAGATAATTGAAAACTTGGACCGCCGGATCTCTGAAAAAGAACCCTCGCGGAAAAAGGGAGAGACTCTCCTAATTTGTGGAGAGTACGAACTGCATCCTAGCTGAAAGGGGGGCTGCAGTGAATGATCGTCCTAGCTGGAAGGGGGGCTGCAAGTAAAAAGGGCAGCTCCCGACCGAAAAGATTTGAAAGACTCAAAGAGTTGGAGGACATGTTGAGGAACTCCTAAACGATGATGAGCGCATAGGTAGGGAAACACGCTGCACTGTTTAAATGTGTTTCCTTTCCAGATAAAATGGGAAATTGTAGCAGCAGACCTCCACAGGAATTCAAAAACTGACCGAAGCCAGAACCCAAATCAGGAACTTTGAAACAAAAACAGAATTACCTGGAAAAACTCAGCAGGTCTGGCAGCATCGGCGGAGAAGAGTTAACGTTTCGAGTCCTCATGACCCTTCGACAGAACTGAGTAAAACTAGGAGAGGGGTGAAATATAAGCTGGTTTAAGTGGGTGGGGGGGTGAGAGAAGTTGGGGGGCGGGGTGGTTGTTGGGACAAGGAAGCAGTGATAGGAGGAGATAACCAAAAGATGTCACAGACAAAAGAACAAAGAGGTGTTGAAGGTGGTGATATTATCTAAGAGAATGTGCTAATTAAGAATGAATGGCAGGACACACAAGGTACAGCTCTAGTGGGGGTGGGGTGGAATAAGACTAACAGGGCATAAAAGGTATAGATTTAAAAATAATGGAAATAGGTGGGAAAAGAAAAATCTATATAATTTATTGCAAAAAACAAAAGGGAGGGGGAAGAAACAGAAAGGGGGTGGGGATGGGGGAGGGAGCTCAAGACTTAAAGTTGTTGAACTCAATATTCAGTCCGGAAGGCTGTAAGGTGCCTAGTCGGAAGATGAGGTGTTGTTCCTCCAGTTTGCGTTGGGCTTCACTGGAACAATGCAGTAAGCCAAGGACAGACGTGTGGGCAAGAGAGCAGGGTGGAGTGTTGAAATGGCAAGCGACAGGGAGGTCTGGGTCATTCTTGCGGACAGACCGCAGGTGTTCTTAAAGCGGTCACCCAGTCTGTGTTTGGTCTCTCCAATGTAGAGGAGACCACATTGGGAGCAGTGAATGCAGTAGACTAAGTTGGGGGAAATGCAAGTGAAATGCTGCTTCACTTGAAAGGAGTGTTTGGGTCCTTGGACGGTGAGGAGAGAGGAAGTGAAGGGGCAGGTATTGCATCTTTTGCGTGGGCATGGGGTGGTGCCATAGGTGGGGGTTGAGGAGTAGGGGGTGATAGAGGAGTGGACCAGGATGTCCCGGAGGGAGAGATCCCTTTCCCACAGGGTTAGCGGGGCCCAGGGGAGGTTGTGGTACAGGGAGCGGTTAGATCCCTTTCCCACAGGGTTAGTGGGGCCCAGGGGAGGTTATGGTACAGGGAACGGTTAGATCCCTTTCCCACAGGGTTAGCGGGACCCAGGGGAGGTTATGGTACAGGGAGCGGTTAGATCCCTTTCCCACAGGGTTAGCGGGACCCAGGGGAGGTTATGGTACAGGGAGCGGTTAGATCCCTTTCCCACAGGGTTAGTGGGGCCTAGGGGAGGTTATGGTACAGGGAACGGTTAGATCCCTTTCCCACAGGGTTAGTGGGGCCCAGGGGAGGTTATGGCACAGGGAGCGGTTAGATCACTTTTCCAAGACTCAGAAACACAACCTCTGGTGACCCTTAGAATCGGAGACACTCATTTACCAGCCTTGGTGGACGCTGGCGCTACCCTGTCCTCTGTACCCTCCTCCCTGGGATTAGCCCTTATTCAGAACAGGGCAGTGACTGTGGGAGTGGCTGGTGTTCCTTTATCAGAGCCCCTATCGAAACGGGTTGTTTTGTCATTAAAAGACAACCATGTAGAGGAGACACTGATAGGATCAGCAACCATTCCCTTACCCCTGCTAGGACGCCAGACCCTGTGCAAATTAGGAGCCACTATCTACTGTACCCCTCAGGGTATGTATATGGAGGTACCCTCGCCCCAGACCCATCAGTTAGAGTCCCTACTCCTTACCCCCAAAGCTGAGCCCAAACCGACCTTATACTGCTGGCAACTTGAGGGTAATCCTGAATGCGGCAAAGATGGGTCGCTTGTGGCAGGAAATTGATAAGCTGCCGTTTTTAACTCCTGTTCGGACTGTGAAAAGCCTGTTACAGGTGGTGCAGTGTTACTCTCGCTTACACTGTACTGCGTGGGTTTCAATGAAATATGGCCCTGAGTATCGCCAAAGGGCCAATGATCTGGCAGGATAATTAACCTCCGTCAGCCCTGACCCCCACCTTTATTTCAGGTAAGCGGGCATAGGTATCCCAGTGCATCTAACCACAGAGCAGCAGCCCCTGTTCCGTGTGGACCTCGATTCAGCGCCCCCCTTCCTGACAAAGCACATAGCTCCCACGATGAAGCGGTTACTGTCGGCCTCTACCTCTGAATGTATTGGATCTTTTGAGTGGTTTGGAGCTGCTGAGGGTAGAATATACCTCCCTGGTATTTCCTGTCAGTGAATCGACCCTCGTGCTGAATTTCACTGGCAGCAGCCCCCTGGGCAGTCCAGCCTTGTTGGCCCTCCAGCATTGGACATAATCAATAGCGATTTGTGGGCCCTGCACAAGACTCATGTAGGCCAAGTGCTCACCGCCTGGACCACCGTGTCATACTACGAAAGGATGTTGTGCTGCCCTGCGTTCTACAGGACTGACTGACCCCTGAAGCCGAGGCGGGCATCACATCAGTCATAGACTCCCTGCTCCAGCAAGGGGTTCTCAAGCCTACTGTCAGCACCTGTTACACAGCAATACTGCCTCTACCTAAAGTTGGACGGCCAGATGAATGGCGTTTTGTGCAGGACTTGCGAGCTGTAAATAACATGGTGATTCCCATCGCCCCGGTGGTGCCTGATGTAAATGTGATTCTATCCTCTATCCCGTCTGAAGCTGCGGTCTACACTGTAGTTGACTTGTGTTCTGCATTCTTTTCCATCCCTCTCCATCCTGATAGCCAATATTTGTTTGCTTTTACATATAAAGGACGACAGTATACCTGGACACGGCTTCCCCAAGGGTATAGAGAAAGCCCGGCTGTGTATGCAGCCGCTGTGAAATAGGATTTGGAAGGTTGCTGTCTGAATGGAAACTCTACCTTGATACAGTTTGCTGATGACCTTTTAGTGGCCTCACCTACCCTGGAAGACTGTGTAGAGGACTCAGTGACTTTGCTCCAATTCTTAGCCACAAGAGGCCACAGGGTATCGAGGTCTAAACCACAGTTCAGCCAGTCGCAAGTCCAGTACCTGGGATTCACATTGAAGGCCGGAACTCGGCAAATAGGAGCTGAGTGAGTCCAGGCTGTCCTACGAATACCCCCTCCTAAGACTAAAAAGGAGGTCCTGTCTTTTCTAGGCACGGCTGGCTATTGTCCACATTGGATACCCGATTATCGCCTGCATGATGCTGACCTCCGGGCTGCTACTCTGAAAGAAGCCCCCGCGCTCATTCCGTGGACTCCGGAAGGGGAGTCAGCATTCCGAGCCCTCGAGACAGCTGGAACAACAGCCCCGGCTTTGGGGCTACCTAACTGTGCGCGCCCTTTTCAGTTGCACGCCTATGAGAGGGATGGAATGGCCACGGGGGTGCTTACCCAGGACCAAAAGGAGGAGGGAGGTCAGTTGCTTCCTACTCTACGGCTCCCCCTGCTGTAGGACTGGGAATGCCAGCTTGTCTCCGCGCCCTAGCAGCCATCGCTGCCATGGTTGAAAAGTCTTTACTGTTGGTCCTTGACCACCCTTGTCAGGTGCGAGTACCCCACGCTGTCATGTTACTTTTAAACTCCGCCGCTACACAACGTTTTACTGCCTCACGACGCACAGCATACGAAGTAATTTGGCTTTCAAACCCCAATTACACTTCCTGCCAATCGCCTGCGATTAATCCTGCCACCTTTCTGCCAGAGCACCCAACAGATGTGGAGCGTGACTGCCTCACAGTGCTCAAACGAACCACTTCCCCCAGGGAGGATCTGCGGATGGACCCCCTGCTCGAACTGGATGTTATCTTTTACACCGACGGCTCTTCTCATCGACCAAGAGGCTATTTACTCCTCGCCGGTTATGCCATTGTGGACCCACACCGCATTGTGGAAGCCTAGACATTGCCCCCTTGGCACTTCAGTGCAGGCAGCGGAACTTGTTGCCCCCACCCAAGCCTGCATCCTGGCCGGAGATCAGGCAGCCAATATTTACACCGGTTCCCGCTGTGCCTTTGGTGTTGTGCATGACTTCGGACAGAAATGGAAAAATCAGGGTTTTATTACATCAGTGGGAATGCCCATCAAGCATTCCCAACTTGTATTAAACCTCCTTGAAGCAATTCAGTTGCCCAAGTCCTGGCAATTATTAAATGTGAAGCAGACACTAATTTAACTGATGATGTCTCCAAAGGGAATGCCCGTGCTGACCAGGCAGCCAAGGGAGTAGCTGCCACACAAGTACCTCTCCTGCAAGCTCTCCGCGTCTCCAGCCACCCTCCCATCCCTGTTTTACAGTCTTCTGAACAAGACAGCGCAACAAAACTCTACTCAACAGGAAAAGCGGACATGGGAGCGGATACAATGCAGTCCTAAGGAAGGAGTTTGGTTTCATCCAGAGGGGCAGGTGGTATGTCCCCAAAGTCTGTTTTTGCCCCTGTGTCACCTAGTGCATGCACAGGCACACATGGGCAAAGGAGGGATGCAACATGCGATTAACCAACAATGGTTTGCGCCAGGAATAACCCCAACCATACAAAAAAATCACTAGCTCTTGTTCAATTTGCCAGCAGAATAACAAAGGGCCAGCAGCCAAGTACGATCACCTCCCCATGCCCAATATACCCTTCAAAAATTTACAAATTGATTTTGTACATATGCCCCCAGCCTTGGGATATAAGAATATGTTAGTGATAGTGGACATGTTCACCCGGTGGGTAGAAGCTTACCCCACACGGAAAGATGATGCTCAAATGGTAGTGAAAATATTGTCGAAAGAAATAATACCTGGATACGGAATACCTCTGGGAATAAATAGTGACCGAGGGACTCACTTTACCAGAAAGACAGTAAAAGACTTAGCGCAGGTTATGGGATTTCAGTGGAAACTGCATATCCCCGACCAGCCACAGTCCTCAAGGATGGTAGGAAGGATAAATGGGGAATTGAAAAACGCCCTGTCTAAAGTTTGTCAGGATAATAACCTCCCGTGGCCAGAAGCACTCCCAGTCGTGCTTTATGCTGTGCGAAATAGGAAAAATAGAGCCACTGGAATAACCCCCCATGAAGCTCTTATGGGACGTCCTATGAGTACCGGAGCCCAGCCTCCTGTATGTGCCGAAAACTTCACCTTAGTATGGAACCGTGAGCAGACTTCGGCTTACACCCAAGCTCTATGCAACACACAAGCTGAATTGCATGGGAGGGTAAGGCAGGCTCAGGTGACCCCAGAAGATACTCCTGTACACAACTTTCAAGCAGGTGATCAAGTGTATGTATAAAATCGAAATAAAGACTCTCTTTCCCCTCGGTGGAAAGGGCCCTACCTCGTGTTGCTAACAGCTCGGACAGCTCGGAAGGTTGAAGGAAGGAAGACTGGATCCACGCCATCCGCTGTAAAAAAAACATTGTCCGGCGATAGTATAGCAACTGTTACTAAGTGATTTAACTTGTATTACGTATAGCACACTGTTCTTTGTTATATTCCGCAGGGTATACCCAAGGGACCCTCACCCAAACACCTTTTTGTCTCTATGCCGAACCTATGCTAGAAAGGTAGGACAGGGTGCCTGTTGGATATTCGCCCAGACTCCCCAACATGGGGAAAGAGACGGGTAATTGGTGTGTTGTTCCTCTAAATGACACTATGTTGATGTTCGAACTTTTAATATTGTAACACCGCAGCACAATGTGTTTAGGGGTTGGTTCCGTCGCTCTCCACCTGCCATGGGGTGGAACTATACAGAACATGGGATTAGACCCCCACTAGAGCCGGTAAACACCATCTGTTGGTGTTCCATCCTTACACTCAGCACTTATGATCTGGGACAAAGCGCCTGTCATACTACATATCATACATCTTTGACCTATCTGTCCGAAAGCCCGCTGGTACTGAACATCCACCAGACCCTCTTAATGGTACATACTGGTTTTGTGGAGATAAAGCTTACCCTTGGTTGCCTCAATTATCCCTTTTCTCTAATGTGCCTGTAGGAAATTTGGAAAAGAACGAAACCACTCCCACCTGGAGTGGCTGTTGCTACCTAGCATACTTAAATCCCTATCTTCACCATATAGGTCAATCAGATATGCACCCACATCGGTGCCTACATCACCGTGGCATCTCGGAATCTGAACGATTCCGAATGATTGCTTTGTCCTCATATGGATCGGCTCGTAATTCACGTGAAATTATCAACCTGGCAGCTGCACCTGAAAAAGTCGCTTATTCAACGGCTGATGCTCTGATTAAAACACAAGAAGCAGATCTCAACTTGCACCACTGAAATGGTAACATTACACCTAACCCTATTACAAAACAGGATGGCCCCTGACTTCCTTCTAGCTGAAAAAGGTGGCACTTGTGCTACGATCGGCTCAGATGTGCCCGACGTCTCTGAAAATATTACTGACTTGGGATGTCAGATATGGTGGCAAAATCCAAGAGGAAAAAAACTATTGTGCGTGCATTGCCCAGGATATGTAACCATTAACACTATCTATTTGCTGAACCATAGACATTGTCCTATTTGCTAAACCATTGACATTGTCCTGTCTAATCGTTAAATCATTAACACTGAACGCTATCCTTTGAAGCCATTTGAAACTATGGTAATTGGCCAAGTTTCTGTCACAAACCTTTTGCTATATCCATGTGTGTAAAGAGGTGTTAGTCAGAGACTGGTTCTCTGCGTTGTATGCGACTAGGCTCTCCGTGATATCAGGACTTTAATAAAGATTTCCTAGACAAGCCTCCAGGGTCTGAGTGTTCACTCCGTTATTCTGCGACATAGGGTTACATTTGCCATCCTCCAATCTGCCAGAACTGTTGTAGAATCTACACCTCCTTTACTACCCTGGGATGTAGATTATCAGGCCCTGGGGATTTATCAGCTTTCAGTCCCTTTAATTTCTCCAGCACTATTGCTTTAGTAATACTAATGTCCTTTAATTCTTCCTTCTTACTAGACCCTTGGTTCCCTAGTCTTTCTGGAAGTTATTCAAGTTTCCTATGAGGAAAGTTTGAGGAGACTGGGCCTGTACTCTCTCATGTTTAGAAGATCGAGAGGCAACTCATTGAAGTATACAAAATTCTTACAGACCTCAACAGGGTAGATACAGGAAGGATGTTTCCCCCAGCTGGGAGGGGGTGGTGGGGGGGTGGGTCTAGAACCAACGGACACAGTCTCAGAATTAGGAGTCGGCCATTTATGACTGAGATGAGGAGGATCTTCTGCACACAGTGGGTGGTAAGTCTTTGGAGTTCTCTACCCCAGAGGGTTAGGGGAGTTCTGTCATTATGTTCAAGGCAGAGATAGGTAAATTTCTAGGTATTAAGGGCTATGGGAATAGTGTGGGAAGATGGTGTTGAGGTGGATCAGCAATGATCTAGTTGAATGGCAGAGCAGGCTTGAGCAGCCATATGGCCCATTCCTGTTCCTATGTTCTTATATTCCACTCAAGAAATCAACAGGTTTAAGGAATAATGCGGGAAGATGCAGCTGAGTTGAAGATCCACTATGTCCTATGGAATTGCACGGCAGGCTCATGGGCTAAATGGCCCACTCCTGTTCCTATTTCTTACGTTCCTATTCCTGCGTTCTGATGTGAATTCCAGGCTAGTCTAGTAAATAAAATAATCTTTGTTCTTTTTAAACTGTTGTTCAAAGTATTGTCAAAATGCTAAATTCATTAGAACTGCAGGTTAGGATATTTACAGAAAAAAGCCTAAGCTAAATGCAGTGAGTTTGGAGTTCTATTTTTTCCTAACTCAGCACAAGATGAAACCTTAGAATCTTGAGCTCTGTGGAGCTAAGCAGCAGCCTGCAGCCACCTACTGAACCACCGAGAGGCTCATTGAACAATATCACTGGCATCAGTTAGAACTTATTATAAATGGGAAACAGCCAAAAAGGATCTCATTAGACACATTCTGCATCACAAAAAAGTTACTGTATTACTTGTTTTTATACAGGTGGGAAAGGTTAATACCCAAGTGACTCTTGCTCAGTTGGAGTCAAACAGAGATTTTGCAAGGCATCATTGCTTTGAAGCATCAGTTCAAATGGGGAGGGGGAAAGTGTGTTGTGATATAAGGACATGATTCTCAGCAAGGGCACTGCCTGGTTCCATTAGGAAACACTTTAAACAAAGCTTCTAATTAGCATCTTATCAATTATGTCAAGGTCGTCACTCAGGAGGGATGGAGACACACAATTAGTCATTAATTTGAAAATTAACAAGCAGGAAGCTGCAGAAATTAAATACCTCTACTCTGACTGGTGCATAACATTATTCAAAATAAAGTGACCATTTAAGAAACCTCATTGATGTTAGATCTAAGCAGGATGCAGCAGTTCTAACTTATTCCATAATTCAAGCATTGCCCAAACATGAAAAACCTCAGGAGATATTCTGATCTGACTCTACTAAATGAAGCCACCAATGAGTTATAGGTTTGTTGCTGTGACCTGTAGCAGAGATTAGGAATTGTACAAGCCCAATGCTATTCTGATAGCTTGAAGCCTTTTGTATCTCCTCCCCACACAAGCTCTCCAGTTTTGCCTTAGTTTCCAAGCTTCGAAAATACAATCCAGTGAATCCATAGAGAGATCATATAGTTTTCCCCCAACTCCAGCAGTTTGTATTTCGGTTCTTCAGAAGATTTCTTCATTTATTTGGAGAACCAGGAAGCAGAATCCCAGACTCTAGCAAGGCTTTACGACGAGCTGTTTCCTTAGCAACATTGTGGTTTAACCTTCTCAGTCGCTCCTGTCAAAAGTATAAAGATATTGTTAAAATATGGTGTAATTCCGGGCAAGGTAATAAAAGATAAGTTTTCCTTTAGGCCTGGACTATCTTGCACCTCACAGCCTGAAAGAGGATAACATTCCAACAGACAACCAGGTTCTGCATTTCCCAACCTCCTTCAAAACAACCACTGTCTGGTCCATTTAAACTTTCAATAATTTGTGCATATAACAGAGGGCTGTACTCCCACAGATTCTGTAAAAGATCCCAGCACAGTCCAGGTGACATTGCCAACTGTTCTCACCTGCGCATTCTGTAAGATGTTGTTGACTAGCACCACCCTTCGTCTGGCATTCAGCAGCTTCTTCACATATGGATCCAAGTCGAGTGACATCTTCTGGTCTTCATTAATCCTACACAATTCTGAACAGAAATAAAAATTACAAATCCAAACTCAAATGAGTGGCTTCAAAAACGTCACCGAAACTCAAAAATAATCAGTCCTTCAGCTGCCTTTCAGTGAGTTTTCAGGTGAAGGTTAGAGGTGTGATGACGGAACTGGAGTTTCCCATTTGTCGCCCACTCTGGGCCACAAAGATCCCAAAGCGGCCAATAATTTGCAGCAACTCTGACCAACATCCTCACTCCCTCAGGGCACTGAGGCCAATGACAGCGACACCAGCTCAGGAAAGGGGCAGTCTGAACCCATCAGCTTTACACAGGGGGACCAGCAATGGAACCGGCTGGAAGTTTAACATGGACCCGCCCTCAGACCCCGACCCCAGCCCCCCGGCCCCCACCCCCGTCCTCAACCCCAGCCCCCCGACCCCAGCCCGGAACCCCCACCCCCCCCCCAACACCCCTGATCCCAGCCCCCCCGTCCTCAACCCCAGCCCCCCGAACCCCAGCCCCGACACCCCACCCCCCCCCGACCCCAGCCCCCCGACCCCCACCCCCCCCGACACCCCAGACCCCAGCACCCCCGTCCTCAACCCCAGCCCCCCGAACCCCAGCCCCGACACCCCACCCCCCCCCGACCCCCACCCCCCCGACACCCCAGACCCCAGCCCCCCCCGTCCTCAACCCCAGCCCCCCGAACCCCAGCCCCGACACCCCACCCCCCCCGACCCCCACCCCCCCCGACCCCAGCCCCCCGACCCCCACCCCCCCGACACCCCAGACCCCAGCCCCCCCGTCCTCAACCCCAGCCCCCGAACCCCAGCCCCGACACCCCACCCCCCCCCCGACCCCCACCCCCCCGACACCCCAGACCCCAGCCCCCCCCGTCCTCAACCCCAGCCCCCCGAACCCCAGCCCCGACACCCCACCCCCCCCCCGACCCCAGCCCCCCGACACCCCACCCCCCCCGACCCCAGCCCCCCGACACCCCAGACCCCAGCCCCCCCCGTCCTCAACCCCAGCCCCCCGAACCCCAGCCCCGACACCCCACCCCCCCCCCGACCCCCACCCCCCCGACACCCCAGACCCCAGCCCCCCCCCGTCCTCAACCCCAGCCCCCCGAACCCCAGCCCCGACACCCCACCCCCCCCCCGACCCCCAGCCCCCCGACACCCCACCCCCCCCGACCCCAGCCCCCCGACACCCCAGACCCCAGCCCCCCCGTCCTCAACCCCAACCCCGACCCACCCGAGCCCAGCCCCAGCCCCGGGCCCCCCTCTCGGCCTCTTACCCGCCGCCAGGTTGTCGATCTGCTCGCGAAGATCCAGCTGACTTTCCCTAAACAAACACAATAAAAACAGAATAAACTTCAAGAGGCGCCGACCCACCGGCCCCGCCCCCCCGCACTGCCCCCCCCCCACCGCCCCCCCCGCGCGCTGACCCCACCCCCCCCACCTCACCCCCACCCCCGCGCGCTGACCCCACCACCCCCGCGCAGCACCCCCACCCCACCGCCCCCCCGCGCACTGCCCCCCCCCCCCCCACCTCACCCCCGCGCAGCCCCACCACCCCCCGCGCAGCTCCCCCGTCCCCCGTCCCCGTCCCCGTCCCCCCCGCGGCTCGGACCCACCTCACTCCCTGAACTTGCTGATCCACTTCCCGCACCGCCGGTCTCAGCAGCTCCAGGAGGCCGGACGACAAGAGGTTCTGGACGGAACTGCTCTCGCCCGGAGCCTCGACCGCCATTACCCCGCACAGCCTGACGGGAAGGATAGGCCCCGCCCCCTTCACCGCACAGCCTGACGGTAATGATAGGCCCCGCCCCCTTCGCCGCTCAGCCTGACGGTAGGATAGGCCACGCCCCGTTCATCGCAAAGCCAGACGGTAGGATGGGCCACGCCCACTTCATCGCACAGCCTGACGGGAAGAATAGGCCACGTGCCCTTCGCCGCACAGCCTGACGGTAGGATAGGCCACGCCCCGTTCATCGCAAAGCCAGACGGTAGGATGGGCCACACCAGTTAACCGCACAGACTGACGGGAAGGTTTGGTAGGATCTGTCTGCTGCACTTTTAAACCTCTGCACGTCCAGCAATAATACCCCAGTTTAGTCTGAAATACCCCAGTCTGGTCTGAGATACCCCAGTCTGACCTGAAATACCCCGGTCTGATCTGAAATACCCCAAGCCGCTCTGTAAAACCCCAGCCTGATCTGAATACCCCAGCCTGGTCAGAAATACGCCAGTCAGGTCTGAAATACCCCAGTCTGCTCTAAAATACCCCATCCCACTCTGAAATAACCCAGCCTGCTCTAAAATACCCCAGTCTGATCTGAAATCCCCATCCCACCCTGAAATACCCCAGTCTGATCTGAAATACCCATCCCACTCTGAAATAACCCAGCCTGCGCTGAAATACCCCAGTCTGATCTGAAATACCCCATCCCACTCTGAAATAACCCAGTCTGACCTGAAATACCCTGGTCTGATCTGAAATACCCCAGTCTGATCAGAAATACCCCAGTCTGATCAGAAATACCCCAGTCTGATCTGAAATCCCCATCCCACTCTGAAATACCACAGTCTGACCTGAAATACCCTGGTCTGATCTGAAATACCCCAGTCTGATCAGAAATACCCCATCCCACCCTGAAATACCCCAGTCTGATATGAAATACCCCAGTCTGATCTGAAATCCCCATCCCACTCTGAAATACCACAGTCTGACCTGAAATACCCCAGTCTGATCTGAAATACCCCAGTCTGATCAGAAATACACCATCCCACTCTGAAATACCCCAGTCTGGTCTGAAGTATCCCATCCCACTCTGAAATACCTCAGTCTGTTCTGAAATACCCCGGTCTGGTCTGAAATAACCCAGACTGATCTGAAATACCCCAGTTTAGTCTGAAATACAACATCCTGCTCTGAAAAACCCCAGCCAAGTCTGAATACCCCAGCCTGGTCTGAAATACCCCAGTCTGCCCTGAAATACCCCAATCTAGTCTGAAATAACCCAGATTGGTCTGAAATACCCCAGTCTGTTCTGAAATACAACATCCCGCTCTGAAATACCCCAGCCTGGTCTGAAATACCCCAGCCTGGTCTGAAATACCCTGTCTGGTCTGAGATACCCCAATCTGGGCTGAAATACCCCATTCTGGTCTGAAATACCCCAGACCCGCTCTGAAATACCCCAGCCTGGTATGAAATACCCCATCCCACTCTGAAATAACCCAGTCTGACCTGAAATACCCCGGTCTGATCTGAAATACCCCAGTCTGATCAGAAATACACCATCCCACTCTGAAATACCCCAGTCTGGTCTGAAGTATCCCATCCCACTCTGAAATACCTCAGTCTGTTCTGAAATACCCCGGTCTGGTCTGAAATAACCCAGACTGATCTGAAATACCCCAGTTTAGTCTGAAATACAACATCCTGCTCTGAAAAACCCCAGCCAAGTCTGAATACCCCAGCCTGGTCTGAAATACCCCAGTCTGCCCTGAAATACCCCAATCTAGTCTGAAATAACCCAGATTGGTCTGAAATACCCCAGTCTGTTCTGAAATACAACATCCCGCTCTGAAATACCCCAGCCTGGTCTGAAATACCCCAGCCTGGTCTGAAATACCCTGTCTGGTCTGAGATACCCCAATCTGGGCTGAAATACCCCATTCTGGTCTGAAATACCCCAGACCCGCTCTGAAATACCCCAGCCTGGTATGAAATAACCCATCCCGCTCTGAAATACCCCATTCTGGGCTAAAATACCCCAGGCGGGTCTGAAATGCCCCAGAGTTCTAAAATCCCCAGTCTGGACTGAAATGCCCCAGCCTGGTCTGAAATGCCCCAGTCTGGTCTGAAATACCCCAGCCAGGTCTGAAATACCCCAGTCTGGTATGAAATACCCGGTCGGGTCTGAAATACCCCAGTCTGGTCTGAAATGACGCACCCTGCTCTGAAATACCCCAATCTAGTCTGAAATACCCCATCCCGCTCTGAAATACCCCATCAAGCTCTGAAATACCCCATCCCGCACTGAATTACCCCAGACTGGTCTGAAATACCCCAGCCTGATCTGAAATAACCCATTCAGGTCTGAAGAGCCCCAGTCTGGTTCGAAATACCCCAGTCAGGTCTGAAATACCCCGGACTGGTCTGAAGTACCCCATCCCGCTCTCAAATATCCAGACCGATCTGAAATATCCCAGTCTGGTCTGAAATACCACAGCCTGGTCTGAAATACTGCAGCCAAGTCTGAAATACCCCAGTCTGATCTGAAATATCGCAGGCTGGTCTGAAATACCCCATCCCGCTCTGAAATATCCCAGTCCGGTCTGAAATACCCCAGTCCGGTCTGAAATACCCCAGCCTGGTCTGAAATATCCCAGCCTAGCCTGAAATATCCAGACTGATCTGAAATACCCCAGTTTAGTCTGAAATACCCCATCCCGCTCTGAAAAACCCCAGCCAAGTCTGAAATACTCCAGTCTGATCTGAAATATCCCAGTCTGGGCTGAAATACCCCAGGCAGGTCTGAAATACTCTAGTCTGCTCTGAAATACCCCAAGTCTGCTCTCAAATACGCCAGTCTGGTCTGAAATACCCCATCCCGCTCTGAAATACCCCAGTCTGGTCAGAAATACCCCAGCCTGGTCTTAAATACCCAGTCTGATCGGAAATACCCCAGTCTAGGCTGAAATAACCCAGTCTGGTCTGAAATACCCCAGTCTGTTCTGAAATACCCCAGCCAGGTCTGAAATACCGCAGTCTGTTCTGAACGACCCCAGCCAGAGCTGAATTAACCCAGTCTGGTCTGAAATACCCCAGTCTGGTCTGAACTACCCCAGCCATGTCTGAATTACCCCAGTCTGGTCTGAATTACCCCAGTCTGGTCTGAAATATCGCAGGCTGGTCTGAAATACCCCATCCCACTCTGAAATAACCCAGTCTGACC
>JANJGN010000036.1:15786429-15828118 GCA_026770705.1 Isurus oxyrinchus | reverse complement strand
AAGGACAAGGGCAGCAGACACACGGGGAACACCACCAGCTGCAAGTTCCCCTCCGAGCCCCTCACCATCCTGACTTGGAAATATATCGGCCGTTCCTTCACTGTCGTTGGGTCCAAATTCTGGATCTCCCTCCCTAACAGCACGGTGGGTGTACCTACACCACAGGGACTGCAGCGGCTCAGAAGGCGGCCCACCCCCCACCTTCTCAAGGGGGGCAATTAGGGTATGGGCAATAAACACTGGACTAGAAAGAGTTAATGGCTCAGCTCAACCTCTCTCTCTCTCTCTCTCTCCTGAAATGTTACCTGACCTGCTGAATTAGCAGCGTTCTCTGTCTCGATGTGGGGCTGCCACCATAAAACCCTATTTTGCCTTGATCCTGGAAAAGGTTGCCTGGGAAACAGGGAGCGGTGCTGGAGAGTGGAGCCGCCCTTTTTAATTGCTGTCTGCACCTGCCCAGGCTCAGGCCCAGGCCCAGGCTCCAGGCTCCAGGAGATAAAAGGCCAGGCCGCCCTCACACAGCTCGCAGCTCAGAGAGAGAGCAGCTGCATGTGCGGGGCACACACCCCCCAAACCAGCCCAAACGGCGGGGGTGGGGGTGTATGACCAGAGCGCTGAGCTCCGGGGGTAACTGAAGGGGGGGGCAACGCGGGTACTCATTGGGGCAGCTCCCTCAAAGAGAGCTGGCACAGGGATTGTGGGCCGAGTGGCCACTTTCTCTCGTGTTCTATGAGAGTCCCGCTAAGGCTAGGGGCCGATATGTCATTGGGGTTTCCCTCTTGTTTTGGGATCCCTGCTACCCCACCCCCACACGCGCCCCCACCCCGCTACCCCACACACACCCCCATCCTCACCCCCACTACTCCACCCCTGCCCCTGCCTGCACCCAGACCCCAGCCCCCACCAAATTCGGAGGAGCTACTCACTCAGGAATGCACCCCAAGAGCATTGGCGACAATTCGTATCTAACCCCGTGCTGTACCTGTCCTGGGAGTGTTTGATGGGGACAGTGTAGAGGGAGCTTTACTCTGTATCTAACCCCGTGCTGTACCTGTCCTGGGAGTGTTTGATGGGGACAGTGTAGAGGGAGCTTTACTCTGTATCTAACCCCGTGCTGTACCTGTCCTGGGAGTGTTTGATGGGGACGGTGTAGAGGGAGCTTTATTCTGTATCTAACCCCGTGCTGTACCTGTCCTGGGAGTGTTTGATGGGGACAGTGTAGAGGGAGCTTTACTCTGTATCTAACCCCGTGCGGTACCTGTCCTGGGAGTGTTTGATGGGGACAGTGTAGAGGGAGCTTTACTCTGTATCTAACCCCGTGCTGTACCTGTCCTGGGAGTGTTTGATGGGGACAGTGTAGAGGGAGCTTTACTCTGTATCTAACCCCGTGCTGTACCTGTCCTGGGAGTGTTTGATGTGGACAGTGTAGAGGGAGCTTTACTCTGTATCTAACCCCGTGCTGTACCGATCCTGGGAGTGTTTGATGGGGACGGTTGTAGAGGGAGCTTTATTCTGTATCTAACCCCGTGCTGTACCTGTCCCTGGGAGTGTTTGATGGGGACAGTGTAGAGGGATCTTTACTCTCTATCTAACCCCATGCTGTACCTGTCCTGGGAATGTTTGATGGGGACAGTGTAGAGGGAGCTTTACTCTGTATCTAACCCCATGCTGTGCCTGTCCTGGGAGTGTTTGATGGGGACGGTGTAGAGGGAGCTTTACTCTGTATCTAACCCCATGCTGTACCTGTCCTGTGAGTGTTTGATGGGGGACAGTGTAGAGGGAGCTTTACTCTGTATCTAACCCCGTGCTGTACCTGTCCAGGGAGTGTTTGATGGGGACAGTGTAGAGGGAGCTTTACTCTGTATCTAACCCCGTGCTGTACCTGTCCTGGGAGTGTTTGATGGGGACAGTGTAGAGGGAGCTTTACTCTGTATCTAACCACGTGCTGTACCTGTCCTGGGAGTGTTTGATGGGGACAGTGTAGAGGGAGCTTTACACTGTATCTAACCCCGTGCTGTGCCTGTCCTGGGAGTGTTTGATGGGGACAGTACAGAGGGAGCTTTACTCTGTATCTAACCCCGTGCTGTACCTGTCCAGGCAGTGTTTGATGGGGACAGTGTAGAGGGAGCTTTACTCTGTATCTAACCCCGTGCTGTACCTGTCCTGGGAGTGTTTGATGGGGACAGTGTAGAGGGAGCTTTACTCTGTATCTAACCACGTGCTGTACCTGTCCTGGGAGTGTTTGATGGGGACAGTGTAGAGGGAGCTTTACACTGTATCTAACCCCGTGCTGTGCCTGTCCTGGGAGTGTTTGATGGGGACAGTACAGAGGGAGCTTTACTCTGTATCTAACCCCGTGCTGTACCTGTCCTGGGGAGTGTTTGATGGGGACAGTGTAGAGGGAGCTTTACTCTGTATCTAACCCCGTGCTGTACCTGTCCTGGGAGTGTTTGATGGGGACAGTGTAGAGGGAGCTTTACTCTGTATCTAACCCCGTGCTGTACCTGTCCTGGGAGTGTTTGATGGGGACAGTGTAGAGGGAGCTTTACTCTGTATCTAACCACGTGCTGTACCTGTCCTGGGAGTGTTTGATGGGGACAGTGTAGAGGGAGCTTTACACTGTATCTAACCCCGTGCTGTGCCTGTCCTGGGAGTGTTTGATGGGGACAGTACAGAGGGGAGCTTTACTCTGTATCTAACCCCGTGCTGTACCTGTCCTGGGAGTGTTTGATGGGGACAGTACAGAGGGAGCTTTACTCTGTATCTAACCCCGTGCTGTACCTGTCCTGGGAGTGTTTGATGGGGACAGTGTAGAGGGAGCTTTACTCTGTATCTAATCCTGTGCTATACCTGTCCTGTGAGTGTTTGATGGGGACAGTGTAGAGGGAGATTCACTCTGTATCTAACCCCGTGCTGTCATTGTGAGATATCCTGTAGGCCCTGGTTGGTTGCCAGGGTTGAGCAGTGTCACCTGTTATTTTGCTCCTGAGCTAAAATTAGGATGGATGGAATCTGGTTTGAATTCCCGATTCTCGGAATTATCCCAGCTGGCCGGATTGTTTGGATGGAGCTCAGCTGAGGAACAGGCCCTCTGCTGTTTTGTAGGGGGGGGTGCTGCGATTGGCAACTGTCCTGGGTGCCTCGATTCGGGCGTTCCCCCCCCCCCTCCCTTAGTTAAACGCCCTCCTCCCGCTATGGCCAACTGGTGACTGGAGGGTGAGAGCAGCACCAACGACGTCCCCACCCCCCCACATGCACCCAACCCCTGCAACCTTTGACCTTGACGATGGCCTGCATTTGCTGCTGTCCCGGCCTCCCGATTGGAGCCTGCCTCCCCACCCCTGCAACAGCGTCCCGCCTTTGCACACTGAAGACTAGGCCGCAGGGGTCCTCCAAGGGAGGTGGGGGGGGGCGGGGGCAAACCCACAGGGGCAGGAGGAGGCCATTCTGCCCCTCCTGGCCCTACTTCCGGCCTAGCCCCGACCTATTCCTGGCCTACTCCTGGCCTTGTTCCCGCCACTCATTGGCTGCTCTTGCAGCCGCCCCCCCCACCCCCCCCCCCGCCATCTCTCAAGACAGCGAAAATGAAGCTGTTACTTTCCCCGCGATGGGGCAGAGGGAGAGTTCCACATGTTGAGCCGAGGGTCGCTTCCTAATTTCAATCCTGATCCTGATTTTTCGGGTAGGCCTCACCCCCAACCACCTGGTCCCCCTAAATCAGTGGGGAAAGTGTTTCCCTCTCTGTCGGCCTCTATCGCAAGGGGCTGGGAGTGCAAGGGCAAAGAAGCCTTGCTCCAGCTGTGCAGGGTTTTGGTGAGACCACATCTGGAACACCGTGCGCTGTTTTGGTCTCCACATTTAAGAAAGTATATACTTGTACTGGAGATGGTACAGTGAAGGTTCACTAGATCGGTCCCTGGGATGAGGGGGTTGTCCAACGATGAGAAGCTGAGTAAATTGGGTTTATATTCTCTGGTGTTTAGGAGAATGAGAGGCGATTTCATTGAAACCTACAAGATTCTGAGGGGGTTTGAAACCTACAAGATTCTGAGGTAGTTTAAAACCTACAAGGTTCTGAGGGGGTTTGACAGGGTGGACACTGAGAGATTGTTCCCGCTGGTCGGAGAATCTAAAACACGGGGTGAGGCCCAGTCTCAGGATAAAGGGGCCGTTCGTTCAGGACTGAGATGAGGAGAAATCTCTTCACTCAAAGGGGTTGTGAATCTTTGGAATTCCCTAACCCAGAGGGTTGTGGATGCTCCATCGTTGAGGATATTTAAGGCCGGGATAGGTGGATATTTGGTCTCAGGGAATTAAGGGATCTGGGGGAGCGGGCCGGAAAGCAGAGTTGAAGGCCAAGGTCAGCCGTGATGGTATAGAATGGGGGAGCAGGCTCGATGGGCCGAATGGTCCACTCCTGTTCTCCCGTTTCTTGTGTTCTTATATTCCCACCTCCTCCCCGCCCCAATCCCCCGTGACTTCCTCTCAAACACACGAAAGAGAGGGAAAGAGCCAGACCGACCAAACCACCTCTGAACCTTCGATTGTCGGCCAAATACCGCAGGCGCTGGAAAGCTGAGATAAAAGCGGGAAGCAATGGGAAAGCTCAGCAGGGGCCCGGCAGCGTCGGCGGTGGGAGGGAGGTAGACGGAGTCACCGCCTCGAGTTCGGAGTGCCGAAGGAAGGTTAACCCGGATGTGAAAGGTGGGCCCTGCTCCTCTCGCTCTCTCTCTCTCTGCGCAGCCGGAGCTGGTGAGTCTTCCCAGCGTTTCCTGTTTTACTTCTGGTTCATTCAGGGGGTGTGGTCGTCGCTGGCTAGGCCAAGGGTTTATTGCCCGCCCCGCTCTCGTGGCCCTTGAGAAGGTGGTGGTGGGCCCCAACCCTCTGCCCCGTTATCGATGGCCTGGGAGGGGTTGGCGCACGTGGAGTGACTCAGGCGCTGGGACCCTTGGCCAAGGCCTGGGTTCCGCCAAGTTCTGCCGGAGTTTCTCTCTCTCCCCCCACCCCGTCCACCCGCGCCCCCTGTCACATCCTGAGGCCCGCAGCGCCCTGACGCTCCCCTCTCCGGCTGGGGTACAGACTCGCCCAAGCACAGCTGTCCAAAGGGCCGGGGAGTCCCCGCCCGGCTGGCTCCACACCTTCCGATAACCGCGCGCTGCCCGGGCTTCGGGGTTAGGGGTGGTGGCTTGCCCTGATTCTCAGATGTTGCCCCTCACCAACGGGTGCTGAGGTCACCCTGCAACATCCCAGCCACTGCTTCAGTTGCAATTAGGCAAATCCCTGCGGAGTAGGCCGGGGTAGGCCCCATGGCGGGCGGGGGGTGGTGTAGGTCGGGAATAGGCCAGGAATAGGATGTGAGTAGGCCAGACGTAGATCGGGAGTAGGTCGGGAGTAGTCTGGGAGTAGGCCGGGGTAGGTCAGGAGAAAGTTGTGAGTAGGCCAGGCGTAGGTCGGGAGTAGGTGGGGAGTAGATCAGGAGAAGGCCGGGAGTAGGTTTGGGGTAGGATGGGGGTAGGTCAGGAGAAAGTTGTGAGTAGGCCAGGCGTAGGTCGGGAGTAGGTGGGGAGTAGATCAGGAGAAGGCCGAGGCTAGGTCGGGAGTAGGTCGGGGGTAGACTGGGGCTAGGTCGGGAGTAGGCCAGGAGTTGTCCGGGAGTAGCTGGCAGTAGATGAGGTGTAGCTCAGGAGAAGGCCGGGAGTAGGTCGGGAGTAGGTCAGGGGTAGGCTGGGGGTACGCTGGGAGTAGGTCGGGGCTAGGCCGGGAGTAGGTCAGGGGTAGGCTGGGGGTACGCTGGGGGTACCTGGGAGTAGGTCAGGAGTAGTCCAGGAGTAGCCGGGAGTAGGCCAGGGGTAGGTCAGGAGTAAGTTGTGAGTAAGCCAGGCGTAGATCGGGAATAGGCTGGGGGTAGTCTGGGGGTAGGTCAGGAGTAGGCCGGGGCTAGGTCGGGGGTAGGCTGGGGGTAGGTCAGGGGTAGGTCAGGGGTAGGCTGGTGCTAGGTCAGGGGTAGGTCAGGGGTAGGCTGCGGCTAGGTCAGGGGTAGGTCAGGGGTAGGTCGGGGGTAGGCTGGGGGTAGGTCAGGGGTAGGTCGGGGGGTAGGTCAGAGGTAGGTCAGGGGTAGGCTGGGGCTAGGTCAGGGGTAGGCTGGGGGTAGGTCAGGAGTAGGCTGGGGGTAGGCCAGGGGTAGGTCGGGGGTAGGTCGGGGGTAGGTCGGGGGTAGGCCGGGGGTAGGTCAGGGATAGGTCAGGGGTAGGTCAGGGGTAGGTCAGGGGTAGGTCAGGAGTAGGTCAGGGGTAGGTCAGGAGTAGGTCGGGGGTAGGTCGGGGGTAGGCTGGGGGTAGGTCAGGGGTAGGCTGGGGGTAGGTCGGGGGTAGGTCAGGGGTAGGTCGGGGTAGGTCAGGGGTAGGTCAGGGGTAGGCTGGGGGTAGGTCAGGGGTAGGTCAGGGGTGGGTCAGGGGTAGGCTGGGGGTAGGTCAGGGGTAGGTCGGGGGTAGGCCGGGGGTAGGTTGGGGGTAGGTCAGGGGTAGGCTGGGGGTAGGTCAGGGGTAGGTCAGGGGTAGGCTGGGGATAGGCTGGGGGTAGGTCGGTGGTAGGTCAGGGGTAGGCTGGGGGTAGGTCAGGTGTAGGTCAGGGGTAGGCTAGGGGTAGGTCAGGGGTAGGTCGGGGGTAGGTCAGGTGTAGGTCAGGGGTAGGCTGGGGGTAGGTCAGGGGTAGGCCGGGGGTAGGTCAGGGGTAGGTCAGGGGTATGCTGGGGGTAGGTCAGGGGTTGGCTGGGGGTAGGTCAGGGGTAGGCTGGGGGTAGGTCGGTTGTAGGTCGGGGGTAGGTCAGGGGTAGGCTGGGGGTAGGTCAGGGGTAGGTCGGGGGTAGGTCAGGGGTAGGTCAGGTGTAGGTCGGGGGTAGGTCAGGGGTAGGTCAGGGGTAGGCTGGGGGTAGGTCAGTGGTAGGTCAGGGGTAGGTCAGGGGTGGGTCAGGGGTGGGTCGGGGGTAGGCTGGGGGTAGGTCAGGGGTAGGTTGGGGGTAGGTCGGGGGTAGGTCTGGGGTAGGTCAGGGGTAGGTCAGGGGTAGGCCATGGGTAGGTCAGGGGTAGGCTGGGGGTGGTCAGGGGTAGTTTGGGGGTAGGTCAGGGGTAGGTCAGGGGTAGGCTGGGGGTAGGTCAGGGGTAGGTTGGGGGTAGGTCAGGGGTAGTTTGGGGGTAGGTTGGGGGTAGGTCAGGGGTAGGTTGGGAGTAGGTCAGGGGTAGGTCATGGGTAGGTCAGGGGTAGGTCGGGGTAGGTCAGGGGTAGGCTGGGTGTAGGTCAGGGGTAGGTTGGGGGTAGGTCAGGGGTAGTTTGGGGGTAGGTCAGGGGTAGGTTGGGAGTAGGTCAGGGGTAGGTCATGGGTAGGTCAGGGGTAGGTCAGGGGTAGGTCAGGGGTAGGCTGGGGGTAGGTCAAGGGTAGGTCAGGGGTAGGACAGGGGTAGGCTGGGGGTAGGTCAGGGGTAGGTCAGGGGTAGGTCAGGGGTAGGTCAGGTATAGGTCGGGGTAGGTCAGGGGTAGGTCAGGTGTAGGCTGGGGGTAGGTCAGGGGTGGGTCGGGGGTAGGTCAGGGGTAGGTCAGGTGTAGGTCAGGGGTAGGTCAGGGGTAGGCCGGGGGGAGGCTGGGGGTAGGTCAGGGGTAGGCTGGGGGTAGGTCAGGCGTAGGTCAGGGGTAGGTCAGGGGTAGGTCAGGAGTAGGTCATGGGTAGGTCATGGGTAGGTCAGGGGTAGGTCAGGGGTAGGCTGGGGGTAGGTCAAGGGTAGGTCAGGGGTAGGACAGGGGTAGGCTGGGGGTAGGTCAGGGGTAGGTCGGTGGTAGGTCAGGGGTAGGTCAGGTGTAGGTCGGGGTAGGTCGGGGTAGGTCAGGTGTAGGCTGGGGGTAGGTCAGGGGTGGGTCGGGGGTAGGTCAGGGGTAGGTCAGGTGTAGGTCAGGGGTAGGTCAGGGGTAGGCTGGGGGTAGGTCAGGGGTAGGCCGGGGGGAGGCTGGGGGTAGGTCAGGGGTAGGCTGGGGGTAGGTCAGGCGTAGGTCAGGGGTAGGTCA
This sequence comes from Isurus oxyrinchus, assembly GCA_026770705.1. NCBI lineage: Eukaryota > Metazoa > Chordata > Chondrichthyes > Lamniformes > Lamnidae > Isurus > Isurus oxyrinchus. The sequence continues at coordinate 15,820,066 of JANJGN010000036.1, read as the reverse complement.
GGGGTAGGTCAGGGGTAGGCTGGGGGTAGGTCAGGAGAAGGTCATGGGTAGGTCGGGGTAGGTCACGGGTAGGTCAGGGGTAGGCTGGGGGTAGGTCAAGGGTAGGTCAGGGGTAGGACAGGGGTAGGTCAGGGGTAGGTCAGGTGTAGGTCGGGGTAGGTCAGGGGTAGGTCAGGTGTAGGCTGGGGGTAGGTCAGGGGTGGGTCGGGGGTAGGTCAGGGGTAGGTCAGGTGTAGGTCAGGGGTAGGTCAGGGGTAGGTCAGGGGTAGGCTGGGGGTAGGTCAGGGGTAGGCCGGGGGGAGGCTGGGGGTAGGTCAGGGGTAGGCTGGGGGTAGGTCAGGCGTAGGTCAGGGGTAGGTCAGGGGTAGGTCAGGGGTAGGCTGGGGGTAGGTCAGGAGAAGGTCATGGGTAGGTCAGGGGTAGGTCAGGGGTAGGTCAGGGGTAGGCTGGGGGTAGGTCAAGGGTAGGTCAGGGGTAGGACAGGGGTAGGCTGGGGGTAGGTCAGGGGTAGGTCGGGGGTAGGTCAGGGGTAGGTCGGGGTAGGTCAGGTGTAGGCTGGGGGTAGGTCAGGGGTGGGTCGGGGGTAGGTCAGGTGTAGGTCAGGGGTAGGTCAGGGGTAGGCTGGGGGTAGGTCAGGGGTAGGTCAGGAGTAGGTCATGGGTAGGTCATGGGTAGGTCAGGGGCAGGTCAGGGGTAGGCTGGGGGTAGGTCAGGGGTAGGTCAGGGGTAGGCTGGGGGTAGGTCAGGGGTAGGCCGGGGGGAGGCTGGGGGTAGGTCAGGGGTAGGCTGGGGGTAGGTCAGGCGTAGGTCAGGGGTAGGTCAGGGGTAGGCTGGGGGTAGGTCAGGGGTAGGTCAGGAGTAGGTCATGGGTAGGTCATGGGTAGGTCAGGGGTAGGTCAGGGGTAGGCGGGGGGTAGGTCAGGGGTAGTTTGGGGGTAGGTCAGGGGTAGGTCAGGGGTAGGCTGGGGGTAGGTCAGGGGTAGGTCAGGAGTAGGTCATGGGTAGGTCATGGGTAGGTCAGGGGTAGGTCAGGGGTAGGCTGGGGGTAGGTCAAGGGTAGGTCAGGGGTAGGACAGGGGTAGGCTGGGGGTAGGTCAGGGGTAGGTCGGGGGTAGGTCAGGGGTAGGTCAGGTGTAGGTCGGGGTAGGTCAGGGGTGGGTCGGGGGTAGGTCAGGTGTAGGTCGGGGGTAGGCTGGGGGTAGGTCAGGGGTAGGTCAGGGGTAGGCCAGGGGTAGGCCGGGGGGAGGCTGGGGGTAGTTCGGGGGTAGGCTGGGGGTAGGTCAGGCGTAGGTCAGGGGTAGGTCAGGGGTAGGCTGGGGGTAGGTCAGGGGTAGGTCAGGAGTAGGTCATGGGTAGGTCATGGGTAGGCTGGGGGTAGGTCAGGGGTAGTTTGGGGGTAGTTTGGGGGTAGGTCAGGGGTAGGTCGGGGTAGGTCAGGGGTAGGTTGGGGGTAGGTCAGGGGTAGTTTGGGGGTAGGTTGGGGGTAGGTCAGGGGTAGGTTGGGGGTAGGTCAGGGGTAGGTCAGGGGTAGGTCAGGGGTAGGCTGGGGTTAGGTCAGGGGTAGGACAGGGGTAGGCTGGGGGTAGGTCAGGGGTAGGTCGGGGGTAGGTCAGGGGTAGGTCAGGTGTAGGTCGGGGTAGGTCAGGGGTAGGTCAGGTGTAGGCTGGGGGTAGGTCAGGGGTGGGTCGGGGGTAGGTCAGGGGTAGGTCAGGTGTAGGTCAGGGGTAGGTCAGGGGTAGGTCAGGGGTAGGCTGGGGGTAGGTCAGGGGTAGGCCGGGGGGAGGCTGGGGGTAGGTCAGGGGTAGGCTGGGGGTAGGTCAGGCGTAGGTCAGGGGTAGGCTGGGGGTAGGTCAGGTGTAGGTCATGGGTAGGTCATGGGTAGGTCGGGGGTAGGTCAGGGGTAGGTCAGGTGTAGGTTGGGGTAGGTCAGGGGTAGGTCAGGTGTAGGCTGGGGGTAGGTCAGGGGTGGGTCGGGGGTAGGTCAGGGGTAGGTCAGGGGTAGGTCAGGGGTAGGCTGGGGGTAGGTCAGGGGTAGGCCGGGGGGAGGCTGGGGGTAGGTCAGGGGTAGGCTGGGGGTAGGTCAGGCGTAGGTCAGGGGTAGGTCAGGGGTAGGCTGGGGGTAGGTCAGGGGTAGGTCAGGAGTAGGTCATGGGTAGGTCATGGGTAGGTCAGGGGTAGGCTGGGGGTAGGTCAAGGGTAGGTCAGGGGTAGGACAGGGGTAGGCTGGGGGTAGGTCGGGGGTAGGTCAGGGGTAGGTCAGGTGTAGGTCGGGGTAGGTCAGGGGTAGGTCAGGTGTAGGCTGGGGGTAGGTCAGGGGTGGGTCGGGGGTAGGTCAGGTGTAGGTCAGGGGTAGGTCAGGGGTAGGTCAGGGGTAGGCTGGGGGTAGGTCAGGGGTAGGTCAGGAGTAGGTCATGGGTAGGTCATGGGTAGGTCAGGGGTAGGTCAGGGGTAGGCTGGGGGTAGTTCAGGGGTAGGTCAGGGGTAGGCTGGGGGTAGGTCAGGGGTAGGCCGGGGGGAGGCTGGGGGTAGGTCAGGGGTAGGCTGGGGGTAGGTCAGGCGTAGGTCAGGGGTAGGTCAGGGGTAGGTCAGGGGTAGGCTGGGGGTAGGTCAGGGGTAGGTCAGGAGTAGGTCATGGGTAGGTCATGGGTAGGTCAGGGGTAGGTCAGGGGTAGGCTGGGGGTAGGTCAGGGGTAGTTTGGGGGTAGTTTGGGGGTAGGTCAGGGGTAGGTCGGGGTAGGTCAGGGGTAGGTTGGGGGTAGGTCAGGGGTAGTTTGGGGGTAGGTTGGGGGTAGGTCAGGGGTAGGTTGGGGGTAGGTCAGGGGTAGGTCAGGGGTAGGTCAGGTGTAGGCTGGGGGTAGGTCAGGGGTGGGTCGGGGGTAGGTCAGGTGTAGGTCAGGGGTAGGTCAGGGGTAGGTCAGGGGTAGGCTGGGGGTAGGTCAGGGGTAGGTCAGGACTAGGTCATGGGTAGGTCATGGGTAGGTCAGGGGTAGGTCAGGGGTAGGCTGGGGGTAGGTCAGGGGTAGGTCAGGGGTAGGTCAGGGGTAGGCTGGGGGTAGGTCAGGGGTAGGCCGGGGGGAGGCTGGGGGTAGGTCAGGGGTAGGCTGGGGGTAGGTCAGGCGTAGGTCAGGGGTAGGTCAGGGGTAGGTCAGGGGTAGGCTGGGGGTAGGTCAGGGGTAGGTCAGGAGTAGGTCATGGGTAGGTCATGGGTAGGTCAGGGGTAGGTCAGGGGTAGGTCAGGGGTAGGCTGGGGGTAGGTCAGGGGTAGTTTGGGGGTAGTTTGGGGGTAGGTCAGGGGTAGGTCGGGGTAGGTCAGGTGTAGGTTGGAGGTAGGTCAGGGGTAGTTTGGGGGTAGGTTGGGGGTAGGTCAGGGGTAGGTTGGGGGTAGGTCAGGGGTAGGTCAGGGGTAGGTCAGGGGTAGGCTGGGGGTAGGTCAGGGGTAGGTCAGGAGTAGGTCATGGGTAGGTCATGGGTAGGTCAGGGGTAGGTCAGGGGTAGGCTGGGGGTAGGTCAAGGGTAGGTCAGGGGTAGGACAGGGGTAGGCTGGGGGTAGGTCAGGGGTAGGTCGGGGGTAGGTCAGGGGTAGGTCAGGTGTAGGTCGGGGTAGGTCAGGGGTAGGTCAGGTGTAGGCTGGGGGTAGGTCAGGGGTGGGTCGGGGGTAGGTCAGGTGTAGGTCAGGGGTAGGTCAGGGGTAGGTCAGGGGTAGGCTGGGGGTAGGTCAGGGGTAGGTCAGGAGTAGGTCATGGGTAGGTCATGGGTAGGTCAGGGGTAGGTCAGGGGTAGGCTGGGGGTAGGTCAGGGGTAGGTCAGGGGTAGGTCAGGGGTAGGCTGGGGGTAGGTCAGGGGTAGGTCAGGAGTAGGTCATGGGTAGGTCATGGGTAGGTCAGGGGCAGGTCAGGGGTAGGTCAGGCGTAGGCTGGGGGTAGGTCAGGGGTAGTTTGGGGGTAGTTTGGGGGTAGGTCAGGGGTAGGTCGGGGTAGGTCAGGGGTAGGTCGGGGGTAGGCCGGGGGTAGGTTGGGGGTAGGTCAGGGTCAGGGGTAGGTCAGGGGTAGGCTGGGGGTAGGTCAGGGGTAGGTCAGGAGTAGGTCATGGGTAGGTCATGGGTAGGTCAGGGGTAGGTCAGGGGTAGGCTGGGGGTAGGTCAAGGGTAGGTCAGGGGTAGGACAGGGGTAGGCTGGGGGTAGGTCAGGGGTAGGTCGGGGGTAGGTCAGGGGTAGGTCAGGTGTAGGTCGGGGTAGGTCAGGGGTAGGTCAGGTGTAGGCTGGGGGTAGGTCAGGGGTGGGTCGGGGGTAGGTCAGGTGTAGGTCAGGGGTAGGTCAGGGGTAGGTCAGGGGTAGGCTGGGGGTAGGTCAGGGGTAGGTCAGGAGTAGGTCATGGGTAGGTCATGGGTAGGTCAGGGGTAGGTCAGGGGTAGGCTGGGGGTAGGTCAGGGGTAGGTCAGGGGTAGGTCAGGGGTAGGTCAGGGGTAGGTCAGGAGTAGGTCATGGGTAGGTCATGGGTAGGTCAGGGGCAGGTCAGGGGTAGGTCAGGCGTAGGCTGGGGGTAGGTCAGGGGTAGTTTGGGGGTAGTTTGGGGGTAGGTCAGGGGTAGGTCGGGGTAGGTCAGGGGTAGGTCGGGGGTAGGCCGGGGGTAGGTTGGGGGTAGGTCAGGGGTAGGTCGGGGGTAGGCCGGGGGTAGGTTGGGGGTAGGTCAGGGGTAGGCTGGGGGTAGGTCAGGGGTAGGTCGGGGTAGGTCAGGGGTAGGCTGGGGATAGGCTGGGGGTAGGTCGGGGGTAGGTCAGGGGTAGGCGGGGGGTAGGTCAGGTGTAGGTCAGGGGTAGGCTGGGGGTAGGTCAGGGTTAGGCTGGGGGTAGGTCAGGGGTAGGTCAGGGGTAGGTCAGGCGTAGGTCAGGTGTAGGTCAGGGGTAGGCTGGGGGTAGGTCAGGGGTAGGATGCGGGTAGGTCAGGGGTAGGTCATGGGTAGGTCAGGGGTAGTTCGGGGGTAGGTTGGGGGTAGGTCAGGGGTAGGTCAGGGGTAGGCTGGGGGTAGGTCAGGGGTAGGTCAAGGGTAGGTCAGGGGTAGTTCGGGGGTAGGTTGTGGGTAGGTCAGGGGTAGTTTGGGGGTAGGTTGGGGGTAGGTCAGGGGTTGGTCGGGGGTAGGTCAGGGGTAGGTCAGGGGTAGGTCATGGGTAGGTCAGGGGTAGGTCAGGGGTAGGTCAGGGGTCGGTCAGGGGTTGGTCAGGGGTAGGCTGGGGATAGGTCAGGGGTAGGTCAGGTGTAGGTCAGGGGTAGGCTGGGGATAGGTCAGGGGTACGTCAGGGGTAGGTCGGGGTAGTTCAGGTGTAGGTCGGGGGTAGGTCAGGGGTAGGTCAGGGGTACGCTGGGGTAGGTCGGGGGTAGGTCAGGGGTAGGTCAGGGGTAGGCTGGGGGTAGGTCAGGGGTAGGTCAGGGGTAGGTCAGGGGTATGCTGGGGCTAGGTCAGGGGTAGGTTGGGGGTAGATCGGGGGCAGGTCAGTGGTAGGCTGGGAGTAGGTCAGGGGTAGGTCAGGGGTATGCTGGGGCTAGGTCAGGGGTAGGTCAGGGGTAGGTTGGGGGTAGGCTGGGGGTAGGTCAGGGGTAGGCTGGGAGTAGGTCAGGGGTAGGTCAGGGGTAGGTCAGGGGTAGGCTGGGGGTAGATCGGGGGTAGGTCAGGGGTAGGTCAGGGGTAGGCTGGGGATAGATCGGGGGTAGGTCAGGGGTAGGCTGGGAGTAGGTCAGGGTAGGTCAGGGGTAGGCTGGGGGTAGGTCGGGGGTAGGTCAGGGGTAGGCTGGTGGTAGGTCGGGGGTAGGTCAGGGGTAGGCTGGGGGTAGGTCGGGGGTAGGTCGGGGCGTAATTTGGGAGTAGGCAAGGAGTAGACCGAGCTGTAGGCCTCTTTCTGTCTGTCTCTTAGTCTCCCTGTTTCCCCCTCCTTTCTCTCTGTCTCTCTCTCCCTGGCTCACTCTCTGTGTCTCCCACTTTTATTCCTTCTCTCTCTCATACTTTCCCTCTGTGCCTCTGTCTCTGTTGCTCTCTCTCTCTCTCTCTCTCTCTCTATGCCTCTCTCTGTCACATTCTCACTCTCTCTTTCTCCCTCTCTGTGTCTCTCGCTTTCTCTGTCTCTCACTTTTTCAAATTGCCTCTCTCTGTCTCTCTCTCTCTCCACCTTTCTCCGTCTTTCCGACTCTCGCTCTCTCTCTCTCTCTCTGTCTATCCCCACCTCTCCTCCACTGTTGTCACTCCCCTTGGCTCCCAGTCACCCCCTCATGCCCACCAAAGTGCCCGCTCTGTCCCTCTCCCTCTATCCGTGGGTCGAGAGGGCGGGCGGGGGTGTGGGCTGTGGGGTAGGGATTGACAGGCTGGTGCTCGCTCGTCCGTGCACACACGGTCCACTTCGAGTCTCCCGGAGAGCGAAGGCCAAGCGGGGAGGGGGTAAGACCCCGAATGAATGATTAACCCCCCCTTTCTAACCTGGGTTGGGGCCCAGGGGGTGGGGGGGTGAAACGAACGATGGCCTGGGAACAAGAAAACCCGTGTCCAAGCCTGGCAGCCCTCGAGACCGTGGAATGTTCCAGAACGCAGACAGAGCAGTTGGCCGGTCTTCAGTCTGGGTGTCTCTCACTGACTCTCCCAGACTAATCCCTCGCTCCACATTCTCCCTCATTTTGCCCTTTCAAGCAGCGAGCTGGCTTTCATGGAGAAGGTCGGGACATCACTTCAAAAACAAAAAGCTGCCCCAGCCTTCCCTTTAATCCACCCAGCCACACTGCCCGCCCATTAGCGTCTCGCTCATCGACACAGGCACTCCATGGGCCTCACTGGGTCTCTCTCTCTCTCTCTCCCTCGCCTCTGAATCAGAACATCACGGGTTCGACTTCCCCACTCTCCGACAGTGCGGCACTCCCTCAGTACTGACCCTCCGACAGTGCGGCACTCCCTCAGTACTGACCCTCCGACAGTGCGGCGCTCCCTCAGTACTGACCCTCCGACAGTGCGGCACTCCCTCAATACCGACACTCCGACAGTGCGGCACTCCCTCAGTACTGACCCTCCGACAGTGCGGCACTCCCTCAGTACTGACCTTCCGACAGTACGGCGCTCCCTCACCACAGACCCTCCGACAGTGCGGCACTCGCTCATTACTGACCCTCCGACAGTGCGGTGCTCCCTCAGTACTGACCCTGCGACAGTGCAGCCCTCACTCAACAACGACCCTCCGACTGTGCGGCACTCCCTCAGTGCTGACCCTCCGACAGTGCAGCGCTCCCTCAGCACTGACCCTCCGACAGTGCTGCACTCCTGCAGTACTGACCCTCCGACAGTGCGGCACTCCCTGAGTACTGACCCTCTGACAGTGCAGCGCTCCCTCAGCACTGACCCTCCGACAGTGCTGCACTCCTGCAGTACTGACCCTCCGACAGTGCGGCACTCCCTGAGTACTGACCCTCTGACAGTGCGGCGCTCCCTCAGTACTGACCCTCGGACAGTGCGGCGCTCTCTCAGTACTGATCCTCCGACAGTGCGGTACTCCCTCAGTACTGAACCTCCGACAGGGCTGCGCACCTTCAGTACTGACCCTCCGACAGTGCGGCACTCCCTCAGTACTGACCCTCCGACAGTGCGGCACTACCTCAGTGCTGACCCTCTGACAGTGCGGCTCTCTCTCAGGACTGACCCTCCGAAAGTGCCGCGCTTCCTCAGTACTGACCCTCTGACAGTGCGGCGCTCCCTCAGTACTGACACTCGGAAAGTGCGGCGCTCCCTCAGTACTGAACTTCCGACAGTGCAGCGCTCCCGCAGTACTGATCCTCCGACAGTGAGGCACTCCCTCAGTACTGACCCTCCGACAGTGCAGCACTCCCTCAGTACTGACCCTGGAGAGTGCGGCGCTCCCTCAGTACTGACCCTGGACAGTGCAGCGCTCCCTCAGTCCTGACCCTGTGACAATGCGGCGGTCCCTCAGCACTGACCCTCCGACACTGCAGCGCTCACTCAGCACTGACTTTACGACAGTACGGCGCTCCCTCAGCACTGTCCATCCAACAGTGCGGCATTCCTCAGTACTGACCCTCCAACAGTGCGGCAATCCCTCAGTACTGACCCTCCGACAGTGCGACGCTCCCTCAGTACTGACTCTCTGACAGTGCGGCACTCCCTCAGTACTGACCCTCCGACAGTGCGGCACTCCCTCACTACTGACCCTCCGACAGCGCAGTGCTCCCTCAGTACTGTCCCTCCGACAGTGCAGCGCTCCCTCAGTACTGACCCTCCAACAGTGCGGCGCTCCCTCACTACTGACCCTCCGACAGCGCAGTGCTCCCTCAGTACTGACCCTCCGACAGTGCGGCGCTCCCTCAGCACAGACCCTCCGACAGTGTGGCGCTCCCTCAGTACATGACCCTCCGACAGTGCGGCACTCCCTCAGTACTGACCCTCCGACAGTGCGGTGATCCCTCAGTACTGACCCTCCGACAGTGCAGCATCTCCCTCAGTACTGACCCTACGACAGTGCGGCCCTCCCTCAACACAGACCCTCCGACAGTGCGGCACTCCCTCAGTACTGACCCTCCAACAGTGCGGCAATCCCTCAGTACTGACCCTCCGACAGTGCGGTGCTCCCTCAGTACTGACCCTCTGACAGTGCGGCACTCTCGCAGTACTGACCCTCCGACAGTGCGGCACTCCCTCAGTTCTGACCGTCCGACAGTGCAGCATCTCCCTCAGTACAGACCCTCCAACAGTGCGGCCCTCCCTCAACACAGACCCTCCGACAGTGCGGCGCTCCCTCTGAACTGACCCTCCGACAGGGCTGCGCACCCTCAGTACTGACCCTCCGACAGTGCGGCACACCCTCAGTACTGACTCTCCGTCAGTGCGGCACTCCCTGAGTACTGACCCTCCGACAGTGGAGCATCTCCCTCAGTACTGACCCGCCGACAGTGCGGCACTCTCTCAGTACTGACCCTCCGACAGTGCAGCACTCCCTCAGTTCTGACCCTCCGACAGTGCAGCATCTCCCTCAGTACAGATCCTCCAACAGTGCGGCCCACCCTCAACACAGACCTTCCGACAGTGCGGCGCTCCCTCTGTACTGACACTCCGACAGGGCTGCGCACCCTCAGTACTGACCCTCCGAAAGTGCGGCACACCCTCAGTACTGACTCTCCGTCAGTGCGGCACTCCCTGAGTACTGACCCTCCGACAGTGGAGCATCTCCCTCAGTACTGACCCTCCGACAGTGCGGCACTCCCTCAGTACTGACACTCCGACAGTGCGGCACTCCTTCAGTACTGACCCTCCGACAGTATGGCACTCCCTCAGTATTGACCCTCCGACAGTGCGGCACTCCCTCAGTACTGACCCTCCGACAGTTCGACTCTCTCTCAGTACTGATCCTCCGAAAGTGCGGCGCTTCCTCAATACTGACCCTCCGACAGTGAGGCACTCCCTCAGTACTGACCCTCTGACAGTGCGGCACTCCCTCAGTACTGACCCTCCGACAGTGCGGCACTCCCTCATTACTGACCCTGGAGAGTGCGGCACTCCCTCAGTACTGACCCTCCGACAGTGAGGCACTCCCTCAGTACTGATCCTCCGACAGTGAGGCACTCCCTCATTACTGACCCTGGAGAGTGCAGCACTCCCTCAGTACTGACCCTGTGACTGTTTAGCACTCCCTCAGTACTGACCCTCCGACAGCACGGCACTCCCTCAATACTGACCCTCCGACAGTGCGGCGGTCCCTCAGTACTGACCCTCCAATAGCGCAGCGCTCCCTCACTACTGACCCTCCGACAGTGCAGCGCTCCCTCAGTACTGACCCTCGAACAGTGCGGCGCTCGCTCAGTACTGACCCTCCAACAGTGCGGCACTCCTTCAGTACTGACCCTCCAACAGTGCGGCGCTCCCTCAGTACTGACCCTCCGACAGTGCGGCACTCCCTCAATACTGACCTTCCGACAGTGCGGCGGTCCCTCAGTACTGACCCTCCAATAGCGCAGCGCTCCCCCACTACTGACCCTCCGACAGTGCAGCGCTCCCTCAGTACTGACCCACGAACAGTGCGGCGCTCGCTCAGTACTGACCCTCCAACAGTGCGGCACTCCTTCAGTACTGACCCTCCAACAGTGCGGCACTCCCTCAGTACTGACCCTCCGACAGTGAGGCGCTCCCTCAGTACTGACCCTCGGACAGTGCAGCGCTCTGTCAGTACGGATCCTCCGACAGTGCGGTACTCCCTCAGTACTAAAACTCCGACAGGGCTGCGCACCCTCAGTACTGACCCTCCGACAGTGCGGCACTCCCACAGTACTGACCCTCCGACAGTGCAGCACTATCTCAGTACTGACCCTCCGACAGTGCGGCTCTCTCTCAGTACTGACCCTCCAACAGTGTGGTGCTCCCTCAGTACTGATCCTCCGACAGTGCAGCATTTCCCTCAGTACTGACCCTCCGACAGTGCGGCCCTCCCTCAGCACAGACACTCCAACAGTGCGGCACTCCCTCAGTACTGACCTTCCGACAGTGCGGCCCTCCCTCAGTACTGACCCTCCGACAGTGCAGCATCTCCCTCAGTACTGACCCTCCGACAGTGCGGCCCTCCCTCAACACTGACCCTCCGACAGTGGGGCGCTCCCTCAGTACTGACCCTCCGACAGTGCGGCGCTCCCTCAGTACTGACCCACCGACAGTGCAGCTCTCCCTCAGTACTGACACTCCGACATTGCGGCACTCCCTCAGTACTGACCCTCCGACAGTGCGGCACTCCCTGAGTACTGATCCTCCGACAGTGCGGCGCGCCCTCAGTACTGACCCTCCGACAGGGTTGCGCACCCTCAGTACTGACCCTCCGACAGTGCGGCGCTCCCTCAGTACTGACCCTCCGAAATTGCGGCACTCCCTCAGTACTGACCCTCCGACAGTGCGGCGCTTCCTCAGTACTGACCCTCCAACAGTGCAGCATCTCCCTCAGTACTGACCCTCTGACAGTGCAGCGCTCCCTCAGTACTGACCCTCCCACAGTGCGGCACTCCCTCAGTACTGACCCTCCGACAGTGCGGCGCTCCTTCAGTACTGACCCTCCGACAGTGCAGCCCTCCCTCAATGCTGACCCTCCGACAGTACGGCAACCCCTCAGTATTGATCCTCCGACAGTTCGGCTCTCTCTCAGTACTGACGCTCCGAATGTGCGGCACTTCCTCAATACTGACCCTGTGACAGTGCGGCACTTCCTCAGTACTGACCCTCCAACAGTGCAGCATCTCCCTCAGTACTGACACTCCGACAGTGCGGCACTCCCTCAGTACTGACCCTCCGACAGTGCGGCGCTCCCTCAGTACAGACCCTCCCACAGTACGGCACTCCCTCAGTACTGACCCTCCGACAGTGCAGCACTCCCTCAGTACTGACCCTCCGACAGTGCGGCGCTCCTTCAGTACTGACCCTCCGACAGTGCGGCACTCCCTCAGTACTGACCCTGGAGAGTGCGGCACTCCCTCAGTACTGACCCTCCGACAGTGAGGCACTCCCTCAGTACTGATCCTCCGACAGTGAGGCACTCCCTCATTACTGACCCTGGAGAGTGCAGCACTCCCTCAGTACTGACCCTGTGACTGTTTGGCACTCCCTCAGTACTGACCCTCCGACAGCACGGCACTCCCTCAATACTGACCCTCCGACAGTGCGGCGGTCCCTCAGTACTGACCCTCCAATAGCGCAGCGCTCCCTCACTACTGACCCTCCGACAGTGCAGCGCTCCCTCAGTACTGACCCTCGAACAGTGCGGTGCTCGCTCAGTACTGACCCTCCAACAGTGCGGCACTCCTTCAGTACTGACCCTCCAACAGTGCGGCGCTCCCTCAGTACTGACCCTCCGACAGCGCGGCACTCCCTCAATACTGACCTTCCGACAGTGCGGCGGTCCCTCAGTACTGACCCTCCAATAGCGCAGCGCTCCCCCACTACTGACCCTCCGACAGTGCAGCGCTCCCTCAGTACTGACCCACGAACAGTGCGGCGCTCGCTCAGTACTGACCCTCCAACAGTGCGGCACTCCTTCAGTACTGACCCTCCAACAGTGCGGCACTCCCTCAGTACTGACCCTCCGACAGTGAGGCGCTCCCTCAGTACTGACCCTCGGACAGTGCAGCGCTCTGTCAGTACGGATCCTCCGACAGTGCGGTACTCCCTCAGTACTAAAACTCCGACAGGGCTGCGCACCCTCAGTACTGACCCTCCGACAGTGCGGCACTTCCACAGTACTGACCCTCCGACAGTGCAGCACTATCTCAGTACTGACCCTCCGACAGTGCGGCTCTCTCTCAGTACTGACCCTCCAACAGTGTGGTGCTCCCTCAGTACTGATCCTCCGACAGTGCAGCATTTCCCTCAGTACTGACCCTCCGACAGTGCGGCCCTCCCTCAGCACAGACACTCCAACAGTGCGGCACTCCCTCAGTACTGACCCTCCGACAGTGCGGCCCTCCCTCAGTACTGACCCTCCGACAGTGCAGCATCTCCCTCAGTACTGACCCTCCGACAGTGCGGCCCTCCCTCAACACTGACCCTCCGACAGTGGGGCGCTCCCTCAGTACTGACCCTCCGACAGTGCGGCGCTCCCTCAGTACTGACCCACCGACAGTGCAGCTCTCCCTCAGTACTGACACTCCGACATTGCGGCACTCCCTCAGTACTGACCCTCCGACAGTGCGGCACTCCCTGAGTACTGATCCTCCGACAGTGCGGCGCGCCCTCAGTACTGACCCTCCGACAGGGTTGCGCACCCTCAGTACTGACCCTCCGACAGTGCGGCGCTCCCTCAGTACTGACCCTCCGAAATTGCGGCACTCCCTCAGTACTGACCCTCCGACAGTGCGGCGCTTCCTCAGTACTGACCCTCCAACAGTGCAGCATCTCCCTCAGTACTGACCCTCTGACAGTGCAGCGCTCCCTCAGTACTGACCCTCCCACAGTGCGGCACTCCCTCAGTACTGACCCTCCGACAGTGCGGCGCTCCTTCAGTACTGACCCTCCGACAGTGCAGCCCTCCCTCAATGCTGACCCTCCGACAGTACGGCAACCCCTCAGTATTGATCCTCCGACAGTTCGGCTCTCTCTCAGTACTGACGCTCCGAATGTGCGGCACTTCCTCAATACTGACCCTGTGACAGTGCGGCACTTCCTCAGTACTGACCCTCCAACAGTGCAGCATCTCCCTCAGTACTGACACTCCGACAGTGCGGCACTCCCTCAGTACTGACCCTCCGACAGTGCGGCGCTCCCTCAGTACAGACCCTCCCACAGTACGGCACTCCCTCAGTACTGACCCTCCGACAGTGCAGCACTCCCTCAGTACTGACCCTCCGACAGTGCGGCGCTCCTTCAGTACTGACCCTCCGACAGTGCGGCACTCCCTCAGTACTGACCCTCCGACAATGCGGCACTCCCTCACTACTGACCCTCCGACAGCGCAGTGCTCCCTCAGTACTGTCCCTCCGACAGTGCAGCGCTCCCTCAGTACTGACCCTCCAACAGTGCGGCGCTCCCTAACTACTGACCCTCCGACAGCGCAGTGCTCCCTCAGTACTGACCCTCCGACAGTGCGGCGCTCCCTCAGAACAGACCCTCTGACAGTGTGGCGCTCCCTCAGTACTCACCCTCCGACAGTGCGGCGCTCCCTCAGTAATGACACGCCGACAATGCGGCGCTCCCTCAGTACTGACCCTCCGACAGTGCAGCATCTCCCTCAGTTCTGACCCTCCGACAGTGCGGCGCTCCCTCAGTACTCACCCTCCAACAGTGCGGCCCTCCCTCAGTACTGACCCTCCGACAGTGCGGCGCTCCCTCACTACTGACACTCTGACAGTGCAGTGCTCACTCAGTACTGACCCTCCGACAGTGCGGCGCTCCCTCAGTACTGACCCTCCGACAGTGCGGCACTCCCTCAGTACTGACCCTCTGACAGTGCGGCACTCCCTCAGTACTGACCCTCCGACAGTGCGGCACTCCCTCAGTACTGACTCTCAGTCAGTGCGGCACTCCCTCAGTACTGACCTTCCGACAGTGGAGCATCTCCCTCAGTACTGACCCTCCGATAGTGCGGCGCTTCCTCAGTAATGACCCTCCAACAGTGCAGCATCTCCTTCAGTACTGACCCTCCAACAGTGCGGCCCTCCCTCCACAGACCCTCCGACAGTGCGGCGCTCCGGTACTGACCCTCTGACAGTGCGGCACTCCCTCAGTACTGACCCTCCGACAGTGCGGTGCTCCTTCATTACTGACCCTCCGACAGTACGGCACTCCCTCAGTACTGACCCTCCGACAGTGCGGCGCTCGCTCAGTACTGACCCTCCAACAGTGCGGCGCTCCCTCACTACTGACCCGCCGACAGTGCAGCATCTCCCTCAGTACTGACCCTCCGACAGTGCGGCGCTCCCTCAACACAGACCCTCTGACAGTGCGGCACTCCCTCAGTACTGACCCTCCGACAGTGCGGCGCTCCTTCAGTACCAACCCTCCGACAGTTCGGCTCTCTCTCAGTACTGACCCTACGAACGTGCGGCGCTTCCTCAATACTGACCATCGGACAGTCCGGCGCTCCCTCAGTACTGATCCTCGGACAGTGCGGCACTCCCTCATTACTGACCGTGGAGAGTGCGGCACTCCCTCAGTACTGACCCTGTGACTGTTCGGCACTCCCTCAGTACTGACCCTCCGACAGCGCAGCGCTCCCTCAATAGTGACCCTCCGACATTGTGGCGGTCCCTCAGTACTGACCCTCCAATAGCGAGGCGCTCCCTCACTACTGACCCTCCGACATTGCAGCGCTCCCTCAGTACTGACCCTCCAACAGTGCAGCGCTCCCTCAGTACTGACCCTCCAACAGTGCGGCGCTCGCTTAGTACTGACCCTCCAACAGTGCGGCGCTCCCTCACTACTGACCCTCCGACAGTGCAGTGCTCCCTCAGCTTGACCCTCCAACAGTGCGGCACTCCCTCAGTACTGACCCTCCGACAGTGCAGCATTTCCCTCAGTACTGACTTTCCAACAGTGCGGCACTCCCTCAACACAGACCCTCCGACAGTGCGGCCCTCCCTCAGTACTGACCCTCCGACTGTGTGGTGCTCCCTCAGTACTGACCCTCCGACTGTGCGGCGCTCCCTCAGTACTGACTCTCCGACAGTGCGGCGCTCCCTCAGTACTGACCCTCCGACAGTGGAGCATTTCCCTCAGTACTGACCCTCTGACCGTGCTGCACTCCCTCAGTACTGACCCTCCGACAGTGCGGCGCTCCCTCAGTACTGACCCTCTGACAGTGCGGCGCTCCCTCAGTACTGACCCTCCGACAGTGTGGCACTCCCTCAGTACTGACCCTCCGACAGTGGAGCATTTCCCTCAGTACTGACCCTCCGACAGTGCTGCGCTCCTTTAGTTCTGACCCTCCGACAGTGCGGCAATCCCTCAGTACTGACCCTCCGACAGTTCGGCTCTCTCTCAGTACTGACCCTCTGAAAGTGCGGCGCTTCCTCAATACTGACCCTCTGACAGTGCGGCACTCCCTCACTACTGACCCTTCGACAGTACGGCACTCCCTCAGTACTGATCCTCCGACAGTGCAGCATCTCCCTCAGTACTGACCCTCTGACAGTGCGGCACTCCCTCAGCACAGATCCTCCGACAGTGCGGCACTCCCTCAGTACTGACCCTCCGACAGTTCGGCTCTCTCTCAGTACTGACCCTCTGAAAGTGCGGCGCTTCCTCAATACTGACCCTCTGACAGTGCGGCACTCCCTCACTACTGACCCTTCGACAGTACGGCACTCCCTCAGTACTGACCCTCCGACAGTGCAGCATCTCCCTCAGTACTGACCCTCTGACAGTGCGGCACTCCCTCAGCACAGATCCTCCGACAGTGCGGCACTCCCTCAGTACTGACCCTCCGACAGTGCAGCATCTCCCTCAGGACGGACTTTCCGACAGTGCGGCCCTCCCTCAACACAGACCCTCCGACAGTGCGGCGCTCCCTCAGTACTGACCGTCCGACAGTGCGGTGCTCCCTCAGTAATGACCCTCCGACAGTGCGGCCCTCCCTCAGTACTGACCCTCCAACAGTGCGGCGCTCCCTCACTACTGACCCTCCGACAGTGCCGCATCTCCCTCAGTTCTGACCCTTCGACAGTGCGGCGCTCCCTCAGTACTCACCCTCCGACAGTGCGGCGCTCCCTCAGTACTCACATTCCGACAGTGCGGCGCTCCCTCAGTAATGACCCTCCAACAGTGCGGCGCTCGCTCAGTACTGACCCTCCGACTGTGCAGCACTCCCTCAGTACTGACCCTCCGACAGTGCGGCACTCCCTCAGTACTGACTCTCCGTCAGTGCGGCACTCCCTCAGTACTGACCCTCCGACAGTGGAGCATCTCCCTCAGTACTGACCCTCCGATAGTGCGGCGCTTCCTCAGTAATGACCCTCCAACAGTGCAGCACCTCCCTCAGTACTGACCCTCCGACAGTGCGGCCCTCCCTCCACAGACCCTCGACAGTGCGGCGCTCCGGTACTGACCCTCCGACAGTGCGGCACTCCCTCAGTACTGACCCTCCGACTGTGCGGTGCTCCTTCATTACTGACCCTCCGACAGTACAGCACTCCCTCAGTACTGACCCTCCGACAGTGCGGCGCTCCCTCAGTACTGACCCTCCAACAGTGCGGCGCTCCCTCAGCACAGACCCTCCGACAGTGCGGCACTCCCTCAGTTCTGACCCTCCGACAGTGGAGCATTTCCCTCAGTACTGGCCCTCTGACAGTGCGGCACTTCCTCAGTACTGACCCTCCAACAGTGCAGCTTCTCCCTCAGTACTGACCCTCCGACAGTGCGGCCCACCCTCCACAGACCCTCCGACAGTGCGGCGCTCTCTCAGTACAGACCCTCCGACAGTGCGGCACTCCCTCAGTACTGACCCTCCGACAGTGCTGCGCTCCTTTAGTACTGACCCTCCGACAGTACGGCACTCCCTCAGTACTGACCCTCCGACAGTGCGGCAATCCCTCATTACTGACCCTCCGACAGTTCGGCTCTCTCTCAGTACTAACCCTCCGAAAGTGCGGCGCTTCCTCAATACTGACCCTCTGACAGTGCGGCACTCCCTCAGTACTGACCCTCCGACAGTGCGGCGCTCCCTCAGTACTGACCCTCCAACAGTGCGGCGCTCGCTCAGTACTGACCCTCCAACAGTGCGGCGCTCCCTCACTACTGACCCTCTGACAATGCAGCATCTCCCTCAGTTCTGACCCTCCGACAGTGCGGCGCTCCCTCAGTAATGACACGCCGACAATGCGGCGCTCCCTCAGTACTGACCCTCCAACAGTCCGGCGCTCGCTCAGTACTGACCCTCCGACAGTGCGGCCCTCCCTCAACACAGACCCTCCGACAGTGCGGCACTCCCTCAGTACTGACCCTCCGACAGTGCGGCGCTCCTTCAGTACCAACTCTCCGACAGTTCGGCTCTCTCTCAGTACTGACCCTACGAATGTGCGGCGCTTCCTCAATACTGACCATCGGACAGTCCGGCGCTCCCTCAGTACTGATCCTCGGACAGTGCGGCACTCCCTCATTACTGACCGTGGAGAGTGCGGCGCTCCCTCAGTCCTGTCCCTGTGACTGTTCGGCACTCCCTCAGTACTGACCCTCCGACAGCGCAGCGCTCCCTCAATAGTGACCCTCCGACATTGTGGCGGTCCCTCAGTACTGACCCTCGAACAGCGAGGCGCTCCCTCACTACTGACCCTCCGACATTGCAGCGCTCCCTCAGTACTGACCCTCCAACAGTGCGGCGCTCGCTCAGTACTGACCCTCCAACAGTGCGGCGCTCCCTCAGCACAGACCCTCCGACAGTGCGGCACTCCCTCAGTACTGACCCTCTGACAGTGCGGCACTCCCTCAGCACAGATCCTCCGACAGTGCGGCACTCCCTCAGTACTGACCCTCCAACAGTGCAGCATCTCCCTCAGTACGGACTTTCCGACAGTGCGGCCCTCCCTCAACACAGACCCTCCGACAGTGCGGCGCTCCCTCAGTACTGACCGTCCGACAGTGCGCCGCTCCCTCAGTACTGACCCTCCGACAGTGCGGTGCTCCCTCAGTAATGACCCTCCGACAGTGCGGCCCTCCCTCAGTACTGACCCTCTGACATTGCGGCGCTCCCTCAGTACTGACCCTCCGACAGTGCGGCGCTCCCTCACTACTGACCCTCTGACAGTGCGGCGCTCCCTCAGTACTGACCCTCCGACAGTGCGGCCCTCCCTCAACACAGAACCTCCGACAGTGCGGCCCTCCCTCAACACAGACCCTTTGAAAGTGCGGCGCTCCTTCCGTACTGTCACTGGGAGTGGCGTCCTGGATTAAGGGTTGCAAATCTTGGGAGGCGACACTCAGATCCATGGACTTGTGACTCAGGAGGTGGGAGGGCGTTGTACTGTGCCATATCTAAGCTGCTCCCTGCTGGTGGCTCTATTGACTTGAGTTACATCGCCCCATTATGGATAAATATTTCATAATTAATTATTAATTGTATAATGAAAGGATTTTGGCAGCTACCTCCATTTCTTGCAGCAAGCACCACTCCTGTAACGTGCTTTCATTACTGTACAGCCTGCTCCAGGCGACTGGGCTGAATTATCGATGGCAACAGTGGGCACAGTGAGCAGGCAAATGACTGGAACCTCATTACCAGTTTCGTCGCCAACAGCCCCAGCTACAGGCATCAAGTTACCCTCTCATAATGTAGCTTCCCTCCAGAACGCAGAGAGAGATTCAGGCTGCTCCAACTGAACAATCTCACTCCAGAGGAAGAGGCCAATCAGCCCCACCGTTCCCCTGCTAGACCATCGAAAGGAGCGATCGCATTCTTCCTGGGACAGTGTAGAGGGAGTTTTACTCTGTATCTAACCCCGTGCTGTAGTTGTCCTGGGAGTGTTTGATGGGGACAGTGCAGAAGGAGCTTTACTCTGTATCTAACCCCGTGCTGTACCTGTCCTGGGAGTGTTTGATGGGGACAGTGTAGAGGGAGCTTTACTCTGTATCTAACCCCGTGCTGTACCTGTCCTGGGAGTGTTTGATGGGGACAGTGTAGAGGGAGCTTTACTCTGTATCTAACCCCGTGCTGTATCTGTCCTGTGAGTGTTTGATGGGGACAGTGCAGAGGGAGCTTTACTCTGTAGCTAACCCCGTGCTGTACCAGCCCTGTGAGTGTTTGATGGGGACAGTGTAGAGGGAGTTTTACTCTGTATCTAACCCCGTGCTGTACCAGCCCTGTGAGTGCTTGATGGGGACAGTGTTGAGGGAGTTTTACTCTGTATCTAACCTCGTGCTGTACCTGTCCTGGGAGTGTTTGATGGGGACAGTGTAGAGGGAGCTTTACTCTGTATCTAACCCCGTGCTGTATCTGTCCTGTGAGTGTTTGATGGGGACAGTGCAGAGGGAGCTTTACTCTGTAGCTAACCCCGTGCTGTACCAGCCCTGTGAGTGTTTGATGGGGACAGTGTAGAGGGAGTTTTACTCTGTATCTAACCCCGTGCTGTACCAGCCCTGTGAGTGTTTGATGGGGACAGTGTAGAGGGAGTTTTACTCTGTATCTAACCTCGTGCTGTACCTGTCCTGGGAGTGTTTGATGGGGACAGTGTAGAGGGAGCTTTACTCTGTATCTAAGCCCGTGCTGTACCTGTCCTGGGAGTGTTTGATGGGGACGGTGTAGAGGGAGCTTTACTCTGTATCTAGCCCCGTGCTGTACCTGTCCTGGGAGTGTTTGATGGGCACAGTGTAGAGGGAGCTTTACTCTGTATCTAGCCCCATGCTGTACATGTCCTGGCAATGTTTGATGGGGACAGTGTAGAGGGAGCTTTACTCTGTATCTAACCCCGTACTGTACCTGTCCTGGGAGTGTTTGATCGGGACAGTGTAGAAGGAGCTTTACTCTGTATCTATCCCTGTGGTGTACCTGTCCTGGGAGTGTTTGATGGGGACAGTGTAGAGGGAGCTTTACTCTGTATCTAACCCCGTGCTGTACCTGTCCTGGGAGTGTTTGATGGGGACAGTGCAGAGGGAGCTTTACTCTGTATCTAATCCCGTGCTGTACCTGTCCTGGGAGTGTTTGATGGGGACGGTGTAGAGGGAGCTTTACTCTGTATCTAACCCAGTGCTATACCTGTCCTGGAAGTGTTTGATGGGGACAGTGTAGAGGGAGCTTTACTCTGCATCTAACCCCGTGCTGTACCTGTCCTGGGAGTGTTTGATGGGGAGGGTGTAGAGGGAGCTTTACTCTGTATCTAACCCCGTGCTGTAGCTGTCCTGCAAGTGTTTGATGGGGACAGTGTAGAGGGAGCTTTACTCTGTATCTAACCCCGTGCTGTACCTGTCCTGGGAGTGTTTGATGGGGACAATGTAGAGGGAGCTTTACTCTGTATCTAACCCCGTGCTGTACCTGTCCTGGGAGTGTTTGATGGGGACAGTGTAGAGGGAGCTTTACTCTGTTTCTAACCCCGTGCTGTACCTGTCCTGGGAGTGTTTGATGGGGACAGTGTAGAGGGAGCTTTACTCTGCATCTAACCCCGTGCTGTACCTGTCCTGGGAGTGTTTGATGGGGACAGTGTAGAGGGAGCTTTACTCTGTATCTAACCCCATGCTGTACCTGTCCTGGGAGTGTTTGATGGGGACAGTGTAGAGGGAGCTTTACTCTGTATCTAACCCCGTGCTGTACCTGCCCTGGGAGTGTTTGATGGGGACAGTGTAGAGGGAGCTTTACTCTGTATCTAACCCCGTGCTGTACCTGTCCTGGGAGTGTTTGATGGGGACAGTGTAGAGGGAGCTTTACTCTGTATCTAACCCCGTGCTGTACCTGTCCTGGGAGTGTTTGATGGGGACAGTGTAGAGGGAGCTTTACTCTGTATCTAACCCCGTGCTGTACCTGTCCTGGGAGTGTTTGATGGGGACAGTGTAGAGGGAGCTTTACTCTGTATCTAACCCCATGCTGTACCTGTCCTGGGAGTGTTTGCTGGGGACAGTGTAGAGGAAGCTTTACTCTGTATCTAACCCCGTGCTGTACCTGTCCTGGGAGTGTTTGATGGGGACAGTGTAGAGGGAGCTTTATTCTGTATCTAACCCCGTGCTGTACCTGTCCTGGGAGTGTTTGATGGGGACAGTGTAGAGGGAGCTTTACTCTGTGTCTAACCCCGTGCTGTACCTGTCCTGGGAGTGTTTGATGGGGACAGTGTAGAGGGATCTTTACTCTGTATCTAACCCCGTGCTGTACCTGTCCTGGGAGTGTTTGATGGGGACAGTGTAGAGGGAGCTTTACTCTGTATCTTTAAGATGCTACTTAAACCTCCCCTCTTGGGCCAAGCAGTTGGTCCCTAATACCACACGTCACACGTTGTTGTGGTAACGCGGGCTGTAAATGTTCCGTGGTGGGGGGCGGGCCTTCAAAATGTCGACTGTTCCCCTATTTTCCCAGGAGTTCATCAGCTTGAGAATTACAGGCCTCAGCGCTCCCCAAACTCTCTTCCCCGCTCCCCCCAGCCAGCGACTCCCCACCCCTCGCCTGGAAAGGCAGCCAAGCCCTGGGATAACAAAGAGCTGACTTCACCATGGCCACAATAGGCCCATTGTCTGGAGATAAACCTCGTTTGCAGTCCCATTCCGGACAAGGGCCGCCATTGTCTCGGCCAGACTTGCGAGTCCTGCCCCTCGACCCCGTGAGATAGACGGCACCACCAGCCAGCGAGGCGAGGCCTATCACTCCCCCTCTCGCTCCAGCCTCCGAGGAGGGCCGCTCAGCCCATCAGTTCCCCCCCCCTCCCAACCCCCGCCAAACCCCGAACCCCACCGCTGGCCTTTATTTTGCCTTTGGTGTTTCTCTCCCCCCCCACCTCATCCTCTGACACAAGTTCTCGTGAACTCTCACAGCCCCTTGTGTGACATATTTTCATCAAATTCCTTTTAACCCCCACCTTTGGCCTACTCCGCATGTCCGTTCCTTCTCTTCACTATTGAACACCCTACCGACACATTGCAACAACTACTTTCATTTATTTAGCACTTTTTCCTACACCCCCATTCTCCTGACATGTCATCAGACACTAGTTTATCCCCAGCCACATAAGCAACCACTGGGGAGCTGGGGGAGGCTTACAGAGTTAGGGAGGGGTGTAGGGGCTGGAGGAGGTTACAGAGATAGGGAGGAGTGTAGGGGCTGGAGGAGGTTACAGAGATAGGGAGGGGTGTAGGGGCTGGAGGAGGTTACAGAGATAGGGAGGGGTGTAGGGGCTGGAGGAGGTTACAGAGATAGGGAGGGCTGTAGAGGCTGGAGGAGGTTACAGGGATAAGGAAGTGTGTAGGGGCTGGAGGAGGTTACAGAGATAGGGAGGGGTGTAGGGGCAGGAGGAGGTTACAGAGATAGGGAGGGGCGTAGGGGCTGGAGGAGGTTACAGAGATAGGGAGGGGTGTAGGGGCTGGAGGAGGTTACAGGGATAGGGAGGGGTGTAGGGGCTGGAGGAGGTTACAGAGATAGGGAGGGGTGTAGGGGCTGGAGGAGGTTACAGGGATAAGGATCGGTGTAAGGGCTGGAGGAGGTTACAGAGATAGGGAGGGGTGTAGGGGCTGTAGGAGGTTACAGAGATAGGGAGGGGTGTAGGGGCTGGAGGAGGTTACAGAGATAGGGAGGGGTGTAGGGGCTGGAGGAGGTTACAGAGATAGGGAGGGGTGTAGGGGCTGGAGGAGGTTAGAGAGATAGGGAGGGGTGTTGGGGGCTGGCGTAGAGTACAGGGAGGGATGTGACAACGAAGATGAGAAGGTTAAAATCGAGCTGTTTCTGGGCTGGGAGCCAGTGCGGGTCCACAAGCACAGGAGGTGATGGGCGAACGGGGACTCCGTGGGGGTGAGGACACGGGGACAGTGGAGCTTTGGAGGAGGTGAATTTTACAGAGGGTGGGAGGGAAGGAGAGCAAGCGCTGAATACGTGCCCGAGTCTCTGGGTGTGGATCTTAATCCATCAGCCTCCAGACGAGAACAGCATCGGCCTAACTCAAGAAAATGTCTTTGGGAAGTGCAGCTCCTCCTGAGGTTCATAAAACACCAGAGCCAAGGCCTTAATGCGAGGGACAATTAATTAAACCGAGAGGAGGAAATGATGGCTTGAGGACTCTCCATTTGTTACTGTCAGGTTCAAGTGCTAAAAGCACTGGCCTCTCTCACCTCGGGAGGGAGAAAGGTTTAATTGAATTGTAAATCTATGTCTGGACGGCCTCAGATGTAGGCCCAGCTCGAGCGAGGCCCAGCTGGGGAGACGTAGGCAGCCCAGAGCTCCTCGTACCGAACTCGGGCACAGCCAGGACAGGCGCCCAGAGCGCGCACTCGAGACCACCGCCTCCCGACTCGTGGGTACACCACCCCCCGCCAGAGGGCCCCATTTCTTTCCCTTTGTCCTCTTTTTTTTTGGTAAAGAGTATGCCAGCCCTGTGGTTGCCACGGCTCCCACCCGAGCCCAGGCCTCTCTTGAAGGGACTCGGACAATCACCGGGACCCACTTTCTTTTCAGATGGAGAATCGCGGGGGAACGCGACAAGGAAGGTGTCCCATCCCACTCCATCATGGAGTCTCACCTCATATTTAGCAGCTACCCCCTCGCCCCTGGTATTTGTGGTGCGATATTGGGCAGGCTGAATCAAAGCCAGCCTGCTTCCTGTCTCCTGGGCATTCTCCATTCATGGGACTTGACATCCTAGTGGAGTTGGCAGCCATTTTGGCATTTGATGGGCACCAGTTGTGGCTCCTAAACACAGGATGTGGGTTTCACTGGCTGGGCCAACATTTATTGCCCATCCCTAGTTACCCCCTTGCACCAGAGGGAGAGGGCATTTAAGAGTCAACCATGGTGGCCTGGAGTCACGTCTAGGCCAGATTCCCTTCCCTAAAGGGGCATGAGTGAACCAGATGGGTTTTTACAACACCTGACATGGGTCAGAACTTTTTAATTCCAATGTTTTGTTTTTACTGAATCCAAATTCCAGGTGGGATTTGAACCCAGGCTGCTGGAGCACGACCCTGGTCTCATGGATTACCAGCCCAGCGACAATACCACTACGCCAAGGCCTCCCCTTGGAGACGGGTGACTGGGAAGGCCTTCTCTCTCCCTCTCTCCGGGCCCCGTTCAGTGTTCCCCGGTTAATCATGGGCTAACGATGCGCTATCCCCCGTCTCGCGCGTGGGAACAGACTGGCCCGCCAGTTGCAAAGGGTGCGTCGCCGATGTGCAGCACATGGATAGGCCGGAAACCCAAGCCAGGGACCAGGAAGTCTTCACCCTGCCCTAGCTCGCACATCAATACCGTCCGGATTGGCGGAAAGGGTCAAGGCTTCAAATACGGCCGCGCCCTGCCCGCCACAAACATGGCCGCCGCCCCCCCCCACCCCCACCCCCCCTGACACCCCCTCCACCTTCCACCCCCTCCACCTTCCACCCTCCGGCCTCCAAGCAGCTCTGTCATGGCCAACGCAACTATGCCCGTCCTGTCCACCTGACACAACATGCCCGGACGATGCCCGTGACAAACATGGCTGCCCCACCCAACGTCTCAGACATCCCCAGGCGTCAGCCAAATTGGTAAGCGCAACTGAGCCCTAGGGTCACAGGGATGGTTTGGTTGGGAGGAGCGGGGGCAAGAAGTGGGAAGCCATGTTTGATGTGGGTGAGGGGCAGCCGTACGGGTGATGGGCGGCCATAGTTGCTGTTGGCAATGGGGGGGAAACTGGGCGGCCATTTTTGTTGTGGGCAATAGGTGGTCATGTGGGTGATGGGCGGCCATCTTTGTTGTGGGCAACGGGCAACCATATGGGTGATGGGCAGCCATAGTTGTTGTGGGCAATGGGCAGCAATGGGGGAAGTGGGCGGCCATATTTGTTGTGGGCAATGGGCGGCCATGTTTGTTTTGGACAATGGGCAGCTATGTTTGTTGTGGGCAATGGGCGGCCATGTTTGAGGTGAAATTGGAACGCTATCCCATCCGGAATGGGTTCAAAACCAGCTCCCGCCTCAGTCGATTCCAATAGGGCAACCAAAAAAAAAAAATGAATCCAATTCGATTCACCGCGTGGCCAATGGAAACCCGCTGGGACCGGGTTGGCGATGGGGGTGGGCAAAGACGGCGGCCAATCGGCACAGAGGAAGCCCCCACAAGCTACCAAAACACCGAGGGCCAGAGGGCGTACGGTCACGGCAACTTGGGAAGTGAGCGGACGCGAGGGGCCCCGGGTCTTCCAGCCCCGAGGCTCAGCCACCCAATCATAGCCAAGCTCGGGAGGGCCCCCACCCCCCCCCCAACCCCACCCAACCCGTGTCCTTTGCACTCTCAACCTTTTGACCTTTCACCCCTGACACCCCCACCCCGCTCCATGTCTGAGGAGGCCAAGGGAGTAGGCCCCAAACCCAAAAACAGAAATAAAATTGGCATTTGGGGAAACAAATAAAGGATCTGGCGGATTAGTTTCTGAATGAACTCCTCAGTAAATGCCATGGAAGGAAGGATTTAATGTTTATTAAAGGGTGTGGGTAAATTATAGATTACGCCAGGGACAGACAGAATATTGAGCTGATTAATTATGCATGGCTGATCGCGTTATGATAATTGCATGCGGTAATTATTTAAGAAAGATTACAATATTCATTTGGAGATGATAAATATTTGAAGAACTGAGCAGGCTTTGATTTTTCTTTTTCAGTTAAAATTAAGTCCGGGAGAGTTGGGCGGGAAGAGGATTTTAATGGAGTCCGAGTGCCGACTGTGCTCAGTGTTCACCAGGGGGTGGGGGGTGGGGGGTACTTTCAGCGTAAATGTAGGGGGTTTTGGTGGGGGGGGTGTTTGTGGGGAGGGAGAGAGGAGGAGGGAGGAGAGTGAGCGGGGATGGAATGAGGGGTTGCGGGAGTGAGGGGGGAAAGGGGACAGAGAGGGGGGTTCATGGGAGTGAGGGGGTGATGGAGGGGGTAATGGGAGTGAGGGGGGCATTGACGATGAGGGGGTATTGGGAGAAAGGGGGGGTAATGGGAGTGAGGGGGTAATGGGAGTGAGGGGGTTATGGGAGCGAGGAGGTGATGGGAGTGAGGGGGTGATGAGAGGGGGGGTAAGGGAGTGAGGGGGGATTGAGGATGAGGGGTTATTGGGAGAAAGGGGGGTAATGGGAGTGAGGGGGGTAATGGGAGTGAGGGGGTTTATTGGAGCGAGGGGGTAATGGGAGTGAGGGGGGCTATGGGAGCGAGGCGGTTATGGGAGTGAGGGGGTTATGGGAATGAGGGGGTTATGGAAGCGAGGGGTAATGGGAATGAGGGATAATGGCAGAGAGGGGGTAATGAGAGGGTGTTAATGGGAGTGAGGGGGGATTGAGGATGAGGGTGTAATGGGAGAGAGGGGGTAATGGGAGAGAGGGGGTAATGGGAGTGAGGGGATAATGAGGGGGTAATGGGAATGAGGGGGGATTGAGAATGAGGGGGTAATGGGAGCGAGGGGGTAATGGGAGAGAAGGGGTAATGGGAATGAGAGGGCTAATGGGATTGAGGGGATAACAGGATTGGGAGGGTTAATGAGAGTGAGTGAGGGTAATGGGAGTGAGAGGGTTATGGGTGTGAGGGGGTTAATGGGAGTGAGTGACGGTAATGGGAGTGAGAGGGTTATTGAGAGTGAGGGGTTTAATGGGAGAGAAAGGGTAATAGGAGGGAGGGGGTAATGGGGGTGAGGGGTAGTGAGAGAGGGTAATGGGAGTGAGGGGATAAGTGAGTGAGGGAAATGGGATTGAGGGGGTAGTCAGTGAGGGAATTAGGAGTGAGGGGCTAACGAGTGTAAAGGGAGTGAAGGGGTAGTGAGAAAGGGAAATGGGAGTGAGGGGGTAGTGAGTGAGGGTAATGGAGTTGAGAGGTAGTGAGTGAGGGTAATGGGAGTGAAGGGGTAGTGAGTGAGGGAAATGGGAGTGAGGGATAGTGAGTGAGGGAACTAGGAGTGAAGGGGTAGTGAATGAGGGTAATAAGAGTGACGGGATAGTGATTGAGGGAAATGGGAGTGGGCGGGTAGTGAGTGAGAGTAATGGGAGTGAGGGGGTAGTGAGTGAGGGTAATGGGAGTGAGGTGGTAGTGAGTGAGGGAAATGGGAGTGAGGGGTAGTGAGAGAGGGAAAAGGGAGTGAAGGGGTAGTGAGTGAGGGTATTGGGAGTGAGGGGGGTAGTGAGGGAGGGTATTGGGAGTGAGGGGGTAGTGAGTGAGGGTACTGGGAGTGAGGGGGTAGTGAGTGAGGGGATTGGGAGTGAGGGGCTAGTGAGTGAGGGTATTGGAATTGAAGGGAAGTGAGTGAGGGTATTGGGAGTGAGGGGGTGGTGAGGGTATTGGGAGTGAGGGGGGTAGTGAGTGAGGATATGGGGAGTGAGGGGGTAGTGAGTGAGGATATGGGGAGTGAGGGGTATGAATGAGGGTATTTGGAGTGAGGGGGTAGTGAGTGAGGGTATTGGGAGTGAGCGGTAGTGAGTGAGGGTATTGGGAGTGAGGGGGTAGTGAGTGAGGGTATTGGGAGTGAGGGGGTAGTGAGTGAGGGGATTGGGAGTGAAGGGAAGTGAGTGAGGGTATTCGGAGTGAGGGGCTACTGAGTGAGGGTATTGGGAGTGAGGGGGTAGTGAGAGAGGGAAATGGGAGTGGGGGGTAGTGAGTGAGGATATGGGGAGTGAGGGGGTAGTGAGTGAGGATATGGGAAGTTAGGGGTAGTGAGTG
The DNA here is from genome assembly GCA_026770705.1 of Isurus oxyrinchus. Taxonomy (NCBI): domain Eukaryota; kingdom Metazoa; phylum Chordata; class Chondrichthyes; order Lamniformes; family Lamnidae; genus Isurus; species Isurus oxyrinchus. Next base: position 15,792,286 of record JANJGN010000036.1, on the reverse strand, counting down.
AGGGTATTGGGAGTGAGGGGGTAGTGAGTGAGGGTATTGGGAGTGAGGGGGTAGTGAGTGAGGGCATTGGGAGTGAGGGGTAGTGAGTGAGGGTATTTGGAGTGAGGGGGTAGTGAGTGAGGGTATTGGGAGTGAGGGGGTAGTGAGTGAGGGGTAGTGAGTGAGGATATTGGAAGTGAGGGGGTATTGAGTGAGGGTATTGGGAGTGAGGGGGAAGTGAGTGAGGGTATTGGGAGTGACGGGGTAGTGAGGGAGGGTATTGGGAGTGAGGGGGTAGTGAGTGAAGGTATTGGGAGTGAGAGGGTAGTGAGTGAGGGTAATGGGAGTGAAGGGTTAGTGAGTGAGGGTATTGGGAGTGAGGGGGTAGTGAGTGACGGTATTGGGAGTGCGCAGGTAGTGAGTGAGTGTATTGGGAGTGAGTGGGTAGTGAGTGAGGATATTGGGAGTGAGGGGGTAGTGAGTGAAGGTATTGGGAGTGAGGGGGTAGTGAGTAAGGGTATTGAGAGTGGGCAGCTATTCAGTGAGGTTAATGGGAGTGAGGGGGTGGTGAGTGAGGGTATTGGGAGTGAGGGGGTAGTGAGTGAGGGTATTGGCAGTGAGGGGTAGTGAGTGAGGGTATTAGGAGTGAGGGGGTAGTGAGTGAGGGTATTGGGTGAGGAGTAGTGAATGAGGGTATTGGGAGTGAGGGGGTGGTGAGTGAGGGTATTGGGAGTGAGGGGGGTAGTGAGTGAGGGTATTGGCAGTGAGGGGTAGTGAGGGTATTGGGAGTGAAGGGTAGTGAGTGAGGGTATTAGGAGTGAGGGGGTAGTGAGTGAGGGTATTGGGAGTGAGGGGTAGTGAGTGAGGGGGGTAGTGAGTGAGGGTATTGGGGGTGAGGGGTAGTGAGTGAGGGTATTGGGAGTGAGGGGGTAGTGAGTGAGAGTATTGGGAGTGAGGGGGTAGTGAGTGACGGTATTGGGAGTGAGGGGGTAGTGAGTGAGGGTACTGGGAGTGAGGGAGTAGTGAGTGAGGGTATTGGAGTGAGGGGGTAGTGAGTGAGGGTATTGGGAGTGAGGGGTTAGTGAGTGAGGGTATTAGGAGTGAGGGGTAGTGAGTGAGGGGGTAGTGAGTGAGGGGTAGTGAGTGAGGGGTAGTGAGTGAGGTATTGGGAGTGAGGGGGTGGTGAGAGAGGGGGTGGTGAGTGAGGGTATTGGGAGTGAGGGGTAATGAGTGAGGGTACTGGGAGTGGGGGGTGGTGAGTGAGGGTATTGGAAGTGAGGGGGTAGTGAGTGAGGGTATTGGGAGTGAGGGGGTAGTGAGTGAGGGTATTGGGAGTGGGGGGTAGTGAGTGAGGGGTAGTGAGTGAGGGTATTGGGAGTGAGGGGGTGGTGAGTGAGGGTATTGGGAGTGAGGGGGTGGTGAGTGAGGATATTGGGAGTGAGGGGTAGTGAGTGAGGGTATTGGGAGTGAGGGGTAGTGAGTGAGGGTATTTGGAGTGAGGGGGTAGTGAGTGAGGGTATTGGGAGTGAGGGGGTAGTGAGTGAGGGGTAGTGAGTGAGGGTATTGGAAGTGAGGGGGTATTGAGTGAGGGTATTGGGAGTGAGGGGGAAGTGAGTGAGGGTATTGGGAGTGAGGGGGTGGTGAGTGAGGATATTGGGAGTGAGGGGGTAGTGAGTGAGGGGTAGTGAGTGAGGGTATTGGGAGTGAGGGGGTGGTGAGTGAGGGTATTGGGAGTGAGGGGGTGGTGAGTGAGGGCATTGGGAGTGAGGGGGTGGTGAGTGAGGGCATTGGGAGTGAGGGAGGTGATCGGCTTGGGGTATTTAAACCCCGTGTTTGGTGTCGGAGGGGATTGACTGTGTGAGTCTGGAGCCCAGTCACAGGGACTCTCAATCAGGCGCAGAGTAGGAGCTTTGAATGGCTCTTTCTCCACACTCGTTGCGGTAATTCTGCGAAGGGATTAAGAGTATTAAGTGGACCTGGCAGCAAATCACAAGTACATCAGGGACAATCTGCTTATCATCAGACCCTGTTGACATGACCTGCTCCTGTAATCAGGCAGCAGCTGGGCTGCCCCATTGGGCTGGGCTTAGTACCTTTAACCTTTCAATTTCGGGGTCTGAACTTTGAACCCAGGCTAATGTTGGTGTGGAGGCACTGAGAGAGTCACCCCGATTGGTGTCTCAACATACTGAGCACCAAAAAGCCTCATTTTCCAAACTGTACCTGTAAGGGTTGGTCAGGATGAAATGTTCCCAGTGTAGAGGGAGCTTTACTCTGTATCTAACCCCGTGCTGTACCTGTCCTGGGAGTGTTTGATGGGGACAGTGTAGAAGGAGCTTTATTCTGTATCTAACCCCGCGCTGTACCTGTCCTTGGAGTGTTTGATGGGGACAGTGTAGAGGGAGCTTTATTCTGTATCTAACCCCGTGCTGTACCTGTCCTGGGAGTGTTTGATGGGGACGGTGTAGAAGGAGCTTTATTCTGTATCTAACCCCGTGCTGTACCTGTCCTGGGAGTGTTTGATGGGGACGGTGTAGAAGGAGCTTTATTCTGTATCTAACCCCGCGCTGTAGCTGTCCTGGGAGTGTTTGATGGGGACGGTGTAGAGGGAGCTTTACTCTGTATCTAACCCCGTGCTGTACCTGTCCTGGGAGTATTTGATGGGGACGGTTTAGAAGGAGCTTTATTCTGTATCTAACCCCGCGCTGTACCTGTCCTGGGAGTGTTTGATGGGGACAGTGTAGAGGGAGCTTTACTCTGTATCTAACCCCGTGCTGTACCTGTCCTGGGAGTGTTTGATGGGGAGGGTGTAGAGGGAGATTTACTCTGTATCTAACCCTGTGCTGTACCTGACGTGGGAGTGTTTGATGGGGACAGTGTAGAGGGAGTTTTACTCTGTATCTAACCCCGTGCTGTACCTGTCCTGGGAGTGTTTGATGGGGACGGTTTAGAAGGAGCTTTATTCTGTATCTAACCCCGCGCTGTACCTGTCCTGGGAGTGTTTGATGGGGACAGTGTAGAGGGAGCTTTACTCTGTATCTAACCCCGTGCTGTACCTGTCCTGGGAGTGTTTGATGGGGAGGGTGTAGAGGGAGATTTACTCTGTATCTAACCCTGTGCTGTACCTGACGTGGGAGTGTTTGATGGGAACAGTGTAGAGGGAGTTTTACTCTGTATCTAACCCCGTGCTGTACCTGTCCTGGGAGTGTTTGATGGGACAGAGTAGAGGGAGCTTTACTCTGCATTTAACCCCATGCTGTACCTGTCCTGGGAGTGCTGGATGGTGACAGTGTAGAGGGAGCTTTACTCTGTATCTAACACCGCGCTGTACCTGTCCTGGGAGTGCTGGATGGGGACAGTGTAGAGGGAGCTTTACTCTGTATCTAACCCTGTGCTGTACCTGTCCTGGGAGTGTTTGATGGGGACAGTGTAGAGGGAGCTTTACTCTGTATCTAACCCCGTGCTGTACCTGTCCTGGGAGTGTTTGATGGGGACAGTGTAGAGGGAGATTTACTCTGTATCTAACCCTGTGCTGTACCTGTCCTGGGAGTGTTTGATGGTGACAGTGTAGAGGGAGATTTACTCTGTATCTAACCCTGTGCTGTATCTGTCCTGGGAGTGTTTGATGGGGACAGTGTAGAGGGAGCTTTACTCTGTATCTAACCCCGTGTTGTACCTGTCCTTGGAGTGTTTGATGGGGACAGTGTAGAGGGAGCTTTACTCTGGATCTAACCCCGTGCTGTACCTGTCCTGGGAGTGTTTGATGGGGACAGTGTAGAGGGAGCTTTACTCTGTATCTAACCCCGTGCTGTACCTGTCCTGGGAGTGTTTGATGGGGACAGTGCAGAGGGAGCTTTACTCTGTATCTAACCCCGTGCTGTACCTGTCCTGGGAGTGTTTGATGGGGACAGTGTAGAGGGAGCTTTACTCTGTATCTAACCCCGTGCTGTACCTGTCCTGCGAGTGTTTGATGGGGACAGTGCAGAGGGAGCTTTACTCTGTATCTAACCCCGTGCTGTACCTGTCCTGGGAGTGTTTGATGGGGACAGTGTAGAGGGATCTTTACTCTGTATCTAACCCCATGCTGTACCTGTCCTGGGAGTGTTTGATGGGGACAGTGTAGAGGGATCTTTACTCTGTATCTAACCCCGTGCTGTACCTGTCCTGGGAGTGTTTGATGGGGACAGTGTAGAGGGATCTTTACTCTGTATCTAACCCTGTGTATTTTGGTGTACACATGGTCCCGGTCCTTGCCTCCAGTTGACAGTTTTCCACACATTAATAAGCAGAAGGTCTCTCATTATGGGGCTGTCAAGGTCCCAGTTGCTGGAGAATGAACAGCAGTGAATAGCAATCAATCCACGTTAAAGAAAGCTCCCTCATTCTTATTTAAATACGACAAGAAACTGTCATGTTCCCAGGAGATTTGTGCTTTTTGGCGTCTTCTGCAGAGATCGACCCCTTGTCAAAGATCATCCTTCCCCCTCCTCAGATCCCACTCATCGGTTAACACCGTCCAGTCCCCAAAACCTCCCGACCCAACCCAAGCCGTGCCCCGGGTGGGCTTGCCGCCTTGGCAGACATTTTGTGCACAGTACGATCCCAGCAGCAGAGGTGCAGGCTGGGCGGGCGCCAGTGAAGCGAGGGGGTCTTTCCTGGCCCTGCGGTGGTTTGCATCCTGAAACTCGCCTGCCTTGTATCTGGGGTGAGGCGGGTGGGGGCCGGGGGCTGGGATCGAGGGGGTCTGTATATAACAACAGCTTGCATTCGTATAGTGCCTGTCAGGTCGCTAAACGCCCCACAGGACGTCACTAGGGTGTTAAAATCTGACCCCGGGCCGCGTGCGGAGATATTAGGGACAGGGTGACCAAAAACTCGGACAGAGAGGCCGGTTTTAAGGAGCGTGTTAAAGGAGGAGAGAGAGAGAGATAGAGAGAGAGAGGGGTGGAGAGGTTTAGGGAGGGAATTCCAGAGCTCAGGGCCCCCAGGCAGCTGAAGGCACGGCCGCCAATGGTGGAGCGATGGGAATCAGGGGATGGGCAAGAGGCCGGAATTGGAGGAGCGCAGAGATCTCGGAGGGGTGTAGGGGCTGGAGGAGGTTACAGAGATAGGGAGGGGTGTAGGGGCTGGAGGAGGTTACAGAAATAGGGAGGGGTGTAGGGGCTGGAGGAGGTTCCAGAGATAGGGAGGGGTGTAGGGGCTGGAGGAGGTTACAGAAATAGGGAGGGGTGTAGGGGCTGGAGGAGGTTACAGAGATAGGGAGGGGTGTGGGGGCTGGAGGAGGTTACAGAGATAGGGAGGGGTGTGGGGGCTGGAGGAGGTTACAGAGATAGGGAGGGGTGTGGGGGCTGGAGGAGGTTACAGAGATAGGGAGGGGTGTAGGGGCTGGAGGAGGTTACAGAGATAGGGATGGGTGTAGGGGCTGGAGGAGGTTACAGAGATAGGGAGGGGTGTAGGGGCTTTAGGAGGTTACAGTGATAGGGAGGGGTGTAGGGGCTGGAGGAGGTTACAGAGATAGGGAGGGGTGTAGGGGCTGGAGGAGGTTACAGAGATAGGGAGGGATGTAGGGGCTGGAGGAGGTTACAGAGATAGGGAGGGAGTGGTGGTAGGGGCTGGAGGAGGTTACAGAGATAGGGAGGGGTGTAGGGGCTTTAGGAGGTTACAGTGATAGGGAGGGGTGTAGGGGCTGGAGGAGGTTACAGAGATAGGGAGGGGCGTAGGGGCTGGAGGAGGTTACAGAGATAGGGAGGGGTGTAATTGCTGGAGGAGGTTACAAAGATGGGGAGGGGTGTAGGGGCTGGAGGAGGTTACAGAGATAGGGAGGAGTGTAGGGGCTGGAGGAGGTTACAGAGATAGGGAGGGGTGTAGGGGCTGGAGG
>JANJGN010000036.1:15768241-15786329 GCA_026770705.1 Isurus oxyrinchus | reverse complement strand
ACCCAGGTAAAATTTCCAGTGCAGGATCTGTGGGCCTCTACATTATCTCCTGAATTGGGGATCAGTGCAATAAAAGTCAAGATTATTGATTTGGATTTTAGCCCGCTTCAGCTGAGTCTGTGTGCAGCAGTCCCACCTGCATCAGGAGGTATCGGGTTCAAACCCCAATCCAGACTTCGCAGCACAGTCCAGGCTGACTCTCAGTGCCAATAGCAAGGGAGCGCCGCACTGTCGGAGGGTCAGTACTGAGGGAGTGCCGCACTGTCGGAGGGTCAGTACTGAGGGGAGTGCCGCACTGTCGGAGGGTCAGTACTGAGGGAGGGCCGCACTGTCGGAGGGGTCAGTACTGAGGGAGCGCCGCACTGTCGGAGGGTCAGTACTGAGGGAGCGCCGCACTGTCGGAGGGTCAGTACTGAGGGAGCGCCGCACTGTCGGAGGGTCAGTACTGAGGGAGCGCCGCACTGTCAGAGGGTCAGTACTGAGGGAGCGCTGCACTGTCGGAGGGTCAGTACTGAGGGAGTGCCGCACTGTTAGAGGGTCAGTACTGAGGGGGTGCCGAACTGTCAGCAGGTCAGTGCTGAGGAAGTGTCGCTCTGTTGGAGGGTCAGTGCTGAGGGAGTACCGCACTGTTGGAGGGTCAGGACTGAGGGAGTGCCGCACTGTCGGCAGGTCAGTGCTGAGGGAGTGCTGCACTGTTGGAGAGTTACTGCTGAGGGAGTGCCGCACTGTTGGAGAGTCAGTACTGAGGGAGCGCCGCATTGTCGGAGTGTGAATACTGAGGGAGTGCCGCACTGTTGGGGGGTCAGTACTGAGGGAGTGCCGCACTGTCGGCAGGTCAGTGCTGAGGGAGTGCTGCACAGTGGGAGGGCCAGTGCTGAGGGAGCGCTGCACTGTTGGAGAGTTACTGCTGAGGGAGTGCCACACTGTCGGAGGGTCGGTACTGAGGGAGCGCCGCACTATCGGGACGGTCAGTACTGAGGGAGCGCCGCACTGTCGGGCAGTCAGTACTGAGGGAGCGCCGCACTGTCGGAGGGTCAGTACTGAGGGAGCGCCGCACTGTCGGAGGGTCAGTACTGAGGGAGGGCCGCACTGTCGGAGGGTCAGTACTGAGGGAGCGCCGCACTGTCGGAGGGTCAGTACTGAGGGAGGGCCGCACTGTCGGAGGGTCAGTACTGAGGGAGGGGCCGCACTGTCGGAGGGTCAGTACTGAGGGAGCGCCGCACTGTCGGAGGGTCAGGACTGAGGGAGCGCCGCACTGTCGGAGGGTCAGTACTGAGGGAGCGCCGCACTGTCGGAGGGTCAGTACTGAGGGAGCGCCGCACTGTCGGAGGGTCAGTACTGAGGGAGCGCTGCACTGTCGGAGGGTCAGTACTGAGGGAGTGCCGCACTGTTAGAGGGTCAGTACTGAGGGGGTGCCGCACTGTCAGCAGGTCAGTGCTGAGGAAGTGTCGCTCTGTTGGAGGGTCAGTGCTGAGGGGAGTACCGCACTGTTGGAGGGTCAGTGCTGAGGGAGTGCCGCACTGTCGGCAGGTCAGTGCTGAGGGAGTGCCGCACTGTTGGAGAGTTACTGCTGAGGGAGTGCCGCACTGTCAGAGGGTCAGTACTGAGGGAGGGCCGCACTGTCAGAGGGTCAGTACTGAGGGAGTGCCGCACTGTTGGAGAGTCAGTACTGAGGGAGCGCAGCATTGTCGGAGTGTGAATACTGAGGGAGTGCCGCACTGTTGGGGGGTCAGTACTGAGGGAGTGCCGCACTGTCGGCAGGGTCAGTGCTGAGGGAGTGCCGCACAGTGGGAGGGCCAGTGCTGAGGGAGCGCTGCACTGTTGGAGAGTTACTGCTCAGGGAGTGCCCACACTGTCGGAGGGTCGGTACTGAGGGAGCGCCGCACTATCGGACGGTCAGTACTGAGGGAGCGCCGCACTGTCGGGCAGTCAGTACTGAGGGAGCGCCGCACTGTCGGAGGGTCAGTACTAAGGGAGCGCCGCACTGTCGGAGGGTCTGTACTGAGGGAGTGCCGCACTGTCGGAGGGTCTGTACTGAGGGAGTGCCGGACTGTCGGAGGGTCAGTACTGAGGGAGCGCCGCACTGTCGGAGGGTCAGTACTGAGGGAGCGCCGCACTGTCGGAGGGTCAGTACTGAGGGAGCGCCGCACTGTCGGAGGGTCAGTACTGAGGGAGCGCCGCACTGTCGGAGGGTCAGTACTGAGGGGAGTGCCGCACTGTCAGCAGGTCAGTGCTGAGGGAGTGTCGCTCTGTTGGAGGGTCAGTGCTGAGGGAGTACCGCACTGTTGGAGGGTCAGGACTGAGGGAGTGCCGCACTGTCGGCAGGTCAGTGCTGAGGGAGTGCTGCACTGTTGGAGAGTTACTGCTGAGGGAGTGCCGCACTGTTGGAGAGTCAGTACTGAGGGAGCGCCGCATTGTCGGAGTGTGAATACTGAGGGGAGTGCCGCACTGTTGGGGGGGTCAGTACTGAGGGAGTGCCGCACTGTCGGCAGGTCAGTGCTGAGGGAGTGCTGCACAGTGGGAGGGCCAGTGCTGAGGGAGCGCTGCACTGTTGGAGAGTTACTGCTGAGGGAGTGCCACACTGTCGGAGGGTCGGGTACTGAGGGAGCGCCGCACTATCGGGACGGTCAGTACTGAGGGGAGCGCCGCACTGTCGGGCAGTCAGTACTGAGGGAGCGCCGCACTGTCGGAGGGTCAGTACTGAGGGAGCGCCGCACTGTCGGAGGGTCAGTACTGAGGGAGGGCCCGCACTGTCGGAGGGTCAGTACTGAGGGAGCGCCGCACTGTCGGAGGGTCAGTACTGAGGAGAGGGCCGCACTGTCGGAGGGTCAGTACTGAGGGAGGGCCGCACTGTCGGAGGGTCAGTACTGAGGGAGCGCCGCACTGTCGGAGGGTCAGGACTGAGGGAGCGCCGCACTGTCGGAGGGTCAGTACTGAGGGAGCGCCGCACTGTCGGAGGGTCAGTACTGAGGGGAGCGCCCGCACTGTCGGAGGGTCAGTACTGAGGGAGCGCTGCACTGTCGGAGGGTCAGTACTGAGGGAGTGCCGCACTGTTAGAGGGTCAGTACTGAGGGGGTGCCGCACTGTCAGCAGGTCAGTGCTGAGGAAGTGTCGCTCTGTTGGAGGGTCAGTGCTGAGGGAGTACCGCACTGTTGGAGGGTCAGTGCTGAGGGAGTGCCGCACTGTCGGCAGGTCAGTGCTGAGGGAGTGCCGCACTGTTGGAGAGTTACTGCTGAGGGAGTGCCGCACTGTCAGAGGGTCAGTACTGAGGGAGGGCCGCACTGTCAGAGGGTCAGTACTGAGGGAGTGCCGCACTGTTGGAGAGTCAGTACTGAGGGAGCGCAGCATTGTCGGAGTGTGAATACTGAGGGAGTGCCGCACTGTTGGGGGGTCAGTACTGAGGGAGTGCCGCACTGTCGGCAGGTCAGTGCTGAGGGAGTGCCGCACAGTGGGAGGGCCAGTGCTGAGGGAGCGCTGCACTGTTGGAGAGTTACTGCTCAGGGAGTGCCACACTGTCGGAGGGTCGGTACTGAGGGAGCGCCGCACTATCGGACGGTCAGTACTGAGGGAGCGCCGCACTGTCGGGCAGTCAGTACTGAGGGAGCGCCGCACTGTCGGAGGGTCAGTACTAAGGGAGCGCCGCACTGTCGGAGGGTCTGTACTGAGGGAGTGCCGCACTGTCGGAGGGTCTGTACTGAGGGGAGTGCCGGACTGTCGGAGGGTCAGTACTGAGGGAGCGCCGCACTGTCGGAGGGGTCAGTACTGAGGGAGCGCCGCACTGTCGGAGGGTCAGTACTGAGGGAGCGCCGCACTGTCGGAGGGTCAGTACTGAGGGAGCGCCGCACTGTCGGAGGGTCAGTACTGAGGGAGTGCCGCACTGTCAGCAGGTCAGTGCTGAGGGAGTGTCGCTCTGTTGGAGGGTCAGTGCTGAGGGAAGTACCGCACTGTTGGAGGGTCAGGACTGAGGGAGTGTCGCACTGTCGGCAGGTCAGTGCTGAGGGAGTGCCGCACTGTTGGAGAGTTACTGCTGAGGGAGTGCCGCACTGTTGGAGAGTCAGTACTGAGGGAGCGCCGCATTGTCGGAGTGTGAATACTGAGGGAGTGCCGCACTGTTGGGGGGTCAGTACTGAGGGAGTGCCGCACTGTCGGCAGGTCAGTGCTGAGGGAGTGCCGCACAGTGGGAGGGCCAGTGCTGAGGGAGCGCTGCACTGTTGGAGAGTTACTGCTGAGGGGAGTGCCACACTGTCGGACGGTCAGTACTGAGGGAGCGCCGCACTGTCGGAGGGTCAGTACTGAGGGAGCGCCCCACTGTCGGAGGGTCAGTACTGAGGGAGCGCTGCACTGTCGGAGGGTCAGTACTGAGGGGGGTGCCGAACTGTCAGCAGGTCAGTGCTGAGGAAGTGTCGCTCTGTTGGAGGGTCAGTGCTGAGGGAGTACCGCACTGTTGGAGGGTCAGGACTGAGGGAGTGCCGCACTGTCGGCAGGTCAGTGCTGAGGGAGTGCTGCACTGTTGGAGAGTTACTGCTGAGGGAGTGCCGCACTGTTGGAGAGTCAGTACTGAGGGAGCGCCGCATTGTCGGAGTGTGAATACTGAGGGAGTGCCGCACTGTTGGGGGGTCAGTACTGAGGGAGTGCCGCACTGTCGGCAGGTCAGTGCTGAGGGAGTGCTGCACAGTGGGAGGGGCCAGTGCTGAGGGAGCGCTGCACTGTTGGGAGAGTTACTGCTGAGGGAGTGCCACACTGTCGGAGGGTCGGTACTGAGGGAGCGCCGCACTATCGGACGGTCAGTTACTGAGGGAGCGCCGCACTGTCGGGCAGTCAGTACTGAGGGAGCGCCGCACTGTCGGAGGGTCAGTACTGAGGGAGCGCCGCACTGTCGGAGGGTCAGTACTGAGGGAGGGGCCGCACTGTCGGAGGGTCAGTACTGAGGGAGCGCCGCACTGTCGGAGGGTCAGTACTGAGGGAGGGCCGCACTGTCGGAGGGTCAGTACTGAGGGAGGGCCGCACTGTCGGAGGGTCAGTACTGAGGGAGCGCCGCACTGTCGGAGGGGTCAGGACTGAGGGAGCGCCGCACTGTCGGAGGGTCAGTACTGAGGGAGCGCCGCACTGTCGGAGGGTCAGTACTGAGGGAGCGCCGCACTGTCGGAGGGTCAGTACTGAGGGAGCGCTGCACTGTCGGAGGGTCAGTACTGAGGGAGTGCCGCACTGTTAGAGGGTCAGTACTGAGGGGGTGCCGCACTGTCAGCAGGTCAGTGCTGAGGAAGTGTCGCTCTGTTGGAGGGTCAGTGCTGAGGGAGTACCGCACTGTTGGAGGGTCAGTGCTGAGGGAGTGCCGCACTGTCGGCAGGTCAGTGCTGAGGGAGTGCCGCACTGTTGGAGAGTTACTGCTGAGGGAGTGCCGCACTGTCAGAGGGTCAGTACTGAGGGAGGGCCGCACTGTCAGAGGGTCAGTACTGAGGGAGTGCCGCACTGTTGGAGAGTCAGTACTGAGGGAGCGCAGCATTGTCGGAGTGTGAATACTGAGGGAGTGCCGCACTGTTGGGGGGTCAGTACTGAGGGAGTGCCGCACTGTCGGCAGGTCAGTGCTGAGGGAGTGCCGCACAGTGGGAGGGCCAGTGCTGAGGGAGCGCTGCACTGTTGGAGAGTTACTGCTCAGGGAGTGCCACACTGTCGGAGGGTCGGTATCTGAGGGAGCGCCGCACTATCGGACGGTCAGTACTGAGGGAGCGCCGCACTGTCGGGCAGTCAGTACTGAGGGGAGCGCCGCACTGTCGGAGGGTCAGTACTAAGGGAGCGCCGCACTGTCGGAGGGTCTGTACTGAGGGAGTGCCGCACTGTCGGAGGGTCTGTACTGAGGGAGTGCCGGACTGTCGGAGGGTCAGTACTGAGGGAGCGCCGCACTGTCGGAGGGTCAGTACTGAGGGAGCGCCGCACTGTCGGAGGGTCAGTACTGAGGGAGCGCCGCACTGTCGGAGGGTCAGTACTGAGGGAGCGCCGCACTGTCGGAGGGTCAGTACTGAGGGAGCGCCGCACTGTCGGAGGGTCAGTACTGAGGGAGTGCCGCACTGTCAGCAGGTCAGTGCTGAGGGAGTGTCGCTCTGTTGGAGGGTCAGTGCTGAGGGAGTACCGCACTGTTGGAGGGTCAGGACTGAGGGAGTGCCGCACTGTCGGCAGGTCAGTGCTGAGGGAGTGCTGCACTGTTGGAGAGTTACTGCTGAGGGAGTGCCGCACTGTTGGAGAGTCAGTACTGAGGGAGCGCCGCATTGTCGGAGTGTGAATACTGAGGGAGTGCCGCACTGTTGGGGGGTCAGTACTGAGGGAGTGCCGCACTGTCGGCAGGTCAGTGCTGAGGGAGTGCTGCACAGTGGGAGGGCCAGTGCTGAGGGAGCGCTGCACTGTTGGAGAGTTACTGCTGAGGGAGTGCCACACTGTCGGAGGGTCGGGGTACTGAGGGAGCGCCGCACTATCGGACGGTCAGTACTGAGGGAGCGCCGCACTGTCGGGCAGTCAGTACTGAGGGGAGCGCCGCACTGTCGGAGGGTCAGTACTGAGGGAGCGCCGCACTGTCGGAGGGTCAGTACTGAGGGGAGGGCCGCACTGTCGGAGGGTCAGTACTGAGGGAGCGCCGCACTGTCGGAGGGTCAGTACTGAGGGAGGGGCCGCACTGTCGGAGGGTCAGTACTGAGGAGGGCCGCACTGTCGGAGGGTCAGTACTGAGGGAGCGCCGCACTGTCGGAGGGTCAGGACTGAGGGAGCGCCGCACTGTCGGAGGGTCAGTACTGAGGGAGCGCCGCACTGTCGGAGGGTCAGTACTGAGGGAGCGCCGCACTGTCGGAGGGTCAGTACTGAGGGAGCGCTGCACTGTCGGAGGGTCAGTACTGAGGGAGTGCCGCACTGTTAGAGGGTCAGTACTGAGGGGGTGCCGCACTGTCAGCAGGTCAGTGCTGAGGAAGTGTCGCTCTGTTGGAGGGTCAGTGCTGAGGGGAGTACCGCACTGTTGGAGGGTCAGTGCTGAGGGAGTGCCGCACTGTCGGCAGGTCAGTGCTGAGGGAGTGCCGCACTGTTGGAGAGTTACTGCTGAGGGAGTGCCGCACTGTCAGAGGGTCAGTACTGAGGGAGGGCCGCACTGTCAGAGGGTCAGTACTGAGGGAGTGCCGCACTGTTGGAGAGTCAGTACTGAGGGAGCGCAGCATTGTCGGAGTGTGAATACTGAGGGAGTGCCGCACTGTTGGGGGGTCAGTACTGAGGGAGTGCCGCACTGTCGGCAGGTCAGTGCTGAGGGAGTGCCGCACAGTGGGAGGGCCAGTGCTGAGGGAGCGCTGCACTGTTGGAGAGTTACTGCTCAGGGAGTGCCACACTGTCGGAGGGTCGGTACTGAGGGAGCGCCACACTATCGGACGGTCAGTACTGAGGGAGCGCCGCACTGTCGGGCAGTCAGTACTGAGGGAGCGCCGCACTGTCGGAGGGTCAGTACTAAGGGAGCGCCGCACTGTCGGAGGGTCTGTACTGAGGGAGTGCCGCACTGTCGGAGGGTCTGTACTGAGGGAGTGCCGGACTGTCGGAGGGTCAGTACTGAGGGAGCGCCGCACTGTCGGAGGGTCAGTACTGAGGGAGCGCCGCACTGTCGGAGGGTCAGTACTGAGGGAGCGCCGCACTGTCGGAGGGTCAGTACTGAGGGAGCGCCGCACTGTCGGAGGGTCAGTACTGAGGGAGTGCCGCACTGTCAGCAGGTCAGTGCTGAGGGAGTGTCGCTCTGTTGGAGGGTCAGTGCTGAGGGAGTACCGCACTGTTGGAGGGTCAGGACTGAGGGAGTGTCGCACTGTCGGCAGGTCAGTGCTGAGGGAGTGCCGCACTGTTGGAGAGTTACTGCTGAGGGAGTGCCGCACTGTTGGAGAGTCAGTACTGAGGGAGCGCCGCATTGTCGGAGTGTGAATACTGAGGGAGTGCCGCACTGTTGGGGGGTCAGTACTGAGGGAGTGCCGCACTGTCGGCAGGTCAGTGCTGAGGGGAGTGCCGCACAGTGGGAGGGCCAGTGCTGAGGGAGCGCTGCACTGTTGGAGAGTTACTGCTGAGGGAGTGCCACACTGTCGGAGGGTCGGTACTGAGGGAGTGCCGCACTATCGGACGGTCAGTACTGAGGGAGCGCCGCACTGTCGGAGGGTCAGTACTGAGGGAGCGCCCCACTGTCGGAGGGTCAGTACTGAGGGGAGCGCTGCACTGTCGGAGGGTCAGTACTGAGGGGGTGCCGAACTGTCAGCAGGTCAGTGCTGAGGAAGTGTCGCTCTGTTGGAGGGTCAGTGCTGAGGGAGTACCGCACTGTTGGAGGGTCAGGACTGAGGGAGTGCCGCACTGTCGGCAGGTCAGTGCTGAGGGAGTGCTGCACTGTTGGAGAGTTACTGCTGAGGGAGTGCCGCACTGTTGGAGAGTCAGTACTGAGGGAGCGCCGCATTGTCGGAGTGTGAATACTGAGGGAGTGCCGCACTGTTGGGGGGTCAGTACTGAGGGAGTGCCGCACTGTCGGCAGGTCAGTGCTGAGGGAGTGCTGCACAGTGGGAGGGCCAGTGCTGAGGGAGCGCTGCACTGTTGGAGAGTTACTGCTGAGGGAGTGCCACACTGTCGGAGGGTCGGTACTGAGGGAGCGCCGCACTATCGGACGGTCAGTACTGAGGGAGCGCCGCACTGTCGGGCAGTCAGTACTGAGGGAGCGCCGCACTGTCGGAGGGTCCAGTACTGAGGGAGCGCCGCACTGTCGGAGGGTCAGTACTGAGGGAGGGCCGCACTGTCGGAGGGTCAGTACTGAGGGAGCGCCGCACTGTCGGAGGGTCAGTACTGAGGGAGGGCCGCACTGTCGGAGGGTCAGTACTGAGGGAGCGCCGCACTGTCGGAGGGTCAGTACTGAGGGAGCGCCGCACTGTCGGAGGGTCAGGACTGAGGGAGCGCCGCACTGTCGGAGGGTCAGTACTGAGGGAGCGCCGCACTGTCGGAGGGTCAGTACTGAGGGAGCGCCGCACTGTCGGAGGGTCAGTACTGAGGGAGCGCTGCACTGTCGGAGGGTCAGTACTGAGGGAGTGCCGCACTGTTAGAGGGTCAGTACTGAGGGGGTGCCGCACTGTCAGCAGGTCAGTGCTGAGGAAGTGTCGCTCTGTTGGAGGGTCAGTGCTGAGGGAGTACCGCACTGTTGGAGGGTCAGTGCTGAGGGAGTGCCGCACTGTCGGCAGGTCAGTGCTGAGGGAGTGCCGCACTGTTGGAGAGTTACTGCTGAGGGAGTGCCGCACTGTCAGAGGGTCAGTACTGAGGGAGGGCCGCACTGTCAGAGGGTCAGTACTGAGGGAGTGCCGCACTGTTGGAGAGTCAGTACTGAGGGAGCGCCGCATTGTCGGAGTGTGAATACTGAGGGAGTGCCGCACTGTTGGGGGGTCAGTACTGAGGGAGTGCCGCACTGTCGGCAGGTCAGTGCTGAGGGAGTGCCGCACAGTGGGAGGGCCAGTGCTGAGGGAGCGCTGCACTGTTGGAGAGTTACTGCTCAGGGAGTGCCACACTGTCGGAGGGTCGGTACTGAGGGAGCGCCGCACTATCGGACGGTCAGTACTGAGGGAGCGCCGCACTGTCGGGCAGTCAGTACTGAGGGAGCGCCGCACTGTCGGAGGGTCAGTACTAAGGGAGCGCCGCACTGTCGGAGGGTCTGTACTGAGGGAGTGCCGCACTGTCGGAGGGTCTGTACTGAGGGAGTGCCGGACTGTCGGAGGGTCAGTACTGAGGGAGCGCCGCACTGTCGGAGGGTCAGTACTGAGGGAGCGCCGCACTGTCGGAGGGTCAGTACTGAGGGAGCGCCGCACTGTCGGAGGGTCAGTACTGAGGGAGCGCCGCACTGTCGGAGGGTCAGTACTGAGGGAGTGCCGCACTGTCAGCAGGTCAGTGCTGAGGGAGTGTCGCTCTGTTGGAGGGTCAGTGCTGAGGGAGTACCGCACTGTTGGAGGGTCAGGACTGAGGGAGTGTCGCACTGTCGGCAGGTCAGTGCTGAGGGAGTGCCGCACTGTTGGAGAGTTACTGCTGAGGGAGTGCCGCACTGTTGGAGAGTCAGTACTGAGGGAGCGCCGCATTGTCGGAGTGTGAATACTGAGGGAGTGCCGCACTGTTGGGGGGTCAGTACTGAGGGAGTGCCGCACTGTCGGCAGGTCAGTGCTGAGGGAGTGCCGCACAGTGGGAGGGCCAGTGCTGAGGGAGCGCTGCACTGTTGGAGAGTTACTGCTGAGGGAGTGCCACACTGTCGGAGGGTCGGTACTGAGGGAGTGCCGCACTATCGGACGGTCAGTACTGAGGGAGCGCCGCACTGTCGGAGGGTCAGTACTGAGGGAGCGCCCCACTGTCGGAGGGTCAGTACTGAGCGAGCGCCGCACTGTCGGAGGATCAGCACTGAGGGAGTGCCGCACTGTCGGAGGGTCTGTACTGAGGGAGTGCCGGACTGTCGGAGGGTCTGTACTGAGGGAGTGCCGCACTGTCGGAGTGTCAGTACTGAGGGCGTGCCGCACTGTCGAAGGGTCAGTACTGAGGGAATGCCGCACTGTTGGAGGGTCAGTACTGAGGGAGTGCTGCACTGTCGGAGGTGCCACCTTCTGGATGAGAGATTAAATTCAAGACCCAGCTGCCCTTTCGGGTGGATGTAAGCGATCCCACAGCTGGAGTTTTGAAGAGGAGCAGTAGCGGGGGGAACTCTCCCTTGTGTCCTGGGGCCAATATTTATCATTCAATCAACATCACTGATGATCTGGGTCATTATCACATCGCTGTTTATGGGAGCTTGCTGTGCGCAAATTGGCTGCCGCATTTCCTACAAACAACATTGACTACGCTCCAGAAGTCCTTGATTGGCGGGTGAGGTGCTTTGGTGGCGAAAGGCGCTAGAGAGATGCAAGTTTCTTTCTCCCCCAAAGGCTCCTCAGAAATCCAAACCCAAGTTTGGATGGGGCGCTCTGGGCCCCAGAAGAATGGGCCGAATGGCCGCCTGCGGGGCCCTGAACGAAACCGATCAAGGTGCCGGGGAAAAGCCGGCTCTTCTCCCTCGTCTCAGCCCTCGGACAAAAGAGGCACCGATAATTAGCACATCCCCAGGCAACCCCCACCTCCAACCAGCCGCCCGACTTGGGCACGTGCGGTGGTCGGGCTCCTTTCTAAATCTGCACCTCCCAAGTTCCCTGTCTGCTTGCACCATCTGTCGGGGCTTTTACATTCACCCCTTTCCCAGGTCTTTGCGAGAGAAGAGGGGGTCAAAAAAACCCCCCCTAAATTGCCCCTGTGGTTAGCTGAAAGGTCAGTGAGGTTAACTCGCTGCCATTTTATCCCCCCGCCCCCCCCTCCCTGCCCCAAGTTTGGAGACCAGCGCCGTCTCTCGAATCTCTGCCCCCCCCGCTTACGCCATCCGACGCTCTGTGTCCGCTCGCGTTGCGTGTTTTAGACCCGTAATCCCAGTCAGGATTCCCGCAACTCGTGCGTACAAATCTCTACCTGGCTCTGTCCCCAACAACCCCCCCCCCCCCCCACCCCCACCCCCAGCGTCGCTGTAGAGCTGCCTCCCCAGCTCTGTAACCGGGGCTGCCAACAACACGACGATTTGCCCCGGGATTGCACCAGAACCCAAGATCGATCTCCGGGATGAAAGCAAATCACGGCGGGCGCTGGGGATCTGAAACCAAAAGCAGGGGGGGGGGGGCGGAAAAAAAAGCTGGAAGAACTCAGCAGGTCTGACAGCATCCGTGGAGAGATTTACAAAAAAAAAACACAGTTAAGGTTTCGAGTCCGCCCAAAAGAACAGTCACACGGACTCGAAACGCTAACTCGATCTCCAGGACACGCCGGCTTGGAGAGAAATCACCGGGACGTTAAAAAATGTTTCTCTTTGTGAACGTTTCTCTTTACCAGATATAAAAATATTGAAGGTGGGGGTGGGGGGTGTGGAAATGGTGTGTGGCCGACAGTCGAGCATCATCCCATTGGGTAATGGGTCTGCTTTCTGATTGGCCTAGTGGGAAATGTGTGAACATCATCCCATTGGGTAATGGGTCTGCTTTCTGATTGGCCTAGTGGGAAATGTGTGAACATCATCCCATTGGGTAATGAGTCTGCTTTCTGATTGGCCTAGGGAGGCACCGTGACCATCATCCCATTGGGTAGTGGGTCTGCTTTCTGATTGGCCTAGGGAGGCAGCGTCAGCATCATCCCATTGGGTAATGAGTCTGCTTTCTGATTGGCCTAGGGAGGCAGCGTGAGCATCATCCCATTGGGTAATGAGTCTGCTTTCTGATTGGCCTAGGGAGGCAGCGTCTCGCAAGGATGGACGTGTTGGCTGACTAATGGCTGGAGGGCCAGGGGGCCAAGTCATGTAATGAGACCTCCCTGGTTTAATCATAACAAAAACAAAAATAGCTGGAAAAACTCAGCAGGTCTGGCAGCATCTGCGGAGAGGGACACAGTTAACGTTTCCAGTCCGTATGACTCTTCATCAGAACTAAGGAAAAATAGAAGAGAGGTGAAATATAAGCTGGTTTAAGGTGGGGGGGTTGTGGTGGCGGGACAAGTAGAGTTGGATAGAGGGCCAGTGATAGGTGGAGATAACCAAAAGCTGTCACAAACAAAAGGACAAAGAGGTGTTGAAGGTGGTGATATTATCTAAGGAATGTGCTAATTAAGGGTAGAAAGCAGGACGAGCAAGGTACAGATAGCCCTAGTGGGGGTGGGGTGAAGGGATCGCAGTAGGCTAAAAGGTAGAGATAAAACAATGGATGGAAATACATTTAAAAATAATGGAAATAGGTGGGAAAAGAAAAATCTATATAAATTATTGGAAAAAGGGAGATCAAAATGGGGGTGGGGATGGAGGAGAGAGTTCACGATCTAAAATTGTTGAATTCAATGTTCAGTCCGGAAGGCTGTAAAGTGCCTGGTCGGAAGATGAGGTGCTGGTCCTCCAGCTTGCGTTGAGCTTCACCGGATCATTGCAGCAGGCCAAGGATAGTTGGTAACCCGCCCTGTAACTTGTCACCCCACAGAGCTCTCTGTTCCACTCTTCACTGTTCACCCGCTGATGTGTGACCTCAGCCCCACATCTGAAATCCCCTCCAGAAACTCACCCTACCTTCCCCCATCCCCCGTGCCCCCCACCCACCCCCACCTCACCATTTGTTTCCGATGCTCCTTGCGACCCATCTCCAACAAGAGAGAATCTAACCATCTCCCCTTGACGTTCAATTGCATTGTCATCGCTGAATCCCCCACTATTAACATCTCGGGCATCACTTGACCAAAATCTGAACTGGACCAGCCATATAATTACTGATAAGTAGCAAGTAACATTCACGTCAAAAAGAATCTAGGCACTGACCATCTCCGACAATAGAGAATACCCTCGACATTCAATGGTGTTATGACCGATGCAGTTGGGGAAGCGAAATTATTTTTTAAAATCCCAGAGCGAAACTTAAAACAACTGTCATAACCAATAATTTTAAGTGTTATGTTTGAGATGCAACTCTAAATTTAGGAATCAGACCCACCAGTTCTCGAGGTTTTACATTAAACTGTATGAAACATTTTCTTAATTTACACAGGTTGAAATATATATACACATGGCTACAAATTACTACTATCATGGCTTTTAACAAATTCCCAGACGAATCTCCATTAAGGCAACAGCTACCCATAGTTTTAACCAGACACCAGGCAAAGCATTTCCACCTTACAAATTCAGAATGAGGTTCTGTTCACTGTGGAGCCAGTTGGAGGCTGACAGCAGCCTTTTGACTTTACATTGCCCCTGATCTGTACACCCGGAAACTGCTGAAGTTATACCTCCTGCCACTGATTGAATTCAGATTCTCATTGTCCCACGTCTCTCTTTGTGCTTTACCCTTTAACAATGAAACCCCATTCGTTGTACCAACTTTATTCGTGATATAAACCTATGGCTTGGTAGCTGTTAGAAAGCTGTCACAGTTCCACCCACTTCTTGCAGTCTCGATTCAAAAAATGCAAATGCACACTATCTCCCTTACACATCCAAACTAGTACATGTCAAAGCACCCAGACTAGCTGGTTTTAATCCAATTAAGACACACCCACAGACTAAACCTCTGTCTTAAAAGAAAAATATTTTCCAAAATATTATATACATTAATAGCTTCATGGCAATGGCATTACCATTGTTGAATCCCCCACTATCAACATCCTGGGGGAACCCTTGACCAGAAACTGAACTGGACCAGCCATATAAATACTTTGACTGCAAGAGCAGGTCAGAGGCTGGGAATCCTGCGGTGAGTAACTCACCTCCTGACTTCCCAAAGCCTGTCCACCATCTACAAGGCACAAGTCAGGAGTGTGATGGAATACTCCCCACTTGCCTGGATGAGTACAGCTCCCACAACACTCAAGAAGCTTGACACCATCCAGGACAAAGCAGCCCCGCTTGATCAGCACCCCATCCACAAACATTCACTCCCTCCACCACCGACGCACAGTAGCAGCAGTGTGTGTGTACCATCAGTGTATTCTACCATCTAGAAGGACAAGGGCAACAGACACATGGGAGCACCAGCACCTGGAAGTTCCCTTCCGAACAACTCACCACCCTGACTTGGAAATATATCGGCTGTCCCTTCACTGTCGCTGGGTCAAAATCCTGGAACTCCCTCCCTAACAGCACTGTGGGTGTACCTACACCACAGGGACTGCAGCGATTCAAGAAAGCAGCTCACCCACCACCTCAAGAGGGCAATTAGGGACGGCCAATAAATGTCGGAGGGCCAGTGCTGAGGGAGCACCGCACTGTCGGTGGGTCAGTACTGAGGGAGTGCCGCACTGTGGGAGGTTCAGTACTGAGGGAGTGCCGCACTGTCGGAGGGTCAGTACTGAGGGAGTACCGCACTGTCGGAGGGTCAGTACTGAGGGAGTACCGCACTGTCGGAGGGTCAGTACTGAGGGAGTGCCGCACTGTGGGAGGGTCAGTACTGAGGGAGTGCCGCACTGTGGGAGGTTCAGTACTGAGGGAGTGCCGCACTGTCGGAGGGTCAGTACTGAGGGAGTGCCGCACTGTCAGAGAGTCAGTACTGAGGGAGTGCCGCACTGTCAGAGGGCCAGTACTGAGGGAGCACCGCACTGTCAGAGGGCCAGTACTGAGGGAGTGCCACACTGTTGGAGGTGTTGCCTTTCACATGAGCTGCTAAACTGAGGCCCCCGCCTGTCCTCTCGGGTGGGTATGGGAGACCCTGCAACCGTTTATCAGAAGAGGAGCAGCGAGGGTTACAGGGGCTGGTTGTGGTCTTGTCCCCGATACCCTGGGCCCAATATTACCCCTCAACCCTCCTCACCCGATCTGGTGATCTGGTCATGATCATGTGGGACCCTTACTGTGCTCAAGAGGAATTGGAGTAGCTCAGAGATCTCGGAATGGACTCAGGGAAGTTACAGAGACAGGGAGGGGGTGGGACGGAGCGGAGAGAGGGACAGGGAGGGATTTGAAAACCCGGATGAGGGTTCTAACCGGGCGGTGTTGGTGACCAGAGAACATTCAGTCACCAGAGGGAACAGATTGGGTAAGAGAAACAGACTGGGGGAGGGGAAGGAACAAAATGTTTTATTATTACATGGGATGTGGGTGTCGCTGGGCAAGGCCCAGGATTTGTTGCCCTCCCTAATTACCCCTTGGTCTTGCTGGGCCATTTCAGGGGGCAGATAAGAGTCAACCACATGGCTGTGGGTCTGGAGTCACATGTAGGCCAGACCGGGTAAGGACAACAGATTTCATTCCCTAAAGGGGTATTAGTGAACCAGATGGGGTTTTTACCACAATCCATGATGGTTGCCATGATTCCCATCTCTGAGACTCGCTTTTCAATTCCAGATTTTATTCATTGAATTTAAATTCCACCAGTTGCCGGGGTGAGATTTGAATCTTTGTCCCCCAAGCGTTGGGATGGGAAGGAGGGCAGTGTTATTGACCTTTGACATGTGTGTAAGAGAGAGGGAGAGGGAGAGGGAGAGGGAGAGGGGGAGAGGGAGAGGGAGAGCGACTGTGAGAGGGAGAGAGTGAGAAGGAGAGGGAGCGGCAGAGCGTGAGGGAGACGGAGAGGGAGAGGGAGAGAGGGAGAGGGAGATGGAGCGATGGAGAGGGAGAGGGAGAGATGGAGAGGGAGAGAGAGAAGGAGAGGGAGAGAGAGAGAGAGAGGGAAAGGGAGAGAGGGAGTGGGAGAGGGAGAGGGTGAGAGGGTGAGAGAGAGGGAGAGAGGGAGAGTGGGTGTGGGAGAGGGAGAGGGAGAGAGGGTGAGAGTGAGAGAGAGGGAGAGAGGGAGAGGGAGAGAGGGGGAGTGGGAGAGGGAGAGAGGGAGAGGGAGAGGCGTCAGGACAGGAGAGGAGTGGTGGACCCACAATGCTGCCCCATCCCTGCTCCTGTTGGATGCTCTGGGACTCCCCACTGTTCCAGTGTTTGTCTTTATCTCTGCACAGAGCCTGTTCCCGGGGGACCTGAGACAACCCTGAGCTGCAGCAGAGCTGGAACCGGACGCACATGAATGACTGGTTTAGGTGACTCAGTGCCCATCGCCACCCCTCCCCCGCCCTCCCTCCCCCCCCGAGAAGGAAGGTGGCACCCGTCAATCTGTGTCCCCCTGAGCGTTGGGATGGGAAGGAGGGCAGTGTTATTGGCCTTTGACCTGTGTGTAAAAGAGAGGGAGAGGGAGGGGGAGAGGGAGAGGGAGAGGGAGAGGGAGAGGGAGAGGGAGAGGGAGAGGGAGAGAGGGAGAAGGAGATGGAGAGGGAGAGAGAGAGAGGGAGAGGGAGAGGGAGAGGGAGAGGGAGATAGAGAGAGAGGGAGAGGGAGAGAGGGAGAGGGAGAGGGAGGGAGGGAGTGCGAGAGAGGGAGAGGGAGAGAGGGAGAGCGAGAGAGGGAGAGGGAGAGAGGGAGAGGGAGTGGCGTCAGGACAGGAGAGGAGTGGTGGACCCACAATGCTGCCCCATCCCTGCTCCTGTTGGATGCTCTGGGACTCCCCACTGTTCCAGTGTTTGTCTTTATCTCTGCACAGAGCCTGTTCCCGGGGGACCTGAGACAACCCTGAGCTGCAGCAGAGCTGGAACCGGACGGACATGAATGACTGGTTTAGGTGACTCAGTGCCCATCGCCACCCCTCCCCCGCCCTTCCTCCCCCCCCGAGAAGGAAGGTTGGACCCGTCAATCGCCTGCCTCTCGCCCACCCTCCAATACGCCCCGGTGGCGATGATGGGCTGGGCAGCGAGAGGCGGTGCTGAGGGGGTGAGGGTGGGGGTGTGGGTGGATGAAGGGGGAGTGGCGGTTTGACCATTCTGCCCAGGATTAGGGGAAAGGGGCAGTTATCAGCTCCTTATGACAGCCCCCCTGGGATCAGGAGCTGTGGGATGGGGTGGGCAGGGAAATGATGGTGAAGCCCCCCCTGGTTGAATGACTACTGATGGGTTCCCCCTCTCGATGTGTCTGTTTGAACGAGGGTGACTGAAGCACCCACACTTACCCATCGCCCTTCAGAACCAGGACGTTGTGGTTTTGGGTCTACTCTCCAGAGACTTGCGCACAAAATCTGGGCTGACATTCCCAGTGCCAGTACTGAGGGAGTGCCAATCTGTCAGAGGGTCAGTACTGAGGGAGTGCCACACTGTCGGAGGGTCAGTACTGAGGGAGTGCCGCACTGTCGGAGGGTCAGTACTGAGGGAGTGCCACACTGTCGGAGGGTCAGTACTGAGGGAGCGCCGCACTGTCGGAGGGTCAGTACTGAGGGAGTGCCACACTGTCGGAGGGTCAGTACTGAGGGAGTGCCACTCTGTCGGAGGGTCAGTACTGAGGGAGTGCCACACTGTCGGAGGGTCAGTACTGAGGGAGTGCCACTCTGTCGGAGGGTCAGTACAGAGGGAGTGCCACTCTGTCACCGGTTCAGTCCTGAGGGATTGCCACATTGTCGGAGGGTCAGTACTGAGGGAGCGCCGTACTGTCAGAGGGTCAGTACTGAACGAGTGCCGCACTGTCGTAGGGTCAGTACTGAGGGAATGCTGCACTGTCACAGGTTCAGTACTG
>JANJGN010000036.1:15738241-15763241 GCA_026770705.1 Isurus oxyrinchus | reverse complement strand
ACCGGGGACTCCCAGTTAATTACTGGTCCCGGGACACCGGGGACACCCAGTTAATTACTGGTTCCAGGACACCGGGAACACCCAGTTAATTACTGGTCCCAGGACACTGGGGACACCCAGTTAATTACTGGTTCCAGGACACTGGGGACACCCAGTTAATTACTGGTCCCAGGACACTGGGGACACCCAGTTAATTACTGGTCCCAGGACACTGGGGACACCCAGTTAATAACTGGTCCCAGGACACCGGGGACATCCAGTTAATTACTGGTCCCGGGATACCGGGGACTCCCAGTTAATTACTGGTCCCAGGACACCGGGGACATCCAGTTAATTACTAGTCCCAGGACACTGGGGATACCCAGTTAATAACTGGTCCTAGGACACCGGGGACATCCAGTTAATTACTGGTCCCAGGATACCGTGGACTCCCAGTTAATTACTGGTCCCAGGACACCGGGGACACCCAGTTAATTACTGGTCCCACGACACTGGGGACACCCAGTTAATTACTGGTCCCAGGACACTGGGGACACCCAGTTAATTACTAGTCCCAGGACACCGGGGACACCCAGTTAATTACTGGTCCCAGGACTCAGGGGACACCCAGTTAATTACTGGTCCCAGGACACTGCGGACACCCAGTTAATTACTGGTCCCAGGACACCGGGGACACCCAGTTAATTACTGGTCCCAGGACACCGGAGACACCCAGTTAATTACTGGTCCCAGGACACAGCGGACACCCAGTTAATTACTGATCCCAGGACACCGGAGACACCTAATTAATTACTGGTCCCAGGACACAGGGCACACCCAGTTAATTACTGATCCCAGGACACCGGAGACACCTAGTTAATTACTGGTCCCAGGACATTGTGGACACCCAGTTAATTACTGGTCCCAGGACACCGGGGACACCCAGTTAATTACTGGTCCCAGGACACAGGGGACACCCAGTTAATTACTGGTCCCAAGACACAGGGGACACCCAGTTAATTACTGCTCGCAGGACACAGGGGACACCCAGTTAATTACTGGTCCCAAGACACAGGGGACACCCAGTTAATTACTGGTCCCAGGACACAGGGGACACCCAGTTAATTACTGGTCCCAGGACACAGTGGACACCCAGTTAATTACTGGTCTCATGACACTGGGGACACCCAGTTAATTACTGGTCCCAGGATACCAGGGACAACCAGTTAATTACTGGTCCCAGGACACCAGCGACACCCAGTTAATTACTGGTCCCAGGACACTGGGGACACCCAGTTAATTACTGGTCCCAGGACACAATAGACACCCAGTTAATTACTGGTCCCAGGACACAGGGGACACCCAGTTAATTACTGGTCCCAGGACACTAGAGACACCCAGTTAATTACTGGGCCCACGACACAGGGGACAGCCAGTTAATTACTGGTCCCACGACACAGGGGACACCCAGTTAATTACTGGTCCCAGGAGACAGTGGACACCCAGTTAATTACTGGTCCCCAGGACACAGGGGACACCCAGTTAATTACTGGTCCCAGGACACAGGGGACACCCAGTTAATTACTGGTCCCAGGACACAATAGACACCCAGTTAATTACTGGTCCCAGGACACAGGGGACACCCAGTTACTTACTGGTCCCAGGACTCAGGAGACACTCAGTTAATTACTGGTCTCAGGACACTGGGGACACCCAGTTAATTACTGGTCCCAGGACACAGGGGACACCCAGTTAATTACTGGTCCCAGGACACAGGGGACACCCAGTTAATTACTGGTCCCAGGACACAGGGGACACCCAGTTAATTACTGGTCCCAGGACACATTAGACAACCAGTTAATTACTGGTCCCAGGACACTGGGGACACCCAGTAAATTACTGGTCCCAGGACACAGGGGACACCCAGTTAATTACTGGTCCCAGGACACAGGGGACACCCAGTTAATTACTGGTCCCAGGACACCGGGGACATCCTGTTAACTACTGGTCCCAGGACACTGGCAACACCCAGTTAATTACTGGTCCCAGGACACTGGGGACACCCAGTTAATTACTGGTCCCAGGACGCTGGGGACACCCAGTTAATTACTGGTCCCAGGAAATTGCGGACACCCAGTTAATTACTGGTCCCAGGATACTGGGGACACCCAGTTAATTACTGGTCTCAGGACACTGGGGACACCCAGTTAATTACTGGTCCCAGGACACTGGGGACACCCAGTTAATTACTGGTCCCAGGACACAATAGACACCCAGTTAATTACTGGTCCCAGGACACAGGACACTCCCAGTAAATTCCTGGTCCCAGGACACTGGGGACACCCAGTTAATTACTGGTCCCAGGACACAGGGGACACCGAGTTAATTACTGGTCCCAGGACACAGGGGACACCCAGTTAATTACTGGTCCCAGGATACCGGGGACTCCCAGTTAATTACTGGTCCCAGGACACAGGGGACACCCAGTTAATTACTGGTCCCAGGACACAGGGGACACCCAGTTAATTACTGGTCTCAGGACACTGGGGACACCCAGTTAATTACTGGTCCCAGGACACAGGGGACACCCAGTTAATTACTGGTCCCAGAACACCGGGGACACCCAGTTAATTACTGGTCCCAGGACACAGGGGACACCCAGTTAATTACTGGTCCCAGGACACCAGGGACATCCAGTTAATTACTGGTCCCAGGACACCGGCGACACCCAGTTAATTACTGGTCCCAGGACACTGGGGACACCCAGTTAATTACTGGTCCCAGGAAACTGCGGACACCCAGTTAATTACTGGTCCCAGGACACTGGGGACACCCAGTTAATTACTGGTCCCAGGACACCGGGGACATCCAGTTAATTATTGGTCCCAGGACACCGGGGACACCCAGTTAATTACTGTTCCCAGGACACTGGGGACACCCAGTTAATTACTGGTCCCAGGACACAGGGGACACCCCGTTAATTACTGGTCCCAGGACACTGGAGACACCCAGTTAATTACTGGTCTCCCGACCCCGGGGACACACAGTTAATTACTGGTCTCAGCACACAGGGGACACCCAGTTAATTACTGGTCCCAGGACACCGTGGACACCCAGTTAATTACTGGTCCCAGGACACTGCGGACACCCAGTTAATTACTGGTCCCAGGACACTGGGGACACCCAGTTAATTACTGGTCCCAGAACACCGGGGACACCCAGTTAATTACTGGTCCCAGGACACCGGGGACACACAGTTAATTACTGGTCCCAGGAGACAGGGGACACCCTGTTAATTACGGGTCCCAGGACACAGGGTCACCCAGTTAATTACTGGTCCCAGGACACAGGGGACACCCTGTTAATTACTGGTCCCAGGACACAGCGGACACCCAGTTAATTACTGGTCCCAGGACACTGGAGACACCCAGTTAATTACTGGTCTCCAGACCCCGGGGACACCCAGTTAATTACTGGTCCCAGGACACCGGGGACACCCAGTTAATTACTGGTCCCAGGACACAGGGGACAACCTGTTAATTACTGGTCCCAGGACACAGCGGACACCCAGTTAATTACTGGTCCCAGGACACTGGAGACACCCAGTTAATTACTGGTCTCCAGACCCCGGGGACACCCAGTTAATTACTGGTCCCAGGACACCGGGGACACCCAGTTAATTTCTGGTCCCAGGACACTGGGGACACCCAGTTAATTACTGGTCCCAGGACACTGCGGACACCCAGTTTATTACTGGTCCCAGGACACTGCGGACACCCAGTTAATTACTGGTCCCAGAACACCGGGGACACCCAGTTAATTACTGGTCCCAGAACACCGGGGACACCCAGTTAATTACTGGTCCCAGGACACCGGGGACACACAGTTAATTACTGGTCCCAGGACACTGGGGACACCCAGTTAATTACTGGTCCCAGGACACTGGGGACACACAGTTAATTACTGGTCCCAGGAGACAGGGTCACCCAGTTAATTACTGGTCCCAGGACACTGGGGACACCCAGTTAATTACTGGTCCCAGGAGACAGGGTCACCCAGTTAATAACTGGTCCCAGGACACAGGGGACACCCTGTTAATTACTGGTCCCAGGACACTGGGGACACACAGTTAATTACTGGTCCCAGGAGACAGGGTCACCCAGTTAATAACTGGTCCCAGGACACAGGGGACACCCTGTTAATTACTGGTCCCAGGACACAGGGTCACCCAGTTAATTACTGGTCCCAGGACACAGGGGACACACAGTTAATTACTGGTCCCAGGACACAGGGGACATCCAGTTAATTACTGGTCCCAGGACACCGGAGACACCCAGTAAATTCCTGGTCCCAGGACACAGGGGACACCCAGTTAATTACTCGTCCCAGGACACTGGGGACACCCAGTTAATTACTGGTCCCTGGACACCGGGGACATCCAGTTAATTACTGGTCCCTGGACACCGGAGACACCCAGTTAATTACTGGTCCCTGGACACCAGAGACACCTAGTTAATTGCTGTTCTCATGATACTGGGGACACCCAGTTAATTCCTGGTCCCAGGACACCAGGGTCTCCCAGTTAATTACTGGTCCCAGGACACCAGGGACTCCCAGTTAATTACTGGACCCAGGACACTGGAGAGGCCCAGTTAATTACTGCTCCCTGGACACTGGAGACACCCAGTTAATTACTGGTCCCAGGACACTGGGGATACCCAGTTAATTACTGGTCCCAGGACACCGGGGACACCCAGTTAATTACTGGTCCCAGGACACAGGGGACACCCAGTTAATTACTGGTCCCAGGACACTGGAGACACCCAGTTAATTACTGGTCCCTGGACACCAGGATCTCCCAGTTAATTACTGGTCCCAGGACACTGTAGAGTCCCAGTTAATTACTGGTCCCAGGACACTGGAGACACCCAGTTAATTACTGGTCCCAGGACACTGGGGACACCCAGTTAATTACTGGTCCCAGGACACCGGGGACTCCCAGTTAATTACTGGTCCCAGGACACAGGGGACACCCAGTTAATTACTGGTCCCTGGAGACTGGGGACACCCAGTTAATTACTGGTCCCAGGACACAGGGGACACCCAGTTAATTACTGGTCCCAGGACACCGGGGACATCCTGTTAATTACTGGTCCCAGGACACCGGCGACACCCAGTTAATTACTGGTCCCAGGACACTGGGGACACCCAGTTAATTACTGGTCCCAGGACACTGGGGACACCCAGTTAATTACTGGTCCCAGGAAACTGCGGACACCCAGTTAATTACTGGTCCCAGGACACTGGGGACACCCAGTTAATTACTGGTCCCAGGACACCGGGGACATCCAGTTAATTACTGGTCCCAGGACACTGGGGACACCCAGTTAATTACTGGTCCCAGGACACCCAGTTAATTACTGGTCCCAGGACACCGAGGACACCCAGTTAATTACTGGTCCCAGGACACAGGGGACACCCAGTTAATTACTGGTCCCAGGACACTGGAGACACCCAGTTAATTACTGGTCCCTGGACACCGGCGACACCCAGTTAATTACTGGTCCCTGGACACCAGCATCTCCCAGTTAATTACTGGTCCCAGGACACCAGGGTCTCCCAGTTAATTACTGGTCCCAGGACACAGGGGACACCCAGTTAATTACTGGTCCCAGGACACTGGGGACACCCAGTTAATTACTGGTCCCAGGAAACTGCGGACACCCAGTTAATTACTGGTCCCAGGACACTGGCGACACCCAGTTAATTACTGGTCCCAGGACACCGGGGACATCCAGTTAATTACTGGTCCCAGGACACCGGGGACACCCAGTTAATTACTGGTCCCAGGACACTGGAGACACCCAGTTAATTACTGGTCTCCAGACCCCGGGGACACACAGTTAATTACTGGTCCCAGGACACCGGGGACACCCAGTTAATTACTGGTCCCAGGACACCGTGGACACCCAGTTAATTACTTGTCCCAGGACACTGGGGACACCCAGTTAATTACTGGTCTCCAGACCCCGGGGACACACAGTTAATTACTGGTCTCAGCACACAGGGGACACCCAGTTAATTACTGGTCCCAGGACACCGTGGACACCCAGTTAATTACTTGTCCCAGGACACCGTGGACACCCAGTTAATTACTGGTCCCAGGACATTGTGGACACCCAGTTAATTACTGGTCCCAGGACACCGTGGACACCCAGTTAATTACTGGTCCCAGGACACCGTGGACACCCAGTTAATTACTGGTCCCAGGACATTGTGGACACCCAGTTAATTACTGGTCCCAGGACACAGGGTCACCCAGTAAATTCCTGGTCCCAGGACACAGGGGACACCCAGTTAATTACTGGTCCCAGGACACTGGGGACACCCAGTTAATTACTGGTCCCAGGACATTGGGGACACCCAGTAAATTCCTTGTCCCAGGACACAGGGACACCCAGTTAATTACTGGTCCCAGGACACTGGGGACACCCAGTTAATTACTGGTCCCAGGACACTGGGGCACCCAGTTAATTACTGGTCTCAGGACACAGGGGACACCCAGTTAAATACTGGTCCCAGGACACCGGGGACACCCAGTTAATTACTGGTCCCAGGACACTGGGTCACCCAGTTAATTACTGGTCCCAGGACACAGGGGACACCCAGTTAATTACTGGTCCCAGGACACTGGAGACACCCAGTTAATTACTGGTCCCTGGACACCAGAGACACCTAGTTAATTGCTGTTCTCATGATACTGGGGACACCCAGTTAATTCCTGGTCCCAGGACACCAGGGTCTCCCAGTTAATTACTGGTCCCAGGACACCAGGGACTCCCAGTTAATTACTGGACCCAGGACACTGGAGAGGCCCAGTTAATTACTGCTCCCTGGACACTGGAGACACCCAGTTAATTACTGGTCCCAGGACACTGGGGATACCCAGTTAATTACTGGTCCCAGGACACCGGGGACACCCAGTTAATTACTGGTCCCAGGACACAGGGGACACCCAGTTAATTACTGGTCCCAGGACACTGGAGACACCCAGTTAATTACTGGTCCCTGGACACCAGGATCTCCCAGTTAATTACTGGTCCCAGGACACTGTAGAGTCCCAGTTAATTACTGGTCCCAGGACACTGGAGACACCCAGTTAATTACTGGTCCCAGGACACTGGGGACACCCAGTTAATTACTGGTCCCAGGACACCGGGGACTCCCAGTTAATTACTGGTCCCAGGACACAGGGGACACCCAGTTAATTACTGGTCCCTGGAGACTGGGGACACCCAGTTAATTACTGGTCCCAGGACACAGGGGACACCCAGTTAATTACTGGTCCCAGGACACCGGGGACATCCTGTTAATTACTGGTCCCAGGACACCGGCGACACCCAGTTAATTACTGGTCCCAGGACACTGGGGACACCCAGTTAATTACTGGTCCCAGGACACTGGGGACACCCAGTTAATTACTGGTCCCAGGAAACTGCGGACACCCAGTTAATTACTGGTCCCAGGACACTGGGGACACCCAGTTAATTACTGGTCCCAGGACACCGAGGACACCCAGTTAATTACTGGTCCCAGGACACAGGGGACACCCAGTTAATTACTGGTCCCAGGACACTGGAGACACCCAGTTAATTACTGGTCCCTGGACACCGGCGACACCCAGTTAATTACTGGTCCCTGGACACCAGGATCTCCCAGTTAATTACTGGTCCCAGGACACCAGGGTCTCCCAGTTAATTACTGGTCCCAGGACACAGGGGACACCCAGTTAATTACTGGTCCCAGGACACTGGGGACACCCAGTTAATTACTGGTCCCAGGAAACTGCGGACACCCAGTTAATTACTGGTCCCAGGACACTGGCGACACCCAGTTAATTACTGGTCCCAGGACACCGGGGACATCCAGTTAATTACTGGTCCCAGGACACCGGGGACACCCAGTTAATTACTGGTCCCAGGACACTGGAGACACCCAGTTAATTACTGGTCTCCAGACCCCGGGGACACCCAGTTAATTACTGGTCCCAGGACACTGGAGACACCCAGTTAATTACTGGTGTCCAGACCCTGGGGACACACAGTTAATTACTGGTCTCAGCACACAGGGGACACCCAGTTAATTACTGGTCCCAGGACACCGGGCTGAACTCACCCACATCCCAAACCCCAGCCCACTCCCCCCTCCCCCATTCTTGCCCCCCCCCACCCCCCCCCACCCCTTTTTGCAATTGCGGCCGTGGGGGTGTGTGTGGTTTCTGGATATGTTCTCCTGTTCATTCTCTCAGTCCCATTGCCCTCTCTCTGGACCTCCTCCCGCTCCAGTGAAACTCGGGCACAGTTGCTTTTAGCTCAGGGACATTCCTGGCCTGGGCGTGCTCGTTCCTGTTCAGCAAGGTGCCTGGCAGGCTGACAAAGATTCACTGCTTCTCCAGCTGAGAGAGAAAGGCGGGGATGGAGCCAAGTGGAACGTGTGGAAATCTTCAGGGAGAGAGAGAGGGACAGAGAGATCCAGACTGTATATATTGCATTCCTCTAACACCTTTCACATCCTCAGGACATTACAATGCGCTTCTCCACCGACGAAGTACTTTCTCCTCGAAGCGTTGGTCACTTGCAATGTAGAAAATGCTGTAGCTAATTTGCACTCAGCCCTAGCTGGACCACACCTAGAATACTGGGAACTGTTTAGGTCCCCTTATCGAAGGAAACATATACTGGCATTGGAGGCAGTCCAGAGAAGGTTCACTCGGTTGATCTGGGTATGGAGGGATTTTCTTATGAGGAGAGGTTGAGTAGATTGGGCCTGTACTCATTGGAGTTTAGAAGAATGAGAGGCGACCTGATTGAAACATATAGGATTCTTAGGGGACTTGACAGGATAGATGCTGAGAGGTTGTTTCCCCTTGTGGGAGAGTCTAGGACCAGAGGACATAATCTCAGAGTAAGGGGTCGCCCATTTAAAACAGAGGTGAGGAGGAATTTCTTCTCTCAGAGGGTAGTGAATCTGTGGAATTATTTACCACAGAGGGCTGTAGAGGCTGGGTCATGAAGTATATTCAAGGCTGAGATAGACAGATTTTTAATCAATGAGGGAATCGAGGGTTATGGGGAAAAGGCAGGAAAGTGGAGTTGAGGATTATGGACCCTCCAACAGTGCGGCGCTCCCTCGGTACTGGCACCGGGAGTGTCGGCCTGGATTATGGGGTTTGGGTCTCTGGCGTGGGGACGTGGACCCACAACCTTCAGACTCAAGAGGGTGAGCAAGTCACTGAGGCACGTTTTGCAATGGGGGGGGCGGGGCGGGGAGGTGAAGTAACTGTTATCTCTGTCAGTGGCAAAGGAATCAAGGATGCCAGCAGGCGCACAGCAAGATCCCAGAAACAGCAACAGCCTCAACCCAATCTACTCCATTTGATTTTGAGCAGGATCTCGTGGCAATATATATATACCTTTCTGCCCATCCCTAATTGCCCCTTGAGAAGGTTATGGCCAGCTGCCTATTTGAGGCACACGGTACAGGTGCACCCAGTCCACACTGGGGGTTTTAAGGGAGACCTTTTAGCAGGTGGTTCACATTTTAGAGGGACAGTAAAGAGCCAACCACCCTGCTGTGGGCCAGGAGTCACGTACGTAAACCAGGGATGTTCAACTGCAGATTTATGTTGAATTCTAATGTCACCCAAAGTCACGGGTGGGAATCGAACCTGGATCTCCGGGAGCAGTCACTCTGGGTCTTTGAGTCCAGGAACAATCCCACGGAGCCAACACCTCCAACCCTGTGAGCCTCAGCCACTCCTGCACGTCTGGGGCCTCACCCGCTGACTCACTGCACACTCCCCCTCTCTCGTCACTCTGGCATAGGCCCAATCTATTCTTGACACCGGTGTGCCAGAGTTAACCAGCGACAGTCTGTCAGAGTAACCAGAGCAGAGCAGCCCCTTCCACCGGACCTTTCCTGTCCTCGGGATACCCCCAGAGTGTTTTACGCCCCCTGCGCAGTGCTTTGGTTAAAGGGTGGTCACCGTTGACAAGTAAGGAACTCAGCAGGGAGTCTGAGCACAGCAAGATCCCACAAGCGGCGAGGTGGCGATGATCAGGGTCATCTGGTTTTTTCAGTTATGTTGGTTCTGGGGTAAATATTGGGCCCCAGGACACCGGGGAGAAGACCCTCCACCCACCCCCCACCCCCGGCTTGCTCTTCTCTACAATAAGGTCCGTGGGGTCTGTCACATCCACCTCAGAGGGCAGACGGGGACCTCGGTTTCACCCGGACGTCCATTGGCTCCTGGTCAAGCAACGCCTCACTTTAACAATTCTCAACCTTCTTTTCAATCCCTCCAAAACCTCATCCCCTCCCTATCTCTGTAACCTCCTCATGCCCCTACACCCATCCCTATCTCTGTAACCTCCTCCAGCCCCTACACCCCTCCCTATCTCTGTAACCTCCTCCAGCCCCTACACCCCTCCCTATCTCTGTAAACCCCTCCAGCCCCTACACCCCTCCCTATCTCTGTAACCTCCTCCAGCCCCTACACCCCTCCCTATCTCTGGAACCTCCTCCAGACCCTACACCCCTCCCTATCTCTGTAACCTCCTCCAGCCCCTACACCCCTCCCTATCTCTGTAACCTCCTCCTGCCCCAACACCCATCCCTATCTCTGTAACCTCCTCCAGCCCCGACACCCCTCCCTGTCTCTGTAACTTCCTCCAGCCCCTAAACCCCTCCCTAACTCTGTAACCTCCTCCAGCCCCTACACCCCTCCCTATCTCTGTAACCTCCTCCAACCCTACACCCCTCCCTATCTCTGTAACCTCCTCCAGCCCCTACACCCCTCCCTATCTCTGTAACCTCCAGCCCCTACACCCTTCCCTATCTCTGTAACCTCCTCCAGTCCCAACACCCCTCCCTATCTCTGTAACCTCCTCCAACCCTACACCCCTCCCTATCTCTGTAACCTCCTCCAGCCCCTACACCCCTCCCTATCTCTGTTATCCCCTCCAGACCCTACACCCCTCCCTATCTCTGTAACCTCCTCATGCCCCTACACCCATCCCTATCTCTGTAACCTCCTCCAGCCCCTACACCCCTCCCTATCTCTGTAACCTCCTCCAGCCCCTACACCCCTCCCTATCTCTGTAAACCCCTCCAGCCCCTACACCCCTCCCTATCTCTGTAACCTCCTCCAGCCCCTACACCCCTCCCTATCTCTGGAACCTCCTCCAGACCCTACACCCCTCCCTATCTCTGTAACCTCCTCCAGCCCCTACACCCCTCCCTATCTCTGTAAACCCCTCCAGCCCCTACACCCCTCCCTATCTCTGTAACCTCCTCCAGCCTCTACACCCCTCCCTATCTCTGTAACCTCCTCCTGCCCCTCCACACCTCCCTATCTCTGTAACCTCCTCCAGCCCCTACACCCCTCCCTATCTCTGTAACCTCCTCCAGCCTCTACACCCCTTCCTATCTCTGTAACCTCCTCCAGCCTCTACACCCCTCCCTATCTCTGTAACCTCCTCCAGTCCCTACACCCCTCCCTATCTCTGTAACCTCCTCCAGCCCCTACACCCCTCCCTATCTCTGTAACCTCCTCCAGCCCCTACACCCCTCCCTATCTCTGTAAGCTCCTCCAGCCCCTACACCCCTCCCTATCTCTATAACCTCCTCCAGCCCCTACACCCCTCCCTATCTCTGTAACCTCCTCCAGCCCCTACACCCCTCCCTATCTCTATAACCTCCTCCAGCCCCTACATCCCTCCCTATCTCTGTAACATCCTCCAGCCCCTACACCCCTCCCTATCTCTATAACCTCCTCCAGCCCCTACA
This sequence comes from Isurus oxyrinchus, assembly GCA_026770705.1. Taxonomy (NCBI): domain Eukaryota; kingdom Metazoa; phylum Chordata; class Chondrichthyes; order Lamniformes; family Lamnidae; genus Isurus; species Isurus oxyrinchus. Next base: position 15,751,415 of record JANJGN010000036.1, on the reverse strand, counting down.
CCCCTCCCTATCTCTGTAACCTCCTCCAGCCCCTACACCCCTCCCTATCTCTGTAACCTCCTCCAGCCCCTACACCCCTCCCTATCTCTGTAACCTCCTCCAGCCCCTACACCCCTCCGAGATCTCTGCGCTCCTCCAATTCCAGCCTCTTGCCCATTCCCCCGATTCCCATCGCTCCCCCATTGGCGGCCGTGCCTTCAGCTGCCTGGGGGGCCCTGAGCTCTGGAATTCCCTCCCTAAACCTCTCCAACCCTCTCTCTCTCTCTCTCTCTCTCTCCTCCTTTAAGACACTCCTTAAAACTGACCTCTCTGAGTGTTTGGTCACCCTGTCCCTAATATCCCCTCATCTGGCTCAGGGTCAAATGTTTGTTCGAAAAACCTTCTGTGAAGCAGCGTGGGATGTTTCACTGTATAGATGTAGAATTATTTCACATCTGAAAGGCAGCAACTCTGGTAGGGCGGCGCTCCCTCAGTACTGACCCTCCGACAGTGCAGCGCTCCCTCAGTACTGACCCTCCGACAGTGCGGCGCTCCCTCAGTACTGACCCTCTGACAGTGCGGCGCTCCCTCAGTACTGACCCTCCGACAGTGCGGCACTCCCTCAGTACTGACCCTCCGACAGTGCGGCACTCCCTCAGTACTGACCCTCCGACAGTGCAGCACTCCCTCAGTACTGACCCTCCAATAGTGCGGCGCTCCCTCGGTACTGACCCTCCGACAGTGCAGCACTCCCTCAGTACTGACCCTCCGACAGTGCGGCGCTCCCTCAGTACTGACCCTCTGACAGTGCGGTGCTCCCTCAGTACTGACCCTCCGACAGTGCGGCACTCCCTCAGTACTGACCCTCCGACAGTGCAGCACTCCCTCAGTACTGACCCTCCAATAGTGCGGCACTCCTTCAGTACTGACCCTCCAACAGTGCAGCACTCCCTCAGTACTGACCCTCCAACAGTGCAGCACTCCCTCAGTACTGACCCTCCAATAGTGCGGCACTCCCTCAATACTGACCCACCGACTGTGCGGCACTCCCTCAGTACTGACCCTCCGACAGTGCGGCACTCCCTCAGTACTGACCCTCCGACAGTGCGGCACTCCCTCAGTACTGACCTTCTGACAGTGCGGCACTCCCTCACTACTGACCCTCTGACAGTGCAGCACTCCCTCAGTACTGACCCTCCGACAGTGCGGCACTCCCTCAGTACTGACCCTCCGACAGTGCGGCACTCCCTCGGTACTGACCCTCCAACAGTGCAGCACTCCCTCAGTACTGACCCTCCAATAGTGCGGCACTCCCTCAGTACTGACCCTCCAATAGTGCGGCACTCCCTCAATACTGACCCACCGACTGTGCGGCACTCCCTCAGTACTGACCCTCCGACAGTGCGGCACTCCCTCAGTACTGACCCTCCGACAGTGCGGCACTCCCTCAGTACTGACCCTCCGACAGTGCGGCACTCCCTCAGTACTGACCCTCTGACTGTGCAGCACTCACTCAGTACTGACCCTCTGACAGTGCGGCGCTCCCTCAGTACTGACCCTCCGACAGTGCGGCGCTCCCTCAGCACTGACCCTCCGACAGTGCGGCGCTCCCTCAGCACTGACCCTCCGACAGTGCGGTGCTCCCTCAGTAGAGTACTCCCACTCCGAGCCTGGATTTTGTGTTCAGGTCTCTGGAGTGGGACTCAAGCTGACGACCTTGTGATTCAGATGTGAGATTGCTCCATACTGAGCTGTAACTGTGGTCCACCCACTCGCTTCTGCCGTGTGTGAAACTATTTTCTTGTCCACGCAGGAACTAGGAGCCATGGTCCTTGTGAATGAAATCCTCAGCCAAATTGTTCAGGTCGACCGGGTGAGTGCATCCCCCCCTCCTGGCTACATCAGGAATTGCAACCGGTAATGTCAAATCTCTACCTCCTTCTCGAATGGGCTCCAAAGCAGCAACGAATCGATCAAAATAACGTTCCCGTCATCTAATGTCAGCTACCTGCAAGTGTGTTCTGTTGATAATGGATCAGGAGAAGGTTAGGTTTCACTATGATGCACTCCCTGGTCAACCAGCCTGTTGTCCTGTGCTGTGCAGAGGGTGGGCACATGCAGGTGGGTGCTGCCTAAGTGTCTACAGGGTGGCAGTTCCTGTCCACACAGATCAATATCTCCTCTAATTGTGAGGGAGCTTTACTCTGTATCTAACCCCGTGCTGTACCTGTCCTGGGAGTGTTTGATGGGGACAGTGTAGAGGGAGCTTTACTCTGTATCTAACCCCGTGCTGTACCTGTCCTGGGAGTGTTTGATGGGGACAGTGTAGAGTGAGCTTTACTCTGTATCTAACCCCGTGCTGTACCTGTCCTGGGAGTGTTTGATGGGGACAGTGTAGAGGGAGCTTTACTCTGTATCTAACCCCGTGCTGTACCTGTCCTGGGAGTGTTTGATGGGGACAGTGTAGAGGGAGCTTTACTCTGTATCTAACCCCGTGCTGTACCTGTCCTGGGAGTGTTTGATGGGGACAGTGTAGAGGGAGCTTTACTCTGTATCTAACCCCGTGCTGTACCTGTCCTGGGAGTGTTTGATGGGGACAGTGTAGAGGGAGATTTATTCTGTATCTAACCCCGTGCTGTACCTGTCCTGGGAGTGTGTGATGGGGACAGTGTAGAGGGAGCTTTACTCTGTATCTAACCCCGTGCTGTACCTGTCCTGGGAGTGTGTGATGGGGACAGTGTAGAGGGAGATTTACACTGTATCTAACCCCGTGCTGTACCTGTCCTGGGAGTGTTTGATGGGGACAGTGTAGAGGGAGCTTTACTCTGTATCTAACCCCGTGCTGTACCTGTCCTGGGAGTGTTTGATGGGGACAGTGTAGAGGGAGATTTACTCTGTATCTAACCCCGTGCTGTGCCTGTCCTGGGAGTGTTTGATGGGGACAGTGTAGAGGGAGCTTTACTCTGTATCTAACCCCGTGCTGTACCTGTCCTGGGAGTTTGATGGGGACAGTGTAGAGGGAGCTTTACTCTGTATCTAACCCCGTGCTGTACCTGCCCTGGGAGTGTTTGATGGGGACAGTGTAGAGGGAGCTTTACTCTGTATCTAACCCCGTGCTGTACCTGTCCTGGGAGTGTTTGATGGGGACAGTGTAGAGGGAGCTTTACTCTGTATCTAACCCCGTGCTGTACCTGTCCTGGGAGTGTTTCATGGGGACAGTGTTCTAACCTGGAAAATTTGCCGTCTTGATGTCAACCAGGTGAATGATCAAAAGATGCAATTATACCGTTTATAGAAACATCTGCCTTTCTTGGTGTGTGTACATTGTACAAAGTTCAATGTAATGTATAGTCAGCCAGAAACATTCCAATCTATAACTCACTCCCGGGTGTCTGTTATTCTATATATAAACCCCGAACCCCTCGAGTAGATTCCAGTCTGTAACTCACTCCCGGGTATCTGTTATTCTATATATAAACCCCCTGAACCCCTCGATTAGATTCCAGTCTGTAACTCACTCCCGGGTATCTGTTATTCTGTATATAAACCACCCCCGATCATAATCCAGTGTGTAATGTTTTGTTTTTGCTCACCAGCCAATGACCTGGGGCACACTGGCCACCTTGAAACCATACGCCAACTTCCTGGTAGTTGAAGACGTGGAAGCTTTGAAGAAAGCCATTGATGCAAAAGGTACTTACTGATACGTGCCCCCTGCAGCCGGCACCCCTGGCCCTCTGCTTGCCTGCTGTTCAACGTCCCGCCAGCAAGTTTGGGAGGGCGACAGAGAGCTGGCCCCGGGAGTTGCACAACGGCACCGCTCGGTGGCGGCCTGCAGAATTACACGCAGGTTGGTGGGGAGTTTACACCAGATCGAGAAAGGGAGGTGTGACCCTTCCCTCGCAGCCCCCCCCCCCACAAGCCCCCCCCCTTTCGGTACCCGGTGACCCTGAATCGCCTGAGGGTGACAATCAAGAGCTGCGAACGGGCACCGTCTGAGCTTGAGACACCCCGGCGTGCCCCAAGTGATGCCCAGTCCCTCTTTGGGAGGGGTGGGTGGGGCCGCGAGTCTGCCCAGCGCAGCTCGGTGACTGGTTCGGCCAGAAATAATGCCCCTCCCACCCACCTCAGTTGGCGGGAGTGTGTGGGGGGGGTGTGGGTGGTCAAGTGAGGCAGGATACCTCAAGCCGCTCTGAAGGGTCATGAAAATACAAATTGAGCCACACTCTGCACCCAGCTAAGGCTCTCTCGATCGATTCCTGGGGTGAGTGGTGGGTCTATCCTATGAGGAAAGGCTGACCCTTTATACGGAAGGGGGTGGGGGGGGTGGGGGGGGGAGACAGGAGAGTGGAGTCGAGGCACAACCAGGTCAGCCATGACCTTACTGAATGACAGAACAGGCTCGAAGGGCTGAATGGCCTCCTCCTGCTCCTAAGTCTGATGTTCCTAGGCTGGGACTGTAGCTGTTGGAGTTTAGAAGAGTGAGGGGTGATCTTATTGAAACCCTGCGGGCGGTTGGGGGGCGGGGGGGGGTGGGGGAGGGTGCGGTTTGATGGGACAGATGCTTCAGAGGATGTTTCCCCCCCCATCGTGGGAGAGATTAGAATGAGAGGGGGGGAGGGGGCGCAGTTTCGGAATAAGGGGTCTCCCATTGAAGACAGAGACGAGGAGCAATTTCTTCTCTCAGAGGGTCTGTGGAATTCTCTCCCCTCCACCCTCCCCCAACCCAACCCAGCAACCCCAGCATTGTGCGGCGTCTCACCCCCCCCCACCCGGCTGTCTCTCACTCCCGCTTTCCTTCCCTTCTCTCTGTGCTTGCCTTTCTCCAGGGGTCGATGAAGCGACTATTGTCCGGATCCTCAGCAACCGGAGCTTGGAACAGAGGCAGCTGATTGCGAAGGCCTTTCAGAAGCAATACAATGCTGTGAGTGTCATAAGCTGCAGCCAACAACAGCCACGACATCCTGCATTCTTATAGCACCTTCCGCAGAGTAAAACGTCCCCCGGGGTTGGGGCACAGGAGGGTTGATCATTCAGAATCGGACCCCAAGTCACGGAAGGGGGTCTTTGGGGCGGTGACCAATGTAATGTAAAAGCAAAACACGTGCGGATGCTGGAAATCTGAAATAAAAACGGAAAATGCTGGAAAAACTCAGCGGGTCTGGCAGCTTCTGTGGAGAGAGAGAAACAGAGTTAACGTTTCGAGTCTCTGTGACCCCTCTTCAGAGCTGAAGGAGAGTCAGACTGGCGCTCCCTTAGTACTGACCCTCTGACAGTGCGGCACTCCCTCAGTACTGACCCTCTGACAATGCGGCGCTCCCTCAGTACTGACCCTCTGACAGTGCGGCACTCCCTCAGTACTGACCCTCTGACAGTGCGGCGCTCCCTTAGTACTGACCCTCTGACAGTGCGGCACTCCCTCAGTACTGACCCTCTGACAGTGTGGCGCTCCCTTAGTACTGACCCTCTGACAGTGCGGCACTCCCTCAGTACTGACCCTCCGACAGTGCGGCACTCCCTCAGTACTGACCCTCCGACAGTGCGGCACTCTCTCAGTACTGACCCTCCGACAGTGCGGCACTCCCTCAGTACTGACCCTCCGACAGTGCAGCGCTCCCTCGGTACTGACCCTCCAACAGTGCGGCGCTCGCTTAGTACTGACCCTCCAACAGTGCGGCGCTCCGTCACTACTGACCCTCCGACAGTGCAGTGCTCCCTCAGTACTGACCCTCCAACAGTGCGGCCCTCCCTCAGTACTGACCCTCCGACAGTGCTGCACTCCCTCAGTACAGACCCTCCGACAGTGCGGCACTCCCTCAGTACTGACCCTCCGACAGTGCAGCATTTCCCTCAGTACTGACTTTCCGACAGTGTGGCGCTCCCTCAGTACTGACCCTCCGACTGTGTGGTGCTCCCTCAGTACTGACCCTCCGACAGTGCGGCGCTCTCTCAGTACTGACCCTCCGACAGTGCGGCGCTCACTCAGTACTGACCCTCCGACAGTGCGGCGCACCCTCAGTACTGACCCTCCGACAGTGCGGCACTCCCTCAGTGGGAATGCTGCCTGGATTACTTGTCCTAGTACCTGAACTGGTGTCTGGAGTTTCTGTCTCTGAGTGTCACTGTCTGACACTGTGGTTTTTAACAGGGTCCGGGATGGGTAAGATGACATCTCCTTGCTGATGATTTACTTTGAATCGTTCTGTGTCTGGCCTGCAGGAATTGGAATCGTTGTTGAAAAAGAAATTGTCTGGTTACCTTGAGAACGTTATGCTCTCACTCTTAAAGTCCCCAGCAGTTCTGGATGCTCAGGAGCTAAAAGAAGCCATGAAGGTAACTCCCCTCCCTCCCTCCCTCCCTCCCTCCATCCCTCCCTCCCTCCCTCCATCCCTCACTCCCTCCTGGGACAGTAATTAGTGAGTGACCCCTCTGTCAGCACTGTCTCTCTTCAATCTCTCTCATGTCTGTATAGGTCTCTCCCCCTCCCCTTTCAGTAATGTGTGTTTCCCTCTCTCCCTTTCTCTCTTTCCTTCTCCCTCTCCCTCACTCTCCCTCTGTCTGTCTCCCTCTCTCTCCCTCTCTGGCTTTCTCTTTATTTACACCTCTCTCTCGTGTCACTCTCTCTGCTTCTCTGACAGTGCGGCACTCCCTCAGTACTGACCCTCCGACAATGCGGCACTCCCTCAGTACTGACCCTCCGACAGTGCGGCACTCCCTCAGTACTGACCCTCCGACAATGCGGCACTCCCTCAGTACTGACCCTCCGACAGTGCGGCACTCCCTCAGTACTGACCCTCCGACAATGCGGCACTCCCTCAGTACTGACCCTCCGACAGTGCGGCACTCCCTCAGTACTGACCCTCCGACAATGCGGCACTCCCTCAGTACTGACCCTCCGACAGTGCGGCGCTCCCTCAGTACTGACCCTCCGACAGTGCGGCGCTCCCTCAGTACTGACCCTCCGACAATGCGGCGCTCCCTCAGTACTGACCCTCCGACAATGCGGCACTCCCTCAGTACTGACCCTCCGACAGTGCGGCGCTCCCTCAGTACTGACCCTCTGACAGTGTGGCGCTCCCTCAGTACTGACCCGCCGACAGTGCGGCACTCCCTCAGTACTGACCCTCCGTCAGTGCGGTGCTCCCTCAGTACTGACCCTCTGACAGTGCGGCACTCCCTCAGTGCTGACCCTCTGACAGTGCGGCACTCCCTCAGTGCTGACCCTCCGACAGTGCAGCACTCCCTCAGCACTGACCCTCTGACAGTGCAGCACTCCCTCAGTACTGACCCTCTGACAGTGCGGCACTCCCTCAGTACTGACCCTCCGACAGTGCAGCACTCCCTCAGTACTGACCCTCCGACAGTGCGGCACTCCCTCAGTACTGACCCTCCAACAGTGCGGCACTCCCTCAGTACTGACCCTCTGACAGTGCGGCACTCCCTCAGTACTGACCCTCTGACAGTGCGGCACTCCCTCAGTACTGACCCTCTGACAGTGCGGTACTCCCTCAGTACTGACCCTCTGACAGTGCGGCACTCCCTCAGTACTGACCCTCTGACAGTGCGGCACTCCCTCAGTACTGACCCTCTGACAGTGCGGTACTCCCTCAGTACTGACCCTCTGACAGTGCGGCACTCCCTCAGTACTGACCCTCCGACAGTGCGGCGCTTCCTCAGTACTGACCCTCCGACAGTGCGGCACTCCCTCAGTACTGACCCTCTGACAGTGCGGCACTCCCTCAGTACTGACCCTCCGACAGTGCGGCGCTCCCTCAGTACTGACCCTCCGACAGTGCTGTGCTCCCTCAGTACTGACCCTCCGACAGTGCTGTACTCCCTCAGTACTGACCCTCCGACAGTGCGGCACTCCCTCAGTACTGACCCTCCGACAGTGCTGTACTCCCTCAGTACTGACCCTCCGACAGTGCGGCACTCCCTCAGTACCGACACTGGGAGTGTCGGCCTGGAGTTTTTGCTTGGTTGTCTGAAGTGGGAGGACCAGGTCCACAAGCTGTGACTGAGGAGCGGGGGAACCACCCCTGGAGCCAGAGGCAAACTGCTCATTGTATCACTCACCATCCTGTGTACAAATAGTGACTCAGACCTTCCTGTCGTGTGATCTGTTTCCACAGGGACTTGGGACAGATGAAGAGACTTTGATTGAAATTATGGTCACCAGATCGAGCCGGGAGTTACAGGATATCAAAACTGTTTACAAGGAAGGTTTGTCCCTGACTCACTCACACACCCTCTCACTCACTCACTCACTCACTCACTCACCCTCTCACTCACTCACTCACTCACTCACTCACTCACTCACCCTCTCACTCACTCACTCACATACCCTCTCACTCACTCACTCACTCACTCACACACCCTCTCACTCACTCACTCACTCACTCACTCACTCACTCACCCTCTCACTCACTCACTCACTCACACACACACCCTCTCACTCACTCACTCACTCACTCACTCACCCTCTCACTCACTCACTCACTCACTCACACACCCTCTCACTCACTCACTCACTCACCCTCTCATTCACTCACTCACTCACACACCCTCTCACTCACACACCCTCTCACTCACACACCCTCTCACTCACTCACTCACTCACTCACTCACTCACTCACTCACTCACCCTCTCACTCACTCACTCACTCACTCACACACCCTCTCACTCACTCACTCACTCACTCACTCACTCACTCACTCACCCTCTCACTCACTCACTCACTCACTCACACAATCTCACTCACTCACTCACTCACTCACTCACCCTCTCATTCACTCACTCACTCACACACCCTCTCACTCACACACCCTCTCACTCACACACCCTCTCACTCACTCACTCACTCACACACCCTCTCAATCACTCACTCACTCACACACCCTCTCACTCACTCACACACCCTCTCACTCACTCACACACATACCCTCTCACTCACTCACTCACACACCCTCTCACTCACTCACTCACTCACACACCCTCTCACTTACTCACTGACTCACTCACACACCCCTCTCACTCACTCACACACCCTCTCACTCACTCACACACACACCCTCTCACTCACTCACTCACACACCCTCTCACTCACTCACTCACTCACACACCCTCTCACTTACTCACTGACTCACTCACACACCCTCTCACTCACTCACTCACACATCCTCTCATTCACTCACTCACACACTGACTCACTCACACACCCTCTCACTCACTCATACACCCTCTCACTCACTCACCCTCTCACTCACACACCCTCTCACTCACTGACTCACTCACACACCCTCTCACTCACACACCCTCTCACTCACTCACCCTCTCACTCACTCACCCTCTCACTCACACACCCTCTCACTCACACACCCTCTCACTCAAACACCCTCTCACTCAAACACCCTCCCACTCACTCACTCAGACACCGTCTCACTCACTCACTCACTCACACACCCTCTCACTCACTCACAGATCCTCTCACTCACTCACAGACCCTCTCACTCACTCACTCACACACCCTCTCACTCACTCACTGACTCACTCACACACCCTCTCACTCACTCACTGACTCACTCACACACCCTCTCACTCACTCACTGACTCACTCACACACCCTCTCACTCTCACTGACTCACTCACACACCCTCTCACTCACTCACTGACTCACTCACACACCCTCTCACTCACTCACTGACTCACTCACACACCCTCTCACTCACTCACAGACACACACGCTCTAATTTTCTCACCCTCTCACTCAATCTCACACACACTCACTTATTCTCTCTCTCCCACACAGACTCAAACTCTCTTATACACACATACACTCGCACTCTCACACACATGCATTCACTCTCACATGTATTCACATACACAAACACACACTTTCACATGCAGTCTCTCACACACTCTCACATACACACACTCACTCTCTCTCCCTTTCCTAAAAACACACACACTCGCTCTCTCTCCTAAACACACACACTCACTCTCTCTCCTAAACACACACACTCACTCTCTCTCCTAAACACACACACTCACTCTCTCTCCTAAACACACACACTCACTCTCTCTCCTAAACACACACACTCACTCTCTCTCCTAAACACACACACTCACACACTCTCCTAAACACACACACTCACTCTCTCTCCTAAACACACACACTCACTCTCTCTCCTAAACACACACACTCACTCTCTCTCCTAAACACACACACTCACTCTCTCTCCTAAACACACACACTCACTCTCTCTCCTAAACACACACACTCACACACTCTCCTAAACACACACACTCACTCTCTCTCCTAAACACACACACTCACTGTCTCTCCTAAACACACACACTCACACACTCTCCTAAACACACACACTCACTCTCTCTCCTAAACACACACACTCACTCTCTCTCCTAAACACACACACTCACACACTCTCCTGCACACACACACTCTCTCTCCTGCACACACACACTCTCCACTGCACACACACACTCTCTCCTGCACACACACACTCTCTCCTGCACACACACACACTCTCTCCTGCACACACACACTCTCTCCTGCACACACACACTCTCTCCTGCACACACACACACACACACACACACACACACACACACACACACACACACTCTCTCTCTCACACAAACATACACTCTCTCTCACACACACTCTCTCTCCTGCACACACACACACACACACTCTCTCTCACACAAACATACACTCTCTCTCACCCACACTCTCTCTCTCCTGCACACACACACACACACACACATATGCTCTCTCCTGCACATACACACACACACACACACACTCTCTCTCACACAAACATACACTCTCTCTCACACACACTCTCTCTCTTGCACACACACACACTCTCTCTCTCCTGCACACACACACACTCTCTCTCTCCTGCACACACACACACTCTCTCTCTCCTGCACACACACACACTCTCTCTCTCCCGCACACACACACACTCTCTCTCTCCCGCACACACACACACACACATGCTCTCTCCTGCACATACACACACACACACTCTCTCTCTCTCACACAAACACTCTCTCACACAAATATACACTCTCTCTCACACACCCACATTCTCTCTCCTGCACACACACACACACACACTCACACACTCACACACACACTCACACACTCACACACTCACACACTTCGACACAGAGTGAGGCTACTTCATCTGACAATGCTGAATTGAACATTCCTACACGAGATGTGATTAAGACACTCGAGTTGTTTCTTTCTGCATTCTGACTATCGCTGGCATACATTACCCCCCTGGTTGGCACCCCAAGGTGATGGACCACTTTCTTGGACCACTGGTGGCAGTTTGATGTGACTGAGGGGCTCGGAAAGCCACTTCAAGGGGCAGTTAAGAGTGGTGTGGGAGGAGGCTCATGTGGAGCACGAATACTAGCACAAAACAGTTGGGTTGAATGGCCTCTCTCTGTGCTGTAGATTCTAATCGGCCTGGACAGATGTTTTCCTTCCTTAAAGGACACTAGTGAGCCAGATGGATTTGTACTGACACCTTTTACAAAGTCACTATCACTTGTATTAAGACTGGCTTTTTAATTTAATTTCCAAAATTGTCAAACTTCCTTTCAAACTCACCTCTTGCCTTGGTGGGATTCGAACACTCGACTTCTGGATTATTCCCAGGGACATAACCATCAAACCTCCCATCCCTGTTACAGCCATTGTCTCCCCCGCCCTCTGCAGTGCACCTCCTGCTGGCCAAGTGAAGAACAGCGCCTGAAGCAAATGCTGGGCTTATTCGGAAGCTCTGCTCAGACACACCCCCCCCCGCCCCCATCGGGAGTAACTGGCTCCAGTTCTGGGCCCCTCCCTCGCACCTCAGGAGGGACATATTGGCCCTCGGAGTGGGGGAGGGGGAGCACAGAACCATCCCGGGGCTGACAGGGTTAAACTCCGAGGGCGGGTCTCACACACACACACACACACACACACACACACTCACACAGACTCGGCTTGTATCCCCCCCGAGGGTGGGAGATGAAGGGGTGATCGGATCGAGGGGGTTTAAGATGATTCAACTATTCGATCAGGTCGATGGAGAGAAACTGTTTCCTCTGGTGCGGGGGGCGGTGGGAGGGGCGGGGCGGGGGGAGAGAGTCCAGAACAAGGTGGTGGGGGGGGGGGGGGCAGAACCTTAAAATGGGAGCCAGGCCGTTCAGGGGTGATGTCAGGAAGCACTTCACACACACACACACACACACTCACACACACACACACACACTCTCACACACACACACTCACACACTCACACACACACACACACACACACGCACGCACACACACGCACACACACACACACACACACGCACCACCGCCAGGCACACACACGCACACACACACACACACGCACGCACCACCGCCAGGCACACACACGCACACACACACACACACACACACACACGCACCACCGCCAGGCACACACACGCACACACACACACACACACGCACCACCGCCAGGCATACACACGCACACACACACACACATACGCATACACACACACACTCACACACACGCACCACCGCCAGGCACACACACGCACACACACAAACGCACACACACACACACACACACACGCACCACCGCCAGGCACACACACGCACACACACGCACACACACACACACACACATACGCACACACACACACACTCACACACACGCACCACCGCCAGGCACACACACGCACACACACACACACACACACGCACCACCGCCAGGCACACACACACACACACACATACGCACACACACACACACACACACACACACACACATACGCACACACACACACACACACACACACACACACACACACACACCACCGCCAGGCACACACACACACACACACACACACACACACACACACACACACACCACCGCCAGGCACACACACACACACACATACGCACACACACACACACACACACACGCACACACACACACACACATACACACACACACACACACACACACACACACATACGCACACACACACACACACCACACACACACAGGGTGGGGGGGGGAGTGGGAATCTAGAACTCTCACCCCCCCAAAAAAAAAGGGTTGGTCAATTAGAAATTTCAAAACTGAGATGGATGGATTTTTGTTGGGTTGAGGG
>JANJGN010000036.1:15655765-15738141 GCA_026770705.1 Isurus oxyrinchus | reverse complement strand
CTGAAATGAAATACACCAGTCTGGTCTGAAATAACCCAGCCTGCTCTGAAAAACTGTAGTCTGGTCTGAAATAACCAGGCCCGCGCTGAATACCCCAGTCTGATCTGAAATACCCAGGTCTGGTCTGAAATAACCCAGACTGCTCTGAAATACCCCATCCCACTCTGAATTACCCGTCTGGTCCAAAATGCCCCAGCCTGGTCTGAAATACCCCAGCCTGGTCTGAAATAATCTAGCATAGTCCTAAATAACCGAGCCTGGTCTGAAATACCCCAGCCTGGTCTGAAATACCGCAGTCTGCTCTGAAATACCCCAGTCTAGTCTGAAATAACCCAGACTGGTCTGAAATACCCCCGTCTGTTCTGAAATACACCATCCCGCTCTGAAATACCACAGCTTGTTCTGAAATACCCAGTCTGGTCTGAGATACCCCAGTCTGGGCTGAAATACACCAGCCTGATCTGAAAAACCCCATCCCGCTCTGAAATACCACAATCTGGTCTGAAATACCCCATCCCGCTCTGAAATACACCAGCCTGCTCTGAAATACCCCATCCGGCTCTGAAATGCCCCAGTCTGATCGGAAATACCCCAGTCTGGTCTGAAATATCCCAGTCTGGTCTGAAATATCCCATCCCACTCTGAAATACCTCAGTCTGGTCTGAAAGACCTCAGTCTGGTCTGAAATAACCCAGACTGATCTGAAATACCCCAGTTTAGTCTGAAATACCCCATCCCACTCTGAAAAACCCCAGTCAAGTCTGAAATACCCCAGTCTGATCTGAAATATCCCAGTCTGGTCTGAAATACCCCAGGCAGGTCTGAAATACCCCAGTCTGGTCTGAAATCCCCCATACTGGTCTGAAATACCCCAGTCTGGTCTGAAATACCCCAGTCAGGTCTGAAATACTCCAGTCTGCTCTGAAATACCCCAAGTCTGCTCTCAAATACGCCAGTCTGGTCTGAAATACCCCATCCCGCTCTGAAATAACCCAGTCTGGTCAGAAATACCCCAGCCTGGTCTGAAATACCCAGTCTGATCGGAAATACCCCAGTCTGGGCTGAAATAACCCGGTCTGGTCTGAAATACCCCAGTCTGTTCGGAAATACCCCAGCCAGGTCTGAAATACCGCAGGTGATCTGAACTACCCCAGCCAGAGCTGAATTACCCCAGTCTAGTCTGAAATACCCCAGTCTGGTCTGAACAACCCCAGCCAGGTCTAAGTTAACCCAGTCTGGTCTGAAATACCCCAGTCTGTTCAGAAATATCCCAGACTGGTCCGAAACGCCCTGGTCTGAAATAAACCATCCCGCTCTGAAATACCCCAGCCTGGTCTGTAATACCCCGGTCTGGGCTGAAATGCCCCATCCCACTCTGAAATACCCAGCCTGGTCTGAAATACCCCAACCTGTTCTGAAATACACCATTCCGCTCTGAAATACCCCAGCCTGATCTGAAATACCACTGTTTGGTCTGAAATGCACCAGTCTAATCTGAAATACCCCAGCCAGGTCAGAAATACCCCAGTCGGGTCTGAAATAGCCAAGCTGGGTCTGAAATACCCCAGTCTGGTCTGAAATACCCCAGTCAGGTCTGAAATGACGCACCCCGTTCTGAAATACCCCAATCTAGTCTGAAATACCCCACCCCGCTCTGAAATACCCCATCCCACTCTGAAATACCCCATCCCGCTCTGAATTACCCCAGCCAAGTCTGAAATACCCCAGCCTGATCTGAAATACCCCAGTCTGATTTGAAATACCCCATCCCGCTCTGAAATACCCGGGTCTGATCTGAAATAACCCAGTCTGGACTGAAATAACCCAGCCTGGTCTGAAATACCCCAGCCAGGTCTGAAATACCCCAGTCAGGTCTGAAATAGCCCAGCTTGGTCTGAAATAGCCCAGTCTGGTCTGAAATACCCCAGTGTGGTCTGAAATACCAAGTCTGGTCTGAAATACCCCAGTCTGGTCTGAAATGACGCACCCCACTCTGAAATACCCCAATCTAGTCTGAAATACCCCACCCCGCTTTGAAATACACCATCCCACTCTGAAATACCCCATCCCGCTCTGAATTACCCCAGCCAAGTCTGAAATACCCCAGCCTGGTCTGAAATACCCCATCCCACTCTGAAATACCCCAGTCTGATCTGAAATACCCCAGTCTGATCTGAAATATCCCGGCCTGGTCTGAAATGCCCCATCCCACTCTGAAATACCCCAGCCTGGTCTGAAATACCCCAGCCTGTTCTGAAATACACCATTCCGCTCTGAAATACCCCAGCCTGATCTGAAATACCACTGTTTGGTCTGAAATGCACCAGTCTAATCTGAAATACCCCAGCCAGGTCAGAAATACCCCAGTCGGGTCTGAAATAGCCCAGCTGGGTCTGAAATACCCCAGTCTGGTCTGAAATACCCCAGTCAGGTCTGAAATGACGCACCCCGTTCTGAAATACCCCAATCTAGTCTGAAATACCCCACCCCGCTCTGAAATACCCCATCCCACTCTGAAATACCCCATCCCGCTCTGAATTACCCCAGCCAAGTCTGAAATACCCCAGCCTGATCTGAAATACCCCAGTCTGATTTGAAATACCCCATCCCGCTCTGAAATACCCGGGTCTGATCTGAAATAACCCAGTCTGGACTGAAATAACCCAGCCTGGTCTGAAATACCCCAGCCAGGTCTGAAATACCCCAGTCAGGTCTGAAATAGCCCAGCTTGGTCTGAAATAGCCCAGTCTGGTCTGAAATACCCCAGTGTGGTCTGAAATACCAAGTCTGGTCTGAAATACCCCAGTCTGGTCTGAAATGACGCACCCCACTCTGAAATACCCCAATCTAGTCTGAAATACCCCACCCCGCTTTGAAATACACCATCCCACTCTGAAATACCCCATCCTGCTCTGAATTACCCCAGCCAAGTCTGAAATACCCCAGCCTGGTCTGAAATATCCCACTCTGGTCTGAAGTACCCCAGTCTGGTTTGAAATATCCCAGTCAGGTCTGAAATACACCAGTCTGGTCTGAAATACCCCAGGCTGGTCGGAAATACCCCATCCCACTCTGAAATACCCCAGTCTGGTCTGAAATACCCCAGTCTGGTCTGAAATAACCCAGACTGATCTGAAATACACCAGTTTGGTCTGAAATACCCCATCTCACTCTGAAATACCCCAGCCTAGTCAGAAATACCCCAGTCTGCTCTGAAATACCCCATCCCGCTCTGAAAAACCCCAGCCTGGTCTGAATACCCCAGCGTGGTCTGAAATACCCTATCCCACTCTGAAATACCCCAGTGTGGTCTGAAATACCCCAGTCTGGTCTGAAATAACCCAGACTGATCTGAAATACACCAGTCTGTTCTGAAATACAACATCCCGCTCTGAAATGCCCCAGCCTGGTCTGAAATACCCCAGCCTGGTCTGAAATAGCCAGTCTGGTCTGAGATACCCCAGTCTGGGCTGAAATAACCCAATCTGATTTGAAATAGACCAGACCCGCTCTGAAATACCCCAGCCTGGTATGAAATACCCCAGCCTGGTATGAAATAACCCATCCCGCTCTGAAATACCCCAGCGTGTTCTGAAATACCCCAGTCGGATCTGAAATACCCCAGTCTGGTCTGAATTTCGCCAGTCTGGTCTGAAATACCTCAGCCTGCTCTGAAATACCCTAAACTGATCTGAAATACCCCATCCCACTCTGAAATACCCCAGTCTGATCTGAAATACCCCAGTCTGATCTGAAATATCCCGGCCTGGTCTGAAATACCCCAGCCTGCTCTGAAATACCCCAGTCTGATATGAAATACCTCATTCCGCTCTGAAATATCCCACTCTGGACTGAAATACCCCATCCTGCTTTGAAACACCCCATCTCACCCTGAAATACCGCAGTCTGGCCTGAAATACCCGATCCCACGCTGAAAGACCCCAGCCTGGTCTGAAATACCACAGTTTGGTCTGAAATACACCAGTCTGATCTGAAATACCCCAGTCTGGTCAGAAATAACCCAGCCTTCTCTGAAATACCACAGTCTGGTCTGAAATACCCCAGCCTGCTCTGAAATACCCCAGTCTGATCTGAAATACCTCATCCTGCTCTGAAACAACTCATCCCACTCTGAATTAGCCGTCTGGTCCGAAATGCCCCAGCCTGGTCTGAAATACCCAGCCTGGTCTGAAATAACCTAGCAGAGTGCTAAATACCCCAGCCTGGTCTGAAATACCCCAGTCTGCTCTGAAATACCCCAGTGTGGTCTGAAATAACCCAGACTGGTCTGAAATACCCCAGTCTGTTCTGAAATACACCATCCCGCTCTGAAATACCCCAGCCTGGTCTGAAATACCCAGTCTGGTCTGAGATACCCCAGTCTGGGCTGAAATACACCAGCCTGATCTGAAATACCCCATCCCACTCTGAAATACCCCAGTCTGATCTGAAATACCCCAGTCTGATCTGAAATATCCCGGCCTGGTCTGAAATACCCCAGCCTGCTCTGAAATACCCCAGTCTGATATGAAATACCTCATTCCGCTCTGAAATATCCCACTCTGGACTGAAATACCCCATCCTGCTTTGAAACACCCCATCTCACCCTGAAATACCGCAGTCTGGTCTGAAATACCCAATCCCACGCTGAAAGACCCCAGCCTAGTCTGAAATACCACAGTTTGGTCTGAAATACACCAGTCTGATCTGAAATACCCCAGTCTGGTCAGAAATAACCCAGCCTTCTCTGAAATACCACAGTCTGGTCTGAAATACCCCAGCCTGCTCTGAAATACCCCAGTCTGATCTGAAATACCTCATCCTGCTCTGAAACACCTCATCCCACTCTGAATTAGCCATCTGGTCCGAAATGCCCCAGCCTGGTCTGAAATACCCCAGCCTGGTCTGAAATAACCTAGCAGAGTGCTAAATACCCCAGCCTGGTCTGAAATACCCCAGCCTGGTCTGAAATACCCCAGTCTGCTCTGAAATACCCCAGTGTGGTCTGAAATAACCCAGACTGGTCTGAAATACCCCAGTCTGTTCTGAAATACAGCATCCCGCTCTGAAATACCCCAGCCTGGTCTGAAATACCCAGTCTGGTCTGAGATACCATTCTGGGCTGAAATACACCAGCCTGATCTGAAAAACCCCATCCCGCTCTGAAATAACACAATCTGGTCTGAAATACCCCATCCCGCTCTGAAATACACCAGCCTGCTCTGAAATACCCCAGTCTGATCGGAAATACCCCAGTCCGATCTGAAATACCCCATTCAGCTCTGAAACACCTCATCCCACTCTGAATTACCCGTCTGGTCCGAAAATGGCCCAGCCTGGTCTGAAATACCCCAGCCTGGTCTGAAATAACCTAGCAGAGTGCTAAATAACCCAGACTGGTCTGAAATACACCATCCCGCTCTGAAATACCCCAGCCTGTTCTGAAATACCCAGTCTGGTCTGAAATACACCAGCCTGATCTGAAAAACCCCATCCGCTCTGAAATACCACAATCTGGTCTGAAAATACCCCATCCCGCTCTGAAATACCCCAGTCTGATCTGAAATACCCCAGTCTGATCTGAAATATCCCAGTCTGACCTGAAATACCCGGTCTGATCTGAAATACCCCAGTCTGATCTGAAATACCCCATCCCACTCTGAAATACTCCAGTCTGGTCTGAAATACCCCATCCCACTCTGAAATACCTCAGTCTGGTCTGAAATTGCTCAATCTGGTCTGAAATAACCCAGACTGATCTGAAATACCCCAGTTTAGTCTGAAATACCCCATCCCGCTCTGAAAAACCCCAGCCAAGTCTGAAATACCCCAGTCTGATCTGAAATATTCCAGTCTGGGCTGAAATACCCCAGTCTGCTCTGAAATATCCCAGTCTGATCTGAAATACCCCATCACACTCTGAAATACCCCAGTCTTGTCTGAAATACCCCATCCCACTCTGAAATACCCCAGCCTGGTCTGAAATACCCCAGTCTGGTCTGAAATACCCCAGTCTAAACTGAAATACACCAGTCTGGTCTGAAATAACCCAGCCTGCTCTGAAAAACTGTAGTCTGGTCTGAAAAAACCAGGCCCGCGCTGAAATACCCCAGTCTGATCTGAAATACCCCAGTCTGGTCTGAAATACCCCAGCCTGCTCTGAAATACCCCAGTCTGATCTGAAATACCTCATCCTGCTCTGAAACACCCCATCCCATTCTGAATTACCCGTCTGGTCTGAAATGCCCCAGCCTGGTCTGAAATACCCCAGTCTGGTCTGAAATACCCCAGTCTGAAGTGAAATACACCAGTCTGGTCTGAAATAACCCAGCCTGCTCTGAAAAACTGTAGTCTGGTCTGAAAAAACCAGGCCCGTGCTGAAATACCCCAGTCTGACCTGAAATACCCCAGTCTGATCTGAAATACCCCAGTCTGATCAGAAATACACCATCCCACTCTGAAATACCCCAGTCTGGTCTGAAGTATCCCATCCCACTCTGAAATACCTCAGTCTGTTCTGAAATACCCCGGTCTGGTCTGAAATAACCCAGACTGATCTGAAATACCCCAGTTTAGTCTGAAATACAACATCCTGCTCTGAAAAACCCCAGCCAAGTCTGAATACCCCAGCCTGGTCTGAAATACCCCAGTCTGCCCTGAAATACCCCAATCTAGTCTGAAATAACCCAGATTGGTCTGAAATACCCCAGTCTGTTCTGAAATACAACATCCCGCTCTGAAATACCCCAGCCTGGTCTGAAATACCCCAGCCTGGTCTGAAATACCCTGTCTGGTCTGAGATACCCCAATCTGGGCTGAAATACCCCATTCTGGTCTGAAATACCCCAGACCCGCTCTGAAATACCCCAGCCTGGTATGAAATAACCCATCCCGCTCTGAAATACCCCATTCTGGGCTAAAATACCCCAGGCGGGTCTGAAATGCCCCAGAGTTCTAAAATCCCCAGTCTGGACTGAAATGCCCCAGCCTGGTCTGAAATGCCCCAGTCTGGTCTGAAATACCCCAGCCAGGTCTGAAATACCCCAGTCTGGTATGAAATACCCGGTCGGGTCTGAAATACCCCAGTCTGGTCTGAAATGACGCACCCTGCTCTGAAATACCCCAATCTAGTCTGAAATACCCCATCCCGCTCTGAAATACCCCATCAAGCTCTGAAATACCCCATCCCGCACTGAATTACCCCAGACTGGTCTGAAATACCCCAGCCTGATCTGAAATAACCCATTCAGGTCTGAAGAGCCCCAGTCTGGTTCGAAATACCCCAGTCAGGTCTGAAATACCCCGGACTGGTCTGAAGTACCCCATCCCGCTCTCAAATATCCAGACCGATCTGAAATATCCCAGTCTGGTCTGAAATACCACAGCCTGGTCTGAAATACTGCAGCCAAGTCTGAAATACCCCAGTCTGATCTGAAATATCGCAGGCTGGTCTGAAATACCCCATCCCGCTCTGAAATATCCCAGTCCGGTCTGAAATACCCCAGTCTGGTCTGAAATACCCCAGCCTGGTCTCAAATATCCCAGTCTGCTCTAAAATACCCCAGTCTGATCTGAAATCCCCATCCCACCCTGAAATACCCCAGTCTGATCTGAAATACCCCATCCCACTCTGAAATAACCCAGTCTGACCTGAAATACCCCGGTCTGATCTGAAATACCCCAGTCTGATCAGAAATACACCATCCCACTCTGAAATACCCCAGTCTGGTCTGAAGTATCCCATCCCACTCTGAAATACCTCAGTCTGTTCTGAAATACCCCGGTCTGGTCTGAATAACCCAGACTGATCTGAAATACCCCAGTTTAGTCTGAAATACAACATCCTGCTCTGAAAAACCCCAGCCAAGTCTGAATACCCCAGCCTGGTCTGAAATACCCCAGTCTGCCCTGAAATACCCCAATCTAGTCTGAAATAACCCAGATTGGTCTGAAATACCCCAGTCTGTTCTGAAATACAACATCCCGCTCTGAAATACCCCAGCCTGGTCTGAAATACCCCAGCCTGGTCTGAAATACCCTGTCTGGTCTGAGATACCCCAATCTGGGCTGAAATACCCCATTCTGGTCTGAAATACCCCAGACCCGCTCTGAAATACCCCAGCCTGGTATGAAATAACCCATCCCGCTCTGAAATACCCCATTCTGGGCTAAAATACCCCAGGCGGGTCTGAATGCCCCAGAGTTCTAAAATCCCCAGTCTGGACTGAAATGCCCCAGCCTGGTCTGAAATGCCCCAGTCTGGTCTGAAATACCCCAGCCAGGTCTGAAATACCCCAGTCTGGTATGAAATACCCGGTCGGGTCTGAAATACCCCAGTCTGGTCTGAAATGACGCACCCTGCTCTGAAATACCCCAATCTAGTCTGAAATACCCCATCCCGCTCTGAAATACCCCATCAAGCTCTGAAATACCCCATCCCGCACTGAATTACCCCAGACTGGTCTGAAATACCCCAGCCTGATCTGAAATAACCCATTCAGGTCTGAAGAGCCCCAGTCTGGTTCGAAATACCCCAGTCAGGTCTGAAATACCCCGGACTGGTCTGAAGTACCCCATCCCGCTCTCAAATATCCAGACCGATCTGAAATATCCCAGTCTGGTCTGAAATACCACAGCCTGGTCTGAAATACTGCAGCCAAGTCTGAAATATCCCAGTCTGATCTGAAATATCGCAGGCTGGTCTGAAATACCCCATCCCGCTCTGAAATATCCCAGTCCGGTCTGAAATACCCCAGTCCGGTCTGAAATACCCCAGCCTGGTCTGAAATATCCCAGCCTAGCCTGAAATATCCAGACTGATCTGAAATACCCCAGTTTAGTCTGAAATACCCCATCCCGCTCTGAAAAACCCCAGCCAAGTCTGAAATACTCCAGTCTGATCTGAAATATCCCAGTCTGGGCTGAAATACCCCAGGCAGGTCTGAAATACTCTAGTCTGCTCTGAAATACCCCAAGTCTGCTCTCAAATACGCCAGTCTGGTCTGAAATACCCCATCCCGCTCTGAAATACCCTAGTCTGGTCAGAAATACCCCAGCCTGGTCTTAAATACCCAGTCTGATCGGAAATACCCCAGTCTAGGCTGAAATAACCCAGTCTGGTCTGAAATACCCCAGTGTGTTCTGAAATACCAAGTCTGGTCTGAAATACCCCAGTCTGGTCTGAAATGACGTACCCCGCTCTGAAATACCCCAATCTAGTCTGAAATACCACACCCCGCTCTGAAATACCCCATCCCATTCTGAAATACCCCATCACGCTCTGAATTACCCCAGCCTGGTCTGAAATACCCCAGCCTGGTCTGAATATCCCACTCTGGTCTGAAGTACCCCAGTCTGGTTTGAAATACCCCAGTCAGGTCTGAAATATCCCGGTCTGGTCTGAAATACCCCAGTTTAGTCTGAAATACCCCATCCCGCTCTGAATAACCCAGCCTGCGCTGAAATACCCCAGTCTGATCTGAAATACCCCAGTCTGGTCTGAAATACCCCAGCCTGCTCTGAAATACCCCAGTCTGATCTGAAATACACCAGTCTGGTCTGAAATAGCCCAGCCTGCTCTGAAAAGCTGTAGTCTAGTCTGAAATAACCCAGCCTGCGCTGAAATACCCCAGTCTGATCTGAAATACCCCATCCCACTCTGAAATAACCCAGTCTGACCTGAAATACCCCGGTCTGATCTGAAATACCCCAGCCTGGTCTGAAATACCCCAGCCAGGTCTGAAATACCACAGTCTGATCTGAACGACCCCAGCCAGAGCTGAATTACCCCAGTCTGGTCTGAAATACCCCAGTCTGGTCTGAACTACCCCAGCCATGTCTGAATTACCCCAGTCTGGTCTGAAATACCCCGGTCTTGTCAGAAATATCCCAGTCTGGTCCGAAATGCCCCAGCCTGGTCTGAAATACACCATCCCGCTCTGAAATACCCCAGCCTGGTATGTAATACCCCTATCTGGGCTGAAATGCCCCATCCCACTCTGAAATACCACAGCCTGGTCTGAAATACCCCAGTCTGTTCTGAAATACACCATCCCGCTCTGAAATACCCCAGCCTGGTCTGAAATACCACTGTTTGGTCTGAAATACGCCAGTCTGATCTGAAATACCCCAGTCTGGTCGGAAATAACCCAGCCTTCTCTGAAATACCACAGTCTGGTCTGAAATACCCCAGCCTGTGCTGAAATACCCCAGTCTGATCAGAAATACCCCTGTCTGGTCGAAATACCCCAGACCCGCTCTGAAAAACCCAGCCTGGTATGAAATAACCCATCACGCTCTGAAATTCCCCAGCCTGTTCTGAAATGCCCCAGTCGGATCTGAAATAGTCCAGTCTGGTCTGAAATATGCCAGTCTGGTCTGAAATAACTCAGCCTGCTCTGAAATACCACAGTCTGGTCTGAAATACGCCAGTCTGGTCTGAAATAACCTAGCCTGCTCTGAAAAACTGTAATCTGGTCTGAAATAACCCAGCCTGCGCTGAAATACCCCAGTCTGATCTGAAATACCCCAGTCTGGTCTGAAATACCCCAGCCTGCTCTGAAATACCCCAGTCTGATCTGAAATACACCAGTCTGGTCTGAAATAGCCCAGCCTGCTCTGAAAAACTGTAGTCTAGTCTGAAATAACCCAGCCTGCGCTGAAATACCCCAGTCTGATCTGAAATACCCCATCCCACTCTGAAATAACCCAGTCTGACCTGAAATACCCCGGTCTGATCTGAAATACCCCAGTCTGATCTGAAATACCCCAGTCTGATCTGAAATACCCCATCCCACTCTGAAATACCCCAGTCTGGTCTGAAATACCCCATCCCACTCTGAAATACCTCAGTCTGGTCTGAAATAACCCAGACTGATCTGAAATACCCCAGTTTAGTCTGAAATACCCCATCCCACACTGAAAAACCCCAGCCAAGTCTGAAATCCCCATACTGGTCTGAAATACCCCAGTCTGGTCTGAAATACCCCAGTTTGGTCTGAAATACTCCAGTCTGCTCTGAAATACCCCAAGTCTGCTCTCAAATACGCCAGTTTGGTCTGAAATACTCCATCCCGCTCTGAAATACCCCAGTCTGGTCAGAAATACCCCAGCCTGGTCTGAAATAACCAGTCTGATCGGAAATACCCCAGCTTGGGCTGAAATACGGCAGTCTGATCAGAACTACCCCAGCCAGAGCTGAATTAGCCCAGTCTGGTCTGAAATACCCCAGTCTGGTCTGAACTACCCCAGCCATGTCTGAATTACCCCAGTCTGGTCTGAAATACCCCAGTCTGGTCAGAAATACCCCAGTCTGGTCCTAATGCCCCAGCCTGGTCTGAAATAAACCATCCCGCTCTGAAATACCCCAGCCTGGTCTGTAATACCCCGGTCTGGGCTGAAATGCCCCATCCCACTCTGAAATACCCCAGCTTGGTCTGAAATACACCAGTCTGTTCTGAAATACACCATCCCGCTCTGAAATACCCAGCCTGGTCTGAAATAGCACAGTTTGGTCTGAAATACACCAGTCTGATCTAAAATACCCCAGTCTGGTCGGAAATAACCCAGCCTTCTCTGAAATACCCCAGTCTGGTCTGAAATACGCCAGACTGCACTGAAATACCCTAGTCTGGTCTGAAATAACCCAGCCTGCTCTGAAATACCCCAGTCTGATCTGAAATATCCCATCCCGCTCTGAAATACCCGAGTCTGATCTGAAATACCCCAGTCTGCTCTGAAATACCCCAGCCTGGTCTGAAATACCCCAGCCAGGTCTGAAATACCCCAGTCGGGTCAGAAAAAGCCCAGCTTGGTCTGAAATACCCCAGTCTGGTCTGAAATACCCCAGTGTGTTCTGAAATACCAAGTCTGGTCTGAAATACCCCAGTCTGGTATGAAATACCCGGTCTGGTCTGAAATACACCAGTCTGGTCTGAAATGACGCACCCTGCTCTGAAATACCCCAATCTAGTCTGAAATACCCCATCCCGCTCTGAAATACCCCATCAAGCTCTGAAATACCCCATCCCGCACTGAATTACCCCAGACTGGTCTGAAATACCCCAGCCTGATCTGAAATAACCCACTCAGGTCTGAAGAGCCCCAGTCTGATTCGAAATACCCCAGTCAGGTCTGAAATACCCCGGACTGGTCTGAAGTACCCCATCCCACTCTCAAATATCCAGACTGATCTGAAATATCCCAGTCTGGTCTGAAATACCACAGCCTGGTCTGAAATACCGCAGCCAAGTCTGAAATACCCCAGTCTGATCTGAAATACCCCAGTCAGGTCTGAAATACCCCGGACTGGTCTGAAGTACCCCATCCCACTCTCAAATATCCAGTCTGATCTGAAATACACCAGTCTGGTCTGAAATAGCCCAGCCTGCTCTGAAAAAGTGTAGTCTAGTCTGAAATAACCCAGCCTGCGCTGAAATACCCCAATCTGATCTGAAATACCCCATCCCACTCTGAAATAACCCAGTCTGACCTGAAATACCCCGGTCTGATCTGAAATACCCCAGCCTGGTCTGAAATACCCCAGCCAGGTCTGAAATACCGCAGTCTGATCTGAACGACCCCAGCCAGAGCTGAATTAACCCAGTCTGGTCTGAAATACCCCAGTCTGGTCTGAACTACCCCAGCCATGTCTGAATTACCCCAGTCTGGTCTGAAATACCCCGGTCTTGTCAGAAATATCCCAGTCTGGTCCGAAATACCCCATCCCACTCTGAAATAACCCAGTCTGACCTGAAATACCCCGGTCTGATCTGAAATACCCCAGCCTGGTCTGAAATACCCCAGCCAGGTCTGAAATACCGCAGTCTGATCTGAACGACCCCAGCCAGAGCTGAATTACCCCATCCCACTCTGAAATACCCCAGTCTGGTCTGAAATACCCCATCCCACTCTGAAATACCTCAGTCTGGTCTGAAATAACCCAGACTGATCTGAAATACCCCAGTTTAGTCTGAAATACCCCATCCCACACTGAAAAACCCCAGCCAAGTCTGAAATCCCCCATACTGGTCTGAAATACCCCAGTCTGGTCTGAAATACCCCAGTTTGGTCTGAAATACTCCAGTCTGCTCTGAAATACCCCAAGTCTGCTCTCAAATACGCCAGTTTGGTCTGAAATACTCCATCCCGCTCTGAAATACCCCAGTCTGGTCAGAAATACCCCAGCTGGTCTGAAATACCCAGTCTGATCGGAAATACCCCAGCTTGGGCTGAAATACCGCAATCTGATCTGAACTAGCCCAGCCAGAGCTGAATTACCCCAGTCTGGTCTGAAATACCCCAGTCTGGTCTGAACTACCCCAGCCATGTCTGAATTACCCCAGTCTGGTCTGAAATACCCCAGTCTGGTCAGAAATACCCCAGTCTGGTCCTAATGCCCCAGCCTGGTCTGAAATAAACCATCCCGCTCTGAAATACCCCAGCCTGGTCTGTAATACCCCGGTCTGGGCTGAAATGCCCCATCCCACTCTGAAATACCCAGCTTGGTCTGAAATACACCAGTCTGTTCTGAAATACACCATCCCGCTCTGAAATACCCCAGCCTGGTCTGAAATAGCACAGTTTGGTCTGAAATACACCAGTCTGATCTAAAAAACCCCAGTCTGGTCGGAAATAACCCAGCCTTCTCTGAAGTACCCCAGTCTGGTCTGAAATACGCCAGACTGCACTGAAATACCCTAGTCTGGTCTGAAATACCCCAGCCAGGTCTGAAATACCGCAGTCGGGTCAGAAAAAGCCCAGCTTGGTCTGAAATACCCCAGTCTGGTCTGAAATACCCCAGTGTGTTCTGAAATACCAAGTCTGGTCTGAAATACTCCAGTCTGGTCTGAAATGACGCACCCCGCTCTGAAATACCCCAATCTAGTCTGAAATACCCCACCCCGCTCTGAAATACCCCATCCCACTCTGAAATACCCCATCACGCTCTGAATTACCCCAGCCTGGTCTGAAATACCCCAGCCTGGTCTGAAATATCCCACTCTGGTTTGAAGTACCCCAGTCTGGTTTGAAATACCCCAGTCAGGTCTGAAATATCCCGGTCTGGTCTGAAATACCCCAGGCTGGTCTGAAATACCCCATCCCGCTCTGAAATACCCCAGTCTGGTCTGAAATACCCCAGTCTGGTCTGAAATAACCCAGACTGATCTGAAATACACCAGTTTGGTCTGAAATACCCCATCCCACTCTGAAATACCCCAGCCTAGTCTGAAATACCCCAGTCTGCTCTGAAATACCCCATCACGCTCTGAAAAACGCCAGCCTGGTCTGAATACCCCAGCCTGGTCTGAAATACCCCAGTCTGCCCTGAAATACCCCAGTCTAGTCTGAAATAAACCAGATTGGTCTGAAATACCCCAGTCTGTTCTGAAATACAACATCCCGCTCTGAAATGCCCCAGCCTGGTCTGAAATACCCCAGCCTGGTCTGAAATACCCAGTCTGATCTGAAATACCCCTGCCTGGTCTGAAATACCCAATCTGGTCTCAGATACCCCAATCTGGGCTGAAATACCCCAGTCTGGTCTGAAATACCCCAGACCCGCTCTGAAATAACCCAGCCTGGTATGAAATAACCCATCCCGCTCTGAAATACCCCAGCCTGCTCTGAAATACCCCAGTCGGATCTGAAATAACCCAGTCTGGTCTGAAATACCCAGTTTGATCGGAAATACCCCAGTCTGGATGAAATAAGGCAGTCTGATCTGAACTACCCCAGCCAGAGCTGAATTACCCCAGTCTGGTCTGAAATACCCCAGTCTGGTCAGAAATACCCCAGTTGGTCCGAAATGCCCCAGTCTGGTCTGAAATACACATCCCGCTCTGAAATACCCCAGCCTGGTCTGTAATACCCCGGTCTGTGCTGAAATGCCCCATCCCACTCTGAAATCCCCCAGCCTGGTCTGAAATACCCCAGTCTGTTCTGAAATACACCATCCTGCTCTGAAATACCCCAACCTGGTCTGAAATACCACAGTTTGGTCTGAAATACACCAGTCTGATCTGAAATACCCCAGTCTGGTCTGAAATACCCCAGACTGCACTGAAATACCCCAGTCTGGTCTGAAATACCCCAGCCTGATCTGAAAACCCCTTCCCGCTCTGAAATACCACAATCTGGTCTGAAATACCCCATCCCGCTCTGAAATACACCAGCCTGCTCTGAAATATCCCATCCGGCTCTGAAATACCCCAATCTGATTGGAAATACCCCAGTCTGGTCTGAAATACGCCAGTCTAGTCTGTAATACCCCAGTCTGCTCTGAAATACCCCAGTCTGATCTGAAATCCCCATCCCACTCTGAAATACCCCAGTCTGACCTGAAATACCCCGGTCTGATCTGAAATACCCCAGTCTGATCTGAAATACCCCATCCCACTCTGAAATTCCCCAGTCTGGTCTGAAATAGCCCATCCCACTCTGAAATACCTCAGTCTGGTCTGAAATATCTCAGTCTGGTCTGAAATAACCCAGATTGATCTGAAATACCCCAGTTTAGTCTGAAATACCCCATCCGCTCTGAAAACCACAGCCAAGTCTGAAATACCCCAGTCTGATCTGAAATATCCCAGTCTGGGCTGAAATACCCCAGCCTGCTCTGAAATACCCCAGTATGGTCTGAAATCCCCCATACTGGTCTGAATACACCAGTCAGGTCTGAAATACCCCAGTCGGGTCTGAAATAGCCCAGCTTGGTCTGAAATACCCCAGTGTGGTCTGAAATACCCCAGTGTGGTCTGAAATACCAAGTCTGGTCTGAAATACCCCAGTCTGGTCTGAAATGACGCACCCCGCTCTGAAATACCCCAATCAAGTCTGAAATACCCCACCCCGCTCTGAAATACCCCATCCCACTCTGAAATACCCAATCCCGCTCTGACTTACCCCAGACTGGTCTGAAATACCCAGCCTGGTCTGAAATATCCCACTCTGGTCTGAAGTACCCCAGTCTGGTTTGAAATACCCCAGTCAGGTCTGAAATATCCCGGTCTGGCCTGAAATACCCCAGGCTGGTCTGAAATACCCCATCCCGCTGTGAAATACCCCAGTCGGGTCTGAAAGACCCCAGTCTGGTCTGAAATAACCCAGACTGATCTGAAAAACGCCAGTTTGGTCTGAAATACCCCATCCCAATCTGAAGTACCCCAGTCTGCTCTGAAATACCCCATCCCGCTCTGAAAAACCCCCGCCTGGTCTGAATACCCCAGCCTGGTCTGAAATACCCCAGTCTGCCCTGAAATACCCCAGTCTAGTCTGAAATAAACCAGATTGGTCTGAAATACCCCAGTCTGTTATGAAATACAACATCCCACTCTGAAATACCCCAGGCTGGTCTGAAATACCCCAGCCTGGTCTGAAATACCCAGTCTGGCCTGAGATACCCCAGTCTGGGCTGAAATACCCCAATTTGGTCTGAAATACCCCAGACCCGCTCTGAAATACCCTAGCCTGGTATGAAATAACCCATCCCGCTCTGAAATACCCCAGCCTGCTCAGAAATACCCCAGTCGGATCTGAAATACCCCAGTCTGGTCTGAAATACGCCAGTCTGGTCTGAAATACCTCAGCCTGCTCTGAAATACCCCAGTCTGATCTGAAATATCCCATCCCACTCTGACATACCCCAGTCTGATCTGAAATATCCCATCCCACTCTGACATACCCCAGTCTGATCTGAAATACCCCAGTCTGATCTGAAATACCCCGGCCTGGTCTGAAATACCCCAGCCTGCTCTGAAATACCCCAGTCTGTTATGAAATACCTCATTCCGCTCTGAAATATCCCAATCTGGTCTGAAATACCCCATCCCGCTTTGAAACACCCCATCCCACCCTGAATTACCCCAGCCTGGTCTGAAATACCCCAGCCTTGTCTGAAATACACCATCCCGCTCTGAAATACCCCAGTCTGGTCCGAAATCCCCCAGCCTGGTCTGAAATACCCCAGCCTGGTCTGAAAAAAACCAGCCGAGTCTTAAATACACCGGCCTGGTCTGAAATCTCACAGGCTGATCTGAGATACACCAGTCTGCTCTGAAATACTCCAATCTAGTCTGAAATAACCCAGACTGGTCTGAATTACCCCAGTCTGCTCTGAAATACCCCATCCCGTTCTCAAATACCCCAGCCTGGTCTGAAATACCCAGTCTGGTCTGAAATATCCCAGTCTGGTCTGAAATACCCCATCCCGCTCTGAAATAACCCATCCCGCTCTGAAATGCCCCAGCCTGGTCTGAAATACCCCAAACTGGTCTGAAAAACCCCAGTCAAGTCTGACATATTCCAGTCTGCTCTAAAATACCCCCGTCCGGCCTGAAAAACCCCAATCTGGTCTGAACTAACTCAGCCCGCTCTGAAATACCCCAGCCTAGACTGAAATACCCCAGTCTGGTCTGAAATACCCCAGTCTGGCTAAAATACCCCAGGCGGGTTTGAAATGCCCCAGTGGTCTAAAATCCCCCACTCTGGTCTGAAATACCCGAGCCTGGTCTGAAATAGCCCAGTCTGGTCTGAAATACCCCAGTCTGGTCTGAAATACCCAGTCTGGTCTGAAATACCCCAGTCTGGTCTGAAATGACGCACCCCGCTCTGAAATACCCCAATCTAGTCTGAAATTCCCCAGCCCGCTCTGAAATACCCCATCCCACTATGAAATACCCCAGCCTGGTCTGAAATACCCCAGTCTGGTCTGAAATACCCCAGTCTGAAATGAAATACACCAGTCTGGTCTGAAATAACCCAGCCTGCTCTGAAAAACTGTAGTCTGGTCTGAAATAACCAGGCCCGCGCTGAAATACCCCAGTCTGATCTGAAATACCCAGGTCTGGTCTGAAATAACCCAGACTGCTCTGAAATACCCCATCCCACTCTGAATTACCCGTCTGGTCCAAAATGCCCCAGCCTGGTCTGAAATACCCCAGCCTGGTCTGAAATAATCTAGCATAGTCCTAAATAACCGAGCCTGGTCTGAAATACCCCAGCCTGGTCTGAAATACCGCAGTCTGCTCTGAAATACCCCAGTCTAGTCTGAAATAACCCAGACTGGTCTGAAATACCCCCGTCTGTTCTGAAATACACCATCCCGCTCTGAAATACCACAGCTTGTTCTGAAATACCCAGTCTGGTCTGAGATACCCCAGTCTGGGCTGAAATACACCAGCCTGATCTGAAAAACCCCATCCCGCTCTGAAATACCACAATCTGGTCTGAAATACCCCATCCCGCTCTGAAATACACCAGCCTGCTCTGAAATACCCCATCCGGCTCTGAAATGCCCCAATCTGATCGGAAATACCCCAGTCTGGTCTGAAATATCCCAGTCTGGTCTGAAATATCCCATCCCACTCTGAAATACCTCAGTCTGGTCTGAAAGACCTCAGTCTGGTCTGAAATAACCCAGACTGATCTGAAATACCCCAGTTTAGTCTGAAATACCCCATCCCACTCTGAAAAACCCCAGTCAAGTCTGAAATACCCCAGTCTGATCTGAAATATCCCAGTCTGGTCTGAAATACCCCAGGCAGGTCTGAAATACCCCAGTCTGGTCTGAAATCCCCCATACTGGTCTGAAATACCCCAGTCTGGTCTGAAATACCCCAGTCAGGTCTGAAATACTCCAGTCTGCTCTGAAATACCCCAAGTCTGCTCTCAAATACGCCAGTCTGGTCTGAAATACCCCATCCCGCTCTGAAATAACCCAGTCTGGTCAGAAATACCCCAGCCTGGTCTGAAATACCCAGTCTGATCGGAAATACCCCAGTCTGGGCTGAAATAACCCGGTCTGGTCTGAAATACCCCAGTCTGTTCGGAAATACCCCAGCCAGGTCTGAAATACCGCAGGTGATCTGAACTACCCCAGCCAGAGCTGAATTACCCCAGTCTAGTCTGAAATACCCCAGTCTGGTCTGAACAACCCCAGCCAGGTCTAAGTTAACCCAGTCTGGTCTGAAATACCCCAGTCTGTTCAGAAATATCCCAGACTGGTCCGAAACGCCCTGGTCTGAAATAAACCATCCCGCTCTGAAATACCCCAGCCTGGTCTGTAATACCCCGGTCTGGGCTGAAATGCCCCATCCCACTCTGAAATACCCCAGCCTGGTCTGAAATACCCCAGCCTGTTCTGAAATACACCATTCCGCTCTGAAATACCCCAGCCTGATCTGAAATACCACTGTTTGGTCTGAAATGCACCAGTCTAATCTGAAATACCCCAGCCAGGTCAGAAATACCCCAGTCGGGTCTGAAATAGCCCAGCTGGGTCTGAAATACCCCAGTCTGGTCTGAAATACCCCAGTCAGGTCTGAAATGACGCACCCCGTTCTGAAATACCCCAATCTAGTCTGAAATACCCCACCCCGCTCTGAAATACCCCATCCCACTCTGAAATACCCCATCCCGCTCTGAATTACCCCAGCCAAGTCTGAAATACCCCAGCCTGATCTGAAATACCCCAGTCTGATTTGAAATACCCCATCCCGCTCTGAAATACCCGGGTCTGATCTGAAATAACCCAGTCTGGACTGAAATAACCCAGCCTGGTCTGAAATACCCCAGCCAGGTCTGAAATACCCCAGTCAGGTCTGAAATAGCCCAGCTTGGTCTGAAATAGCCCAGTCTGGTCTGAAATACCCCAGTGTGGTCTGAAATACCAAGTCTGGTCTGAAATACCCCAGTCTGGTCTGAAATGACGCACCCCACTCTGAAATACCCCAATCTAGTCTGAAATACCCCACCCCGCTTTGAAATACACCATCCCACTCTGAAATACCCCATCCCACTCTGTATTACCCCAGCCAAGTCTGAATACCCCAGCCTGGTCTGAAATACCCCATCCCACTCTGAAATACCCCAGTCTGATCTGAAATACCCCAGTCTGATCTGAAATATCCCGGCCTGGTCTGAAATGCCCCATCCCACTCTGAAATACCCCAGCCTGGTCTGAAATACCCCAGCCTGTTCTGAAATACACCATTCCGCTCTGAAATACCCCAGCCTGATCTGAAATACCACTGTTTGGTCTGAAATGCACCAGTCTAATCTGAAATACCCCAGCCAGGTCAGAAATACCCCAGTCGGGTCTGAAATAGCCCAGCTGGGTCTGAAATACCCCAGTCTGGTCTGAAATACCCCAGTCAGGTCTGAAATGACGCACCCCGTTCTGAAATACCCCAATCTAGTCTGAAATACCCCACCCCGCTCTGAAATACCCCATCCCACTCTGAAATACCCCATCCCGCTCTGAATTACCCCAGCCAAGTCTGAAATACCCCAGCCTGATCTGAAATACCCCAGTCTGATTTGAAATACCCCATCCCGCTCTGAAATACCCGGGTCTGATCTGAAATAACCCAGTCTGGACTGAAATAACCCAGCCTGGTCTGAAATACCCCAGCCAGGTCTGAAATACCCCAGTCAGGTCTGAAATAGCCCAGCTTGGTCTGAAATAGCCCAGTCTGGTCTGAAATACCCAGTGTGGTCTGAAATACCAAGTCTGGTCTGAAATACCCCAGTCTGGTCTGAAATGACGCACCCCACTCTGAAATACCCCAATCTAGTCTGAAATACCCCACCCCGCTTTGAAATACACCATCCCACTCTGAAATACCCCATCCCGCTCTGAATTACCCCAGCCAAGTCTGAAATACCCCAGCCTGGTCTGAAATATCCCACTCTGGTCTGAAGTACCCCAGTCTGGTTTGAAATATCCCAGTCAGGTCTGAAATACACCAGTCTGGTCTGAAATACCCCAGGCTGGTCGGAAATACCCCATCCCACTCTGAAATACCCCAGTCTGGTCTGAAATACCCCAGTCTGGTCTGAAATAACCCAGACTGATCTGAAATACACCAGTTTGGTCTGAAATACCCCATCTCACTCTGAAATACCCCAGCCTAGTCAG
This sequence comes from Isurus oxyrinchus, assembly GCA_026770705.1. Taxonomy (NCBI): domain Eukaryota; kingdom Metazoa; phylum Chordata; class Chondrichthyes; order Lamniformes; family Lamnidae; genus Isurus; species Isurus oxyrinchus. The sequence continues at coordinate 15,717,224 of JANJGN010000036.1, read as the reverse complement.
AAATACCCCAGTCTGCTCTGAAATACCCCATCCCGCTCTGAAAAACCCCAGCCTGGTCTGAATACCCCAGCGTGGTCTGAAATACCCTATCCCACTCTGAAATACCCCAGTGTGGTCTGAAATACCCCAGTCTGGTCTGAAATAACCCAGACTGATCTGAAATACACCAGTCTGTTCTGAAATACAACATCCCGCTCTGAAATGCCCCAGCCTGGTCTGAAATACCCCAGCCTGGTCTGAAATAGCCAGTCTGGTCTGAGATACCCCAGTCTGGGCTGAAATAACCCAATCTGGTTTGAAATAGACCAGACCCGCTCTGAAATACCCCAGCCTGGTATGAAATACCCCAGCCTGGTATGAAATAACCCATCCCGCTCTGAAATACCCCAGCGTGTTCTGAAATACCCCAGTCGGATCTGAAATACCCCAGTCTGGTCTGAATTTCGCCAGTCTGGTCTGAAATACCTCAGCCTGCTCTGAAATACCCTAAACTGATCTGAAATACCCCATCCCACTCTGAAATACCCCAGTCTGATCTGAAATACCCCAGTCTGATCTGAAATATCCCGGCCTGGTCTGAAATACCCCAGCCTGCTCTGAAATACCCCAGTCTGATATGAAATACCTCATTCCGCTCTGAAATATCCCACTCTGGACTGAAATACCCCATCCTGCTTTGAAACACCCCATCTCACCCTGAAATACCGCAGTCTGGCCTGAAATACCCGATCCCACGCTGAAAGACCCCAGCCTGGTCTGAAATACCACAGTTTGGTCTGAAATACACCAGTCTGATCTGAAATACCCCAGTCTGGTCAGAAATAACCCAGCCTTCTCTGAAATACCACAGTCTGGTCTGAAATACCCCAGCCTGCTCTGAAATACCCCAGTCTGATCTGAAATACCTCATCCTGCTCTGAAACAACTCATCCCACTCTGAATTAGCCGTCTGGTCCGAAATGCCCCAGCCTGGTCTGAAATACCCCAGCCTGGTCTGAAATAACCTAGCAGAGTGCTAAATACCCCAGCCTGGTCTGAAATACCCCAGTCTGCTCTGAAATACCCCAGTGTGGTCTGAAATAACCCAGACTGGTCTGAAATACCCCAGTCTGTTCTGAAATACACCATCCCGCTCTGAAATACCCCAGCCTGGTCTGAAATACCCAGTCTGGTCTGAGATACCCCAGTCTGGGCTGAAATACACCAGCCTGATCTGAAATACCCCATCCCACTCTGAAATACCCCAGTCTGATCTGAAATACCCCAGTCTGATCTGAAATATCCCGGCCTGGTCTGAAATACCCCAGCCTGCTCTGAAATACCCCAGTCTGATATGAAATACCTCATTCCGCTCTGAAATATCCCACTCTGGACTGAAATACCCCATCCTGCTTTGAAACACCCCATCTCACCCTGAAATACCGCAGTCTGATCTGAAATACCCAATCCCATGCTGAAAGACCCCAGCCTAGTCTGAAATACCACAGTTTGGTCTGAAATACACCAGTCTGATCTGAAATACCCCAGTCTGGTCAGAAATAACCCAGCCTTCTCTGAAATACCACAGTCTGGTCTGAAATACCCCAGCCTGCTCTGAAATACCCCAGTCTGATCTGAAATACCTCATCCTGCTCTGAAACACCTCATCCCACTCTGAATTAGCCATCTGGTCCGAAATGCCCCAGCCTGGTCTGAAATACCCCAGCCTGGTCTGAAATAACCTAGCAGAGTGCTAAATACCCCAGCCTGGTCTGAAATACCCCAGCCTGGTCTGAAATACCCCAGTCTGCTCTGAAATACCCCAGTGTGGTCTGAAATAACCCAGACTGGTCTGAAATACCCCAGTCTGTTCTGAAATACAGCATCCCGCTCTGAAATACCCCAGCCTGGTCTGAAATACCCAGTCTGGTCTGAGATACCATTCTGGGCTGAAATACACCAGCCTGATCTGAAAAACCCCATCCCGCTCTGAAATAACACAATCTGGTCTGAAATACCCCATCCCGCTCTGAAATACACCAGCCTGCTCTGAAATACCCCAGTCTGATCGGAAATACCCCAGTCCGATCTGAAATACCCCATTCAGCTCTGAAACACCTCATCCCACTCTGAATTACCCGTCTGGTCCGAAATGGCCCAGCCTGGTCTGAAATACCCCAGCCTGGTCTGAAATAACCTAGCAGAGTGCTAAATAACCCAGACTGGTCTGAAATACCCCAGTCTGTTCTGAAATACACCATCCCGCTCTGAAATACCCCAGCCTGTTCTGAAATACCCAGTCTGGTCTGAAATACACCAGCCTGATCTGAAAAACCCCATCCCGCTCTGAAATACCACAATCTGGTCTGAAATACCCCATCCCGCTCTGAAATACCCCAGTCTGATCTGAAATACCCCAGTCTGATCTGAAATATCCCAGTCTGACCTGAAATACCCCGGTCTGATCTGAAATACCCCAGTCTGATCTGAAATACCCCATCCCACTCTGAAATACTCCAGTCTGGTCTGAAATACCCCATCCCACTCTGAAATACCTCAGTCTGGTCTGAAATTGCTCAATCTGGTCTGAAATAACCCAGACTGATCTGAAATACCCCAGTTTAGTCTGAAATACCCCATCCCGCTCTGAAAAACCCCAGCCAAGTCTGAAATACCCCAGTCTGATCTGAAATATTCCAGTCTGGGCTGAAATACCCCAGTCTGCTCTGAAATATCCCAGTCTGATCTAAAATACCCCATCACACTCTGAAATACCCCAGTCTTGTCTGAAATACCCCATCCCACTCTGAAATACCCCAGCCTGGTCTCAATTACCCCAGTCTGGTCTGAAATACCCCAGTCTAAACTGAAATACACCAGTCTGGTCTGAAATAACCCAGCCTGCTCTGAAAAACTGTAGTCTGGTCTGAAAAAACCAGGCCCGCGCTGAAATACCCCAGTCTGATCTGAAATACCCCAGTCTGGTCTGAAATACCCCAGCCTGCTCTGAAATACCCCAGTCTGATCTGAAATACCTCATCCTGCTCTGAAACACCCCATCCCATTCTGAATTACCCGTCTGGTCTGAAATGCCCCAGCCTGGTCTGAAATACCCCAGTCTGGTCTGAAATACCCCAGTCTGAAGTGAAATACACCAGTCTGGTCTGAAATAACCCAGCCAGCTCTGAAAAACTGTAGTCTGGTCTGAAAAAACCAGGCCCGTGCTGAAATACCCCAGTCTGATCTGAAATACCCCAGTCTGATCTGAAATACCCCAGTCTGGTCTGAAAAACCCCAGCCTGCTCTGAAATACCCCAGTCTGATCTGAAATACCTCATCCTGCTCTGAAACACCCCATCCCACTCTGAATTACCCGTCTGGTCCGAAATGCCCCAGCCTGGTCTGAAATACCCCAGTCTGGTCTGAAATAACGTAGCATAGTGCTAAATACCCCAGCCTGGTCTGAAATACCCCAGTCTGCTCTGAAATACCCCAAACTAGTCTGAAATAACCCAGACTGGTCTGAAATACCCCAGTCTGTTCTGAAATACACCATCCCACTCTGAAATACCACAGCTTGGTCTGAAATACCTAGTCTGGTCTGAGATACCCCAGTCTGGGCTGACAGACACCAGCCTGATCTGAAAAAACCCATCCCACTCTGAAATACACCAGCCTGCTCTGAAATAACCCATCCGGCTCTGAAATACCCCAATCTGATCGGAAATACCCCAGTCTGGTCTGAAATACGCCAGTCTGGTCTGAAATACCTCAGCCTGCTCTGAAATACCCCAGTCTGATCTGAAATACCCCGGCCTGGTCTGAAATACCCCAGCCTGCTCTGAAATACCCCAGTCTGATATGAAATATCTTATTCCGCTCTGAAATATCCCACTCTGGACTGAAATACCCCATCCCGCTTTGAAACACCCCATCCCTCCCTGAAATACCGCAGTCTGGTCTGAAATACCCCAGCCTTGTCTGAAATACTACAGTTTGGTCTGAAATACACCAGTCTGATCTGAAATACCCCAGTCTGGTCAGAAATAACCCAGCCTTCTCTGAAATACCACAGTCTGGTCTGAAATACCCCAGGCTGCTCTGAAATACCCCAGTCTGGTCTGAAATATCCCAACCTGCTCTGAAATACCCCAGTCTGATCTGAAATACCTCATCCTGCTCTGAAACACCTCATCCCACTCTGAATTACCCGTCTGGTCCGAAATGCCCCAGCCTGGTCTGAAATACCCCAGCCTGGTCTGAAATAACCTAACAGAGTGCTAAATACCCCAGCCTGGTCTGAAATAACCCAGTCTGCTCTGAAATACCCCAGTCTGTTCTGAAATACACCATCCCGCTCTGAAATACCCCAGCCTGGTCTGAAATACCAGTCTAGTCTGAGATACCCCAGTCTGGGCTGAAATACACCAGCCTGATCTGAAAAACCCCATCCCGCTCTGAAATAGCACAATCTGGTCTGAAATACCCCATCCCGCTCTGAAACACACAAGCCTGCTCTGCAATACCCCATCCGGCTCTGAAATACCCCAGTCTGATCGGAAATACCCCAGTCTGGTCTGAAGTACGCCAGTCTGGTCTGAAATACCCCAGTCTGCTCTGAAATACCCCAGTCTGATCTGAAATCCCCATCCCACTCTGAAATACCACAGTCTGACCTGAAATACCCCGGTCTGATCTGAAATACCCCAGTCTGATCTGAAATACCCCATCCCACTCTGAAATACCCCAGTCTGCTCTGAAATACCCCATCCCACTCTGAAATACCTCAGTCTGGTCTGAAATAGCTCAGTCTGGTCTGAAATAACCCAGACTGATCTGAAATACCCCAATTTAGTCTGAAATACCCCATCCCGCTCTGAAAAACCCCAGCCAAGTCTGAAACAGCCCAGTCTGATCTGAAATATCCCAGTCTGGGCTGAAATACGCCAGTCTAATCTGAAATACCCCAGTCTGCTCTGAAATATCCCAGTCTGATCTGAAATACCCCTTCACACTCTGAAATACCCCAGCCTGGTCTGAAATACCCCAGTCTGAACTGAAATACACCAGTCTGGTCTGAAATAACCCAGCCTGCTCTGAAAAACTAGTCTGGTCTGAAAAAACCAGGCCCGCGCTGAAATACCCCAGTCTGATCTGAAATACCCCAGTCTGGTCTGAAATACCTCAGCCTGCTCTGAAATACCCCAGTCTGATCTGAAATACCTCATCCTGCTCTAAAACACCCCATCCAACTCTGAATTACCCGTCTGGTCCGAAATGCCCCAGCATTTTCTGAAATACCCCAGCCCGGTCTGAAATAATCTAGCATAGTCCTAGATACCCCAGCCTGGTCTGAAATACCCCAGCCTGGTCTGAAATACCCCAGTCTAGTCTGAAATAACCCAGACTGGTCTGAAATACCCCAATCTGTTCTGAAATACACCATCCCGCTCTGAAATACCACAGCCTTGTTCTGAAATACACAGTCTGGACTGAGATACCCCTGTCTGGGCTGAAATACACCAGCCTGATCAGAAAAACCCCATCCCACTCTGAAATACCACAATCTGGTCTGAAATACACCAGTCTGGTCTGAAATATCTCAGCCTGCTCTGAAATACCCCAGTCTGATCTGAAATACCCCATCCCACTCTGAAATACCCCAGTCTGATCTGAAATACCCCAGTCTGGTCTGAAATACCACAGCCTGCTCTGAAATACCCCAGTCTGATCTGAAATACCTCATCCTGCTCTGAAACACCCCATCCAACTCTGAATTACCCGTCTGGTCCGAAATGCCCCAGCATTTTCTGAAATACCCCAGCCCGGTCTGAAATAATCTAGCATATTCCTAAATACCCCAGCCGGGTCTGAAATACCCCAGCCTGATCTGAAATACCCCAGTCTGCTCTGAAATACCCCAGTCTAGTCTGAAATAACCCAGACTGGTCTGAAATACCCCAATCTGTTCTGAAATACACCATCCCGCTCTGAAATACCACAGCCTTGTTCTGAAATACACAGTCTGGACTGAGATACCCCTGTCTGGGCTGAAATACACCAGCCTGATCAGAAAAACCCCATCCCACTCTGAAATACCACAATCTGGTCTGAAATACGCCAGTCTGGTCTGAAATATCTCAGCCTGCTCTGAAATACCCCAGTCTGATCTGAAATACCCCATCCCACTCTGAAATACCCCAGTCTGATCTGAAATACCCCAGTCTGGTCTGAAATACCCCAGCCTGCTCTGAAATACCCCATCCAACTCTGAATTACCCGTCTGGTCCGAAATGCCCCAGCATTTTCTGAAATACCCCAGCCCGGTCTGAAATAATCTAGCATAGTCCTAAATACCCCAGCCTGGTCTGAAATACCCCAGCCTGGTCTGAAATACCCCAGTCTGCTCTGAAATACCCCAGTCTAGTCTGAAATAACCCAGACTGGTCTGAAATACCCCAATCTGTTCTGAAATACGCCATCCCGCTCTGAAATACCACAGCCTTGTTCTGAAATACACAGTCTGGACTGAGATACCCCTGTCTGGGCTGAAATACACCAGCCTGATCGGAAAAACCCCATCCCGCTCTGAAATACCACAATCTGGTCTGAAATACCCCATCCCGCTCTGAAATACACCAGCCTGCTCTGAAATACCCCATCCGGCTCTGAAATACCCCAATCTGATCGGAAATACCCCAGTCTGGTCTGAAATACGCCAGTCTGGTCTGAAATACCCCAGTCTGCTCTGAAATACCCCAGTCTGATCTGAAATCCCCATCCCACTCTGAAATACCCCAGTTTGACCTGAAATACCCCGGTCTGATCTGAAATACCCCACTCTGATCTGAAATACCCCATCCAACTCTGAAATACTCCAGTCTGGTCTGAAATCCCCATCCCACTCTGAAATACCCCAGTCTGACCTGAAATACCCCGGTCTGATCTGAAATACCCCAGTCTGATCTGAAATACCCCTTCCCGCTTTGAAACACCCCATCCCACCCAAAAATACCGCAGTCTGATCTGAAATACCCGATCCCACGCTGAAAGACCCCAGCCTGGTCTGAAATACCACAGTTTGGTCTGAAATACCCCAGTCTGATCTGAAATACCCCAGTCTGGTCAAAAATAACCCAGCCTTCTCTGAAATACCACAGTCTGGTCTGAAACACCCCATCCCACCCTGAAATACCGCAGTATGGTCTGAAATACCCGATCCCACTCTGAAATACCCCAGCCTGGTGTGAAATACCACAGTTTGGTCTGAAATACACCAGTCTGATCTGAAATACACCAGTCTGGTCAGAAATAACCCAGCCTTCTCTGAAATACCACAGTCTGGTCTGAAATACCCCAGGCTGCTCTGAAATACCCCAGTCTGGTCTGAAATACCCCAGCCTGCTCTGAAATACTCCAGTCTGATCTGAAATACCTCATCCTGCTCTGAAACACCTCATCCCACTCTGAATTACCCGTCTGGTCCGAAATGCCCCAGCCTGGTATGAAATACCCCAGCCTGGTCTGAAATAACCTAGCAGAGTGCTAAATACCCCAGCCTGGTCTGAAATACCCCAGCCTGGTCTGAAATACCCTAGTCTGTTCTGAAATACACCATCCCGCTCTGAAAAACCCCAGCCTGGTCTGAAATACCCAGTCTGGTCTGAGATACCCCAGTCTGGGCTGAAATACACCAGCCTGATCTGAAAAACCCCATCCCGCTCTGAAATACCACAATCTGGTCTGAAATACCCCATCCCGCTCTGAAATACCCCATCCGGCTCTGAAATACCCCAGTCTGATCGGAAATACGCCAGTCTGGTCTGAAATACCCCAGTCTGGTCTGAAATACGCCAGTCTGATCTGAAATACCCGGCCTGCTCTGAAATATCCCAGTCTGGACTGAAATAACCCATCCCGCTTTGAAACACCCCATCCCACCCTGAAATACCGCAGTCTGGTCTGAAATACCCGATCCCAAGCTGAAATACCCCAGCCTTGTCTGAAATACACCATCCCGCTCTGAAATACCCCAGTCTGGTCCGAAATACCCTTGCCTTGTCTGAAATACACCATCCCGCTCTGAAATACCCCAGCCTGGTCCGAAATACCCCACCTTGGTCTGAAATACGCCAGCCTGTTCTGAAAAAAACCAGCCGAGTCTTAAATACACCGGCCTGGTCTGAAATCCCGCAAGCTTATCTGAGATACACCAGTCTGCTCTGAAATACTCCAATCTAGTCTGAAATAACCCAGACTGGTCTGAAATACCCCAGTCTGCTCTGAAATACCCCATCCCATTCTCAAATACCCCAGCCTGGTCTGAAATACCCAGTCTGGTCTGAAATATCCCAGTCTGGTCTGAAATACCCCAGTCTGATCTGAAATACACCAGTCTGGTCTGAAATAACCCAGCCTGCTCTGAAAAACTGTAGTCCGGTCTGAAATAACCCAGCCTGCGCTGATATACCCCAGTCTGATCTGAAATAACCCAGATTGGTCTGAAATACCCCAGCCTACTCTGAAACACCCCATCCAACTCTGAATTACCCGTCTGGTCCGAAATGCCCCAGCATTTTCTGAAATACCCCAGCCCGGTCTGAAATAATCTAGCATATTCCTAAATACCCCAGCCTGGTCTGAAATACCCCAGCGTGGTCTGAAATACCCCAGTCTGCTCTGAAATACCCCAGTCTAGTCTGAAATAACCCAGACTGGTCTGAAATACCCCAGTCTGATCTGAAATACCCCATCCCACTCTGAAATACCCCAGTCTGGTCTGAAATACCCCATCCCACTCTGAAATACCTCAGTCTGGTCTGAAATAGCTCAGTCTGGTCTGAAATAACCCAGACTGATCTGAAATACCCCAATTTAGTCTGAAATACCCCATCCCGCTCTGAAAAACCCCAGCCAAGTCTGAAATAGCCCAGTCTGATCTGAAATATCCCAGTCTGGGCTGAAATACGCCAGTCTAATCTGAAATACCCCAGTCTGCTCTGAAATATCCCAGTCTGATCTGAAATACCCCTTCACACTCTGAAATACCCCAGCCTGGTCTGAAATACCCCAGTCTGAACTGAAATACACCAGTCTGGTCTGAAATAACCCAGCCTGCTCTGAAAAACTAGTCTGGTCTGAAAAAACCAGGCCCGCGCTGAAATACCCCAGTCTGATCTGAAATACCCCAGTCTGATCTGAAATACCTCATCCTGCTCTGAAACACCCCATCCAACTCTGAATTACCCGTCTGGTCCGAAATGCCCCAGCATTTTCTGAAATACCCCAGCCCGGTCTGAAATAATCTAGCATATTCCTAAATACCCCAGCCGGGTCTGAAATACCCCAGCCTGATCTGAAATACCCCAGTCTGCTCTGAAATACCCCAGTCTAGTCTGAAATAACCCAGACTGGTCTGAAATACCCCAATCTGTTCTGAAATACACCATCCCGCTCTGAAATACCACAGCCTTGTTCTGAAATACACAGTCTGGACTGAGATACCCCTGTCTGGGCTGAAATACACCAGCCTGATCAGAAAAACCCCATCCCACTCTGAAATACCACAATCTGGTCTGAAATACGCCAGTCTGGTCTGAAATATCTCAGCCTGCTCTGAAATACCCCAGTCTGATCTGAAATACCCCATCCCACTCTGAAATACCCCAGTCTGATCTGAAATACCCCAGTCTGGTCTGAAATACCCCAGCCTGCTCTGAAATACCCCAGTCTGATCTGAAATACCTCATCCTGCTCTGAAACACCCCATCCAACTCTGAATTACCCGTCTGGTCCGAAATGCCCCAGCATTTTCTGAAATACCCCAGCCCGGTCTGAAATAATCTAGCATAGTCCTAAATACCCCAGCCTGGTCTGAAATACCCCAGCCTGGTCTGAAATACCCCAGTCTGCTCTGAAATACCCCAGTCTAGTCTGAAATAACCCAGACTGGTCTGAAATACCCCAATCTGTTCTGAAATACGCCATCCCGCTCTGAAATACCACAGCCTTGTTCTGAAATACACAGTCTGGACTGAGATACCCCTGTCTGGGCTGAAATACACCAGCCTGATCGGAAAAACCCCATCCCGCTCTGAAATACCACAATCTGGTCTGAAATACCCCATCCCGCTCTGAAATACACCAGCCTGCTCTGAAATACCCCATCCGGCTCTGAAATACCCCAATCTGATCGGAAATACCCCAGTCTGGTCTGAAATACGCCAGTCTGGTCTGAAATACCCCAGTCTGCTCTGAAATACCCCAGTCTGATCTGAAATCCCCATCCCACTCTGAAATACCCCAGTTTGACCTGAAATACCCCGGTCTGATCTGAAATACCCCACTCTGATCTGAAATACCCCATCCAACTCTGAAATACTCCAGTCTGGTCTGAAATCCCCATCCCACTCTGAAATACCCCAGTCTGACCTGAAATACCCCGGTCTGATCTGAAATACCCCAGTCTGATCTGAAATACCCCTTCCCGCTTTGAAACACCCCATCCCACCCAAAAATACCGCAGTCTGATCTGAAATACCCGATCCCACGCTGAAAGACCCCAGCCTGGTCTGAAATACCACAGTTTGGTCTGAAATACCCCAGTCTGATCTGAAATACCCCAGTCTGGTCAAAAATAACCCAGCCTTCTCTGAAATACCACAGTCTGGTCTGAAACACCCCATCCCACCCTGAAATACCGCAGTATGGTCTGAAATACCCGATCCCACTCTGAAATACCCCAGCCTGGTGTGAAATACCACAGTTTGGTCTGAAATACACCAGTCTGATCTGAAATACACCAGTCTGGTCAGAAATAACCCAGCCTTCTCTGAAATACCACAGTCTGGTCTGAAATACCCCAGGCTGCTCTGAAATACCCCAGTCTGGTCTGAAATACCCCAGCCTGCTCTGAAATACTCCAGTCTGATCTGAAATACCTCATCCTGCTCTGAAACACCTCATCCCACTCTGAATTACCCGTCTGGTCCGAAATGCCCCAGCCTGGTATGAAATACCCCAGCCTGGTCTGAAATAACCTAGCAGAGTGCTAAATACCCCAGCCTGGTCTGAAATACCCCAGCCTGGTCTGAAATACCCTAGTCTGTTCTGAAATACACCATCCCGCTCTGAAAAACCCCAGCCTGGTCTGAAATACCCAGTCTGGTCTGAGATACCCCAGTCTGGGCTGAAATACACCAGCCTGATCTGAAAAACCCCATCCCGCTCTGAAATACCACAATCTGGTCTGAAATACCCCATCCCGCTCTGAAATACACCAGCCTGCTCTGAAATACCCCATCCGGCTCTGAAATACCCCAGTCTGATCGGAAATACGCCAGTCTGGTCTGAAATACCCCAGTCTGGTCTGAAATACGCCAGTCTGATCTGAAATACCCGGCCTGCTCTGAAATATCCCAGTCTGGTCTGAAATAACCCATCCCGCTTTGAAACACCCCATCCCACCCTGAAATACCGCAGTCTGGTCTGAAATACCTGATCCCAAGCTGAAATACCCCAGCCTTGTCTGAAATACACCATCCCGCTCTGAAATACCCCAGTCTGGTCCGAAATACCCTTGCCTTGTCTGAAATACACCATCCCGCTCTGAAATACCCCAGCCTGGTCCGAAATACCCCACCTTGGTCTGAAATACGCCAGCCTGTTCTGAAAAAAACCAGCCGAGTCTTAAATACACCGGCCTGGTCTGAAATCCCGCAAGCTTATCTGAGATACACCAGTCTGCTCTGAAATACTCCAATCTAGTCTGAAATAACCCAGACTGGTCTGAAATACCCCAGTCTGCTCTGAAATACCCCATCCCATTCTCAAATACCCCAGCCTGGTCTGAAATACCCAGTCTGGTCTGAAATATCCCAGTCTGGTCTGAAATACCCCAGTCTGATCTGAAATACACCAGTCTGGTCTGAAATAACCCAGCCTGCTCTGAAAAACTGTAGTCCGGTCTGAAATAACCCAGCCTGCGCTGATATACCCCAGTCTGATCTGAAATAACCCAGATTGGTCTGAAATACCCCAGCCTACTCTGAAATACCCCAGCCTGGTCTGAAATACCCTAGCGTAGTCCTAAATTCCCCAGCCTGTTCTGAAATACCCCAGCCTGGTCTGAAATAACCCAGTCTGCTCTGAAATACGCCAGTCTAGTCTGAAATAACCCAGTCTGGTCTGAAATACCCCAGCCTGGTCTGAAATACCCAGTCTGGTCTGAGATACCCCAGTCTGAGCTGAAATTCACCAGCCTGATCTGAAAAACCCCATCCCGCTCTGAAATACCCCAATCTGGTCTGAAATACCCCATCAAGCTCTGAAATACGCCAGCTTGCTCCGAAATACCCCATCCAGCTCTGAAATACCCCAGTCTGATCTGAAATAACCCAGTCTGGTCTGAAATACGCCAGTCTGGTCTGAAATACCCCAGTCTGCTCTGAAATACCCCAGTCTGATCTGAAATACACCAGTCTGGTCTGAAATAACCCAGTCTGCTCTGAAAAACTGCAGTCCGGTCTGAAATAACCCAGCCTGCGCTGATATACCCCAGTCTGATCTGAAATAACCCAGATTGGTCTGAAATTCCCCAGCCTACTCAGAAATACCCCAGCCTGGTCTGAAATACCCTAGCATAGTCCTAAATTCCCCAGCCTGTTCTGAAATACCCCAGCCTGGTCTGAAATAACCCAGTCTGCTCTGAAATACGCCAGTCTAGTCTGAAATAACCCAGTCTGGTCTGAAATACCCCAGCCTGGTCTGAAATACCCAGTCTGGTCTGAGATACCCCAGTCTGAGCTGAAATTCACCAGCCTGATCTGAAAAACGCCATCCCGCTCTGAAATACCCCAATCTGGTCTGAAATACCCCATCAAGCTCTGAAATACGCCAGCTTGCTCCGAAATACCCCATCCAGCTCTGAAATACCCAGTCTGATCTGAAATAACCCAGTCTGGTCTGATATACGCCAGTCTGGTCTGAAATACCCCAGTCTGCTCTGAAATACCCCAGTCTGATCTGAAATACACCAGTCTGGTCTGAAATAACCCAGCCTGCTCTGAAAAACTGCAGTCCGGTCTGAAATAACCCAGCCTGCGCTGATATACCCCAGTCTGATCTGAAATAACCCAGATTGGTCTGAAATTCCCCAGCCTACTCAGAAATACCCCAGCCTGGTCTGAAATACCCTAGCATAGTCCTAAATTCCCCAGCCTGTTCTGAAATACCCCAGCCTGGTCTGAAATAACCCAGTCTGCTCTGAAATACGCCAGTCTAGTCTGAAATAACCCAGTCTGGTCTGAAATACCCCAGCCTGGTCTGAAATATCCCAGTCTGGTCTGAAATACCCCAGTCTGAACTGAAATGCACCAGTCTGGTTTGAAATAACACAGCCTGCTCTGAAAAACTGTAGTCTGGTCTGAAATAACCCAGCCTCGTCTGAAATACCCCAGTCTGCTCTGAAATACCCCAGTCTGATCTGAAATACCTCATCCTGCTCTGAAACACCTCATCCCACTCTGAATTACCCGTCTGGTCCGAAATGCCCCAGCCTGGTCTGAAATACCCCAGCCTGATCTGAAATAACCTAGCAGAGTGCTAAATACCCCAGCCTGGTCTGAAATACCCCAGCCTGGTCTGAAATAACCCAGTCTGCTCTGAAAAACTGCAGTCCGGTCTGAAATAACCCAGCCTGCGCTGATATACCCCAGTCTGATCTGAAATAACCCAGATTGGTCTGAAATTCCCCAGCCTACTCAGAAATACCCCAGCCTGGTCTGAAATACCCTAGCATAGTCCTAAATTCCCCAGCCTGTTCTGAAATACCCCAGCCTGGTCTGAAATAACCCAGTCTGCTCTGAAATACGCCAGTCTAGTCTGAAATAACCCAGTCTGGTCTGAAATACCCCAGCCTGGTCTGAAATACCCAGTCTGGTCTGAGATACCCCAGTCTGAGCTGAAATTCACCAGCCTGATCTGAAAAACGCCATCCCGCTCTGAAATACCCCAATCTGGTCTGAAATACCCCATCAAGCTCTGAAATACGCCAGCTTGCTCCGAAATACCCCATCCAGCTCTGAAATACCCCAGTCTGATCTGAAATAACCCAGTCTGGTCTGATATACGCCAGTCTGGTCTGAAATACCCCAGTCTGCTCTGAAATACCCCAGTCTGATCTGAAATACACCAGTCTGGTCTGAAATAACCCAGCCTGCTCTGAAAAACTGCAGTCCGGTCTGAAATAACCCAGCCTGCGCTGATATACCCCAGTCTGATCTGAAATAACCCAGATTGGTCTGAAATTCCCCAGCCTACTCAGAAATACCCCAGCCTGGTCTGAAATACCCTAGCATAGTCCTAAATTCCCCAGCCTGTTCTGAAATACCCCAGCCTGGTCTGAAATAACCCAGTCTGCTCTGAAATACGCCAGTCTAGTCTGAAATAACCCAGTCTGGTCTGAAATACCCCAGCCTGGTCTGAAATATCCCAGTCTGGTCTGAAATACCCCAGTCTGAACTGAAATGCACCAGTCTGGTTTGAAATAACACAGCCTGCTCTGAAAAACTGTAGTCTGGTCTGAAATAACCCAGCCTCGTCTGAAATACCCCAGTCTGCTCTGAAATACCCCAGTCTGATCTGAAATACCTCATCCTGCTCTGAAACACCTCATCCCACTCTGAATTACCCGTCTGGTCCGAAATGCCCCAGCCTGGTCTGAAATACCCCAGCCTGATCTGAAATAACCTAGCAGAGTGCTAAATACCCCAGCCTGGTCTGAAATACCCCAGCCTGGTCTGAAATAACCCAGTCTGCTCTGAAATACCCCAGTCTAGTCTGAAATAACCCAGACTGGTCTGAAATATCCCAGTCTGTTCTGAAATACACCATCCCGCTCTGAAATACCACAGCTTGGTCTGAAATACCCAGTCTGGTCTGAGATACCCCAGTCTGGGCTGAAATACAACAGCCTGATCTGAAAAACCCCATCCCGCTCTGAAATACCACAATCTGGTCTGAAATACCCCTCCTGCTCTGAAATACACCAGCCTGCTCTGAAATACCCCATCCGGCTCTGAAATACCCCAATCTGATCGGAAATACCCCAGTCTGGTCTGAAATACGCCGGTCTGGTCTGAAATACCCCAGTCTGCTCTGAAATACCCCAGTCTGATCTGAAATCCCCATCCCACACTGAAATACCTCAGTCTGACCTGAAATACCCCGGTCTGATCTGAAATACCCCAGTCTGATCTGAAATACCCCATCCCACTCTGAAATACCGCAGTCTGCACTGAAATAACTCAGTCTGCTCTGAAATACCCCATCCCACTCTGAAGTACCCCAGCCTCGTCTGAAATACCCCAGTCTGCCCTGAAATACCCCATCCCGCTCTGAAAAACCCCAGCCTGGTCTGAATACCCCAGCCTGGTCTGAAATACCCCATCCCGCTCTGAAATACCTCAGTCTGTTCTGAAATACCCCAGTCTGTTCTGAAAGAAACCAGACTGATCTGAAATAGACCAGTTTGCTCTGAAATACCCCATCCCACACTCAAATGCCCCAGCCTAGTCTGAAATACCCCAGTCTGCTCTGAAATACCCCATCCCTATCTGAAAAACCCCAGCCTGGTCTGAATACCCCAGCCTGGTCTGAAATACCCCAGTCTGCCCTGAAATACCCCAGTCTAGTCTGAAATAAACCAGATTGGTCTGAAATACCCCAGTCTGTTCTGAAATACAACATCCCGCTCTGAAATACCCCAGCCTGCTCTGAAATACCCAGTCTGGTCTGAGATACCCCAGTCTGGGCTGAAATACCCCAGACCCACTCTGAAATACCCCAGCCTGGTATGAAATAACCCATCCTGCTCTGAAATACCCCAGCCTGCTCTGAAATACCCCAGTCTGGTCTGAAATACGCCAGTCTGGTCTGAAATACCTCAGCCTGCTCTGAAATACCCCAGTCTGATCTGAAATACCCCATCCCACTCTGAAATACCCCAGTCGGATCTGAAATACCCCAGTCTGATATGAAATACCCCGGCCTGGTCTGAAATACCCCAGCCTGCTCTGAAATACCCCAGCCTGGTATGAAATAACCCATCCCGCTCTGAAATACCCCAGCCTGCTCTGAAATACCCCAGTCGGATCTGAAATACCCCAGTCTGGTCTGAAATACGCCAGTCTGGTCTGAAATATCTCAGCCTGCTCTGAAATACCCCAGTCTGATCTGAAATACCCCATCCCGCTCTGAAATACCCCAATCTGGTCTGAAATACCCCATCAAGCTCTGAAATACGCCAGCCTGATCTGAAATAACCCAGTCTGGTCTGAAATACGCCAGTCTGGTCTGAAATACCCCAGTCTGCTCTGAAATACTCAAGTCTGATCTGAAATACCCCATCCCACTCTGAAATACCCCAGTCTGACATGAAATACCTGTGTCCGATCTGAAATACCCCAGTCTGGTCTGAAATACCCCATCCCGCTCTGAAATACCCCAGCCTGGTCTGAAATATCCCAGTCTGGTCTGAAATACCCCAGTCTGAACTGAAATACACCAGTCTGGTTTGAAATAACACAGCCTGCTCTGAAAAACTGTAGTCTGGTCTGAAATAACCCAGCCTCATCTGAAATACCGCAGTCTGCTCTGAAATACCCCAGTCTGATCTGAAATACCTCATCCTGCTCTGAAACACCTCATCCCACTCTGAATTACCCGTCTGGTGCGAAATGCCCCAGTCTGGTCTGAAATACCCCAGCCTGATCTGAAATAACCTAGCAGAGTGCTAAATACCCCAGCCTGGTCTGAAATACCCAGCCTGGTCTGAAATAACCCAGACTGGTCTGAAATACCCCAGTCTGTTCTGAAATACACCATCCCGCTCTGAAATACCACAGCTTGGTCTGAAATACCCAGTCTGGTCTGAGATACCCCAGTCTGGGCTGAAATACAACAGCCTGATCTGAAAAACCCCATCCCGCTCTGAAATACCACAATCTGGTCTGAAATACCCCTCCCGCTCTGAAATACACCAGCCTGCTCTGAAATACACAATCTGGCTCTGAAATACCCCAATCTGATCGGAAATACCCCAGTCTGGTCTGAAATACGCCGGTCTGGTCTGAAATACCCCAGTCTGCTCTGAAATACCCCAGTCTGATCTGAAATCCCCATCCCACACTGAAATACCCCAGTCTGACCTGAAATACCCCGGTCTGATCTGAAATACCCCAGTCTGATCTGAAATACCCCATCCCACTCTGAAATACCGCAGTCTGCTCTGAAATAACTCAGTCTGCTCTGAAATACCCCATCCCACTCTGAAGTACCCCAGCCTCGTCTGAAATACCCCAGTCTGCCCTGAAATACCCCATCCCGCTCTGAAAAACCCCAGCCTGGTCTGAATACCCCAGCCTGGTCTGAAATACCCCATCCCGCTTTGAAATACCTCAGTCTGTTCTGAAATACCCCAGTCTGTTCTGAAAGAAACCAGACTGATCTGAAATAGACCAGTTTGCTCTGAAATACCCCATCCCACACTCAAATGCCCCAGCCTAGTCTGAAATACCCCAGTCTGCTCTGAAATACCCCATCCCTATCTGAAAAACCCCAGCCTGGTCTGAATACCCCAGCCTGGTCTGAAATACCCCAGTCTGCCCTGAAATACCCCAGTCTAGTCTGAAATAAACCAGATTGGTCTGAAATACCCCAGTCTGTTCTGAAATACAACATCCTGCTCTGAAATACCCAGTCTGGTCTGAAATACCCCAGCCTGCTCTGAAATACCCCATTCTGGTCTGAAATACGCCAGTCTGGTCTGAAATACCTCAGCCTGCTCTGAAATACCCCAGTCTGATCTGAAATACCCCATCCCACTCTGAAATACCCCAGTCTGATCTGAAATACCCCAGTCTGATATGAAATACCCCAGCCTGGTCTGAAATACCCCAGCCTGCTCTGAAATACCCCAGCCTGGTATGAAATAACCCATCCCGCTCTGAAATACCCCAGCCTGCTCCGAAATACCCCAGTCGGATCTGAAATACCCCAGTCTGGTCTGAAATACGCCAGTTTGGTCTGAAATATCTCAGCCTGCTCTGAAATACCCCAGTCTGATCTGAAATATCCCATCCCACTCTGAAATACCCCAGTCTGATCTGAAATACCCCAGTCTGATCAGAAATACCCCGGCCTGGTCTGAAATACCCCAGCCTGCTCTGAAATACCCCAGTCTGGTCTGAAATACCCCATCCTGCTCTGAAATACCCCAGCCTGCTCTGAAATACCCCAGTCTGGTCTGAAATACCCCATCCTGCTCTGAAATACCCCAGCCTGGTCTGAAATATCCCAGTCTGGTCTGAAATACCCCAGTCTGAACTGAAATACACCAGTCTGGTTTGAAATAACACAGCCTGCTCTGAAAAACTGTAGTCTGGTCTGAAATAACCCAGCCTCGTCTGAAATACCCCAGTCTGATCTGAAATACCTCATCCTGCTCTGAAACACCTCATCCCACTCTGAATTACCCGTCTGGTCCGAAATGCCCCAGCCTGGTCTGAAATACCCCAGCCTGATCTGAAATAACCTAGCAGAGTGCTAAATACCCCAGCCTGGTCTGAAATACCCCAGCCTGGTCTGAAAAACCCCAGTCTGCTCTGAAATACACCATCCCGCTCTGAAATACCACAGCTTGGTCTGAAATACCCAATCTGGTCTGAGATACCCCAGTCTGTTCTGAAATACACCATCCCGCTCTGAAATACCACAGCTTGGTCTGAAATACCCAATCTGGTCTGAGATACCCCAATCTGGGCTGAAATACACCAGCCTGATCTGAAAAACCCCATCCCGCTCTGAAATACCACAATCTGGTCTGAAATACCCCTCCCGCTCTGAAATACACCAGCCTGCTCTGAAATACCCCATCCCGCTCTGAAATACCACAATCTGGTCTGAAATACCCCTCCCGCTCTGAAATACACCATGCCGCTCTGAAATACCCCAGCCTGGTCTGAAATACCACAGTTTGGTCTGAAATACACCAGTTTGATCTGAAATACCCCAGACTGGTCGGAAATAACCCAGCCTTCTCTGAAATACCACAGTCTGTTCTGAAATACCCCAGTCTGATCTGAAATACCCCATCCCGCTCTGAAATACCCGAGTCTGATCTGAAATACCCCAGTCTGGTCTGAAATACCCCAGCCTGGTCTGAAATACCCCAGTCTGGTCTGAAATACCCCAGTCGTGTCTGAATTAGCCCAGCTTGGTCTGAGATACCCCAGTCTGGGCTGAAATACCCCAGTCTGGTCTGAAATACCCCAGACCCGCTCTGATATACCCCAGCCTGGTATGAAATAACCCATCCCGCTCTGAAATACCCCAGCCTGCTCTGAAATACCCCAGCCTTGTCTGAAATACACCATCCCGCTCTGAAATACCCCAGTCTGGTCCGAAGTACCCCAGCCCGGTCTGAAATACCCCAGTCCGGTCTGAAATACCCCAGCCTGGTCTGAAATATGCCAGTCTGGTCTAAAATACCTCAGCCTGCTCTGAAATTCCCCAGTCTGTTCTGAAATACAACATCCCGCTCTGAAATACCCCAGCCTGCTCTGAAATACCCAGTCTGGTCTGAGATACCCCAGTCTGGGCTGAAATACCCCAGTCTGGTCTGAAATACCCCAGACCCGCTCTGAAATACCCCAGCCTGGTATGAAATAACCCATCCCGCTCTGAAATACCCCAGCCTGCTCTGAAATACCCCAGTCTGGTCTGAAATACGCCAGTCTGGTCTGAAATACCTCAGCCTGCTCTGAAATACCCCAGTCTGATCTGAAATACCCCATCCCACTCTGAAATACCCCAGTCGGATCTGAAATACCCCAGTCTGATATGAAATACCCCGGCCTGGTCTGAAATACCCCAGCCTGCTCTGAAATACCCCAGCCTGGTATGAAATAACCCATCCCGCTCTGAAATACCCCAGCCTGCTCTGAAATACCCCAGTCGGATCTGAAATACCCCAGTCTGGTCTGAAATACGCCAGTCTGGTCTGAAATATCTCAGCCTGCTCTGAAATACCCCAGTCTGATCTGAAATACCCCATCCCACTCTGAAATACCCCAGTCTGATCTGAAATACCCCAGTCTGATCTGAAATACCCCGGCCTGGTCTGAAATACCCCATCCCGCTCTGAAATACCCCAATCTGGTCTGAAATACCCCATCAAGCTCTGAAATACGCCAGCCTGATCTGAAATAACCCAGTCTGGTCTGAAATACGCCAGTCTGGTCTGAAATACCCCAGTCTGCTCTGAAATACTCAAGTCTGATCTGAAATACCCCATCCCACTCTGAAATACCCCAGTCTGACATGAAATACCTGTGTCCGATCTGAAATACCCCAGTCTGGTCTGAAATACCCCATCCCGCTCTGAAATACCCCAGCCTGGTCTGAAATATCCCAGTCTGGTCTGAAATACCCCAGTCTGAACTGAAATACACTAGTCTGGTTTGAAATAACACAGCCTGCTCTGAAAAACTGTAGTCTGGTCTGAAATAACCCAGCCGCGTCTGAAATACCGCAGTCTGCTCTGAAATACCCCAGTCTGATCTGAAATACCTCATCCTGCTCTGAAACACCTCATCCCACTCTGAATTACCCGTCTGGTGCGAAATGCCCCAGTCTGGTCTGAAATACCCCAGCCTGATCTGAAATAACCTAGCAGAGTGCTAAATACCCCAGCCTGGTCTGAAATACCCAGCCTGGTCTGAAATAACCCAGACTGGTCTGAAATACCCCAGTCTGTTCTGAAATACACCATCCCGCTCTGAAATACCACAGCTTGGTCTGAAATACCCAGTCTGGTCTGAGATACCCCAGTCTGGGCTGAAATACAACAGCCTGATCTGAAAAACCCCATCCCGCTCTGAAATACCACAATCTGGTCTGAAATACCCCTCCCGCTCTGAAATACACCAGCCTGCTCTGAAATACACAATCTGGCTCTGAAATACCCCAATCTGATCGGAAATACCCCAGTCTGGTCTGAAATACGCCGGTCTGGTCTGAAATACCCCAGTCTGCTCTGAAATACCCCAGTCTGATCTGAAATCCCCATCCCACACTGAAATACCCCAGTCTGACCTGAAATACCCCGGTCTGATCTGAAATACCCCAGTCTGATCTGAAATACCCCATCCCACTCTGAAATACCGCAGTCTGCTCTGAAATAACTCAGTCTGCTCTGAAATACCCCATCCCACTCTGAAGTACCCCAGCCTCGTCTGAAATACCCCAGTCTGCCCTGAAATACCCCATCCCGCTCTGAAAAACCCCAGCCTGGTCTGAATACCCCAGCCTGGTCTGAAATACCCCATCCCGCTTTGAAATACCTCAGTCTGTTCTGAAATACCCCAGTCTGTTCTGAAAGAAACCAGACTGATCTGAAATAGACCAGTTTGCTCTGAAATACCCCATCCCACACTCAAATGCCCCAGCCTAGTCTGAAATACCCCAGTCTGCTCTGAAATACCCCATCCCTATCTGAAAAACCCCAGCCTGGTCTGAATACCCCAGCCTGGTCTGAAATACCCCAGTCTGCCCTGAAATACCCCCAGTCTAGTCTGAAATAAACCAGATTGGTCTGAAATACCCCAGTCTGTTCTGAAATACAACATCCTGCTCTGAAATACCCAGTCTGGTCTGAAATACCCCGCCTGCTCTGAAATACCCCATTCTGGTCTGAAATACGCCAGTCTGGTCTGAAATACCTCAGCCTGCTCTGAAATACCCCAGTCTGATCTGAAATACCCCATCCCACTCTGAAATACCCCAGTCTGATCTGAAATACCCCAGTCTGATATGAAATACCCCAGCCTGGTCTGAAATACCCCAGCCTGCTCTGAAATACCCCAGCCTGGTATGAAATAACCCATCCCGCTCTGAAATACCCCAGCCTGCTCCGAAATACCCCAGTCGGATCTGAAATACCCCAGTCTGGTCTGAAATACGCCAGTTTGGTCTGAAATATCTCAGCCTGCTCTGAAATACCCCAGTCTGATCTGAAATATCCCATCCCACTCTGAAATACCCCAGTCTGATCTGAAATACCCCAGTCTGATCAGAAATACCCCGGCCTGGTCTGAAATACCCCAGCCTGCTCTGAAATACCCCAGTCTGTTATGAAATACCTCATTCCGCTCTGAAATATCCCAGTCTGGACTGAAATAACCCATCCCGCTTTGAAACACCCCATCCCACCCTGAAATACCGCAGTCTGGTCTGAAATACCCGATCCCACGCTGAAATACCCCAGCCTTGTCTGAAATACACCATCCCGCTCTGAAATACCCCAGTCTGGTCTGAAATACCCCATCAAGCTCTGAAATACACCAGCCTGATCTGAAATAACCCAGTCTGGTCTGAAATACGCCAGTCTGGTCTGAAATACCCCAGTCTGCTCTGAAATACTCAAGTCTGATCTGAAATACCCCATCCCACTCTGAAATACCCCAGTCTGACATGAAATACCTGTGTCCGATCTGAAATACCCCAGTCTGGTCTGAAATACCCCATCCCGCTCTGAAATACCCCAGCCTGGTCTGAAATATCCCAGTCTGGTCTGAAATACCCCAGTCTGAACTGAAATACACTAGTCTGGTTTGAAATAACACAGCCTGCTCTGAAAAACTGTAGTCTGGTCTGAAATAACCCAGCCTCGTCTGAAATACCGCAGTCTGCTCTGAAATACCCCAGTCTGATCTGAAATACCTCATCCTGCTCTGAAACACCTCATCCCACTCTGAATTACCCGTCTGGTGCGAAATGCCCCAGTCTGGTCTGAAATACCCCAGCCTGATCTGAAATAACCTAGCAGAGTGCTAAATACCCCAGCCTGGTCTGAAATACCCAGCCTGGTCTGAAATAACCCAGACTGGTCTGAAATACCCCAGTCTGTTCTGAAATACACCATCCCGCTCTGAAATACCACAGCTTGGTCTGAAATACCCAGTCTGGTCTGAGATACCCCAGTCTGGGCTGAAATACAACAGCCTGATCTGAAAAACCCCATCCCGCTCTGAAATACCACAATCTGGTCTGAAATACCCCTCCCGCTCTGAAATACACCAGCCTGCTCTGAAATACACAATCTGGCTCTGAAATACCCCAATCTGATCGGAAATACCCCAGTCTGGTCTGAAATACGCCGGTCTGGTCTGAAATACCCCAGTCTGCTCTGAAATACCCCAGTCTGATCTGAAATCCCCATCCCACACTGAAATACCCCAGTCTGACCTGAAATACCCCGGTCTGATCTGAAATACCCCAGTCTGATCTGAAATACCCCATCCCACTCTGAAATACCGCAGTCTGCTCTGAAATAACTCAGTCTGCTCTGAAATACCCCATCCCACTCTGAAGTACCCCAGCCTCGTCTGAAATACCCCAGTCTGCCCTGAAATACCCCATCCCGCTCTGAAAAACCCCAGCCTGGTCTGAATACCCCAGCCTGGTCTGAAATACCCCATCCCGCTTTGAAATACCTCAGTCTGTTCTGAAATACCCCAGTCTGTTCTGAAAGAAACCAGACTGATCTGAAATAGACCAGTTTGCTCTGAAATACCCCATCCCACACTCAAATGCCCCAGCCTAGTCTGAAATACCCCAGTCTGCTCTGAAATACCCCATCCCTATCTGAAAAACCCCAGCCTGGTCTGAATACCCCAGCCTGGTCTGAAATACCCCAGTCTGCCCTGAAATACCCCAGTCTAGTCTGAAATAAACCAGATTGGTCTGAAATACCCCAGTCTGTTCTGAAATACAACATCCTGCTCTGAAATACCCAGTCTGGTCTGAAATACCCCAGCCTGCTCTGAAATACCCCATTCTGGTCTGAAATACGCCAGTCTGGTCTGAAATACCTCAGCCTGCTCTGAAATACCCCAGTCTGATCTGAAATACCCCATCCCACTCTGAAATACCCCAGTCTGATCTGAAATACCCCAGTCTGATATGAAATACCCCAGCCTGGTCTGAAATACCCCAGCCTGCTCTGAAATACCCCAGCCTGGTATGAAATAACCCATCCCGCTCTGAAATACCCCAGCCTGCTCCGAAATACCCCAGTCGGATCTGAAATACCCCAGTCTGGTCTGAAATACGCCAGTTTGGTCTGAAATATCTCAGCCTGCTCTGAAATACCCCAGTCTGATCTGAAATATCCCATCCCACTCTGAAATACCCCAGTCTGATCTGAAATACCCCAGTCTGATCAGAAATACCCCGGCCTGGTCTGAAATACCCCAGCCTGCTCTGAAATACCCCAGTCTGTTATGAAATACCTCATTCCGCTCTGAAATATCCCAGTCTGGACTGAAATAACCCATCCCGCTTTGAAACACCCCATCCCACCCTGAAATACCGCAGTCTGGTCTGAAATACCCGATCCCACGCTGAAATACCCCAGCCTTGTCTGAAATACACCATCCCGCTCTGAAATACCCCAGTCTGGTCTGAAATACCCTATCAAGCTCTGAAATACGCCAGCTTGCTCCTAAATACCCCATCCAGCTCTGAAATACCCCAGTCTGATCTGAAATAACCCAGTCTGGTCTGAAATACGCCAGTCTGGTCTGAAATACCCCAGTCTGCTCTGAAATACCCCAGTCTGATCTGAAATACCCCATCCCACTCTGAAATACCCCAGTCTGAACTGAAATACCCCGGTCTGATCTGAAATATCCCAGTCTGATCTGAAATACCCCATCACACTCTGAAATACCCCAGTCTGGTCTGAAATACCCCATCCTGCTCTGAAATACCCCAGCCTGGTCTGAAATATCCCAGTCTGGTCTGAAATACCCCAGTCTGAACTGAAATACACCAGTCTGGTTTGAAATAACACAGCCTGCTCTGAAAAACTGTAGTCTGGTCTGAAATAACCCAGCCTCGTCTGAAATACCCCAGTCTGATCTGAAATACCTCATCCTGCTCTGAAACACCTCATCCCACTCTGAATTACCCGTCTGGTCCGAAATGCCCCAGCCTGGTCTGAAATACCCCAGCCTGATCTGAAATAACCTAGCAGAGTGCTAAATACCCCAGCCTGGTCTGAAATACCCCAGCCTGGTCTGAAAAACCCCAGTCTGCTCTGAAATACACCATCCCGCTCTGAAATACCACAGCTTGGTCTGAAATACCCAATCTGGTCTGAGATACCCCAGTCTGTTCTGAAATACACCATCCCGCTCTGAAATACCACAGCTTGGTCTGAAATACCCAATCTGGTCTGAGATACCCCAATCTGGGCTGAAATACACCAGCCTGATCTGAAAAACCCCATCCCGCTCTGAAATACCACAATCTGGTCTGAAATACCCCTCCCGCTCTGAAATACACCAGCCTGCTCTGAAATACCCCATCCCGCTCTGAAATACCACAATCTGGTCTGAAATACCCCTCCCGCTCTGAAATACACCATGCCGCTCTGAAATACCCCAGCCTGGTCTGAAATACCACAGTTTGGTCTGAAATACACCAGTTTGATCTGAAATACCCCAGACTGGTCGGAAATAACCCAGCCTTCTCTGAAATACCACAGTCTGTTCTGAAATACCCCAGTCTGATCTGAAATACCCCATCCCGCTCTGAAATACCCGAGTCTGATCTGAAATACCCCAGTCTGGTCTGAAATACCCCAGCCTGGTCTGAAATACCCCAGTCTGGTCTGAAATACCCCAGTCGTGTCTGAATTAGCCCAGCTTGGTCTGAGATACCCCAGTCTGGGCTGAAATACCCCAGTCTGGTCTGAAATACCCCAGACCCGCTCTGATATACCCCAGCCTGGTATGAAATAACCCATCCCGCTCTGAAATACCCCAGCCTGCTCTGAAATACCCCAGCCTTGTCTGAAATACACCATCCCGCTCTGAAATACCCCAGTCTGGTCCGAAGTACCCCAGCCCGGTCTGAAATACCCCAGTCCGGTCTGAAATACCCCAGTCTGGTCTGAAATATGCCAGTCTGGTCTAAAATACCTCAGCCTGCTCTGAAATTCCCCAGTCTGATCTGAAATACCCCATCCCACTCTGAAATACCCCAGTCTGATCTGAAATACCCCAGCCTGCTCTGAAATACCCCAGTCTGATATGAAATACCTCATTCCACTCTGAAATACCCCAGTCTGGTTTGAAATACCCCATCCCGCTTTGAAACACCCCATCCCACCCTGAATTACCCCAGCCTGGTCTGAAATACCCCAGCCTTGTCTGAAATACACCATCCCGCTCTGAAATAACCCAGTCTGGTCCGAAGTACCCCAGCCCGGTCTGAAATACCCCAGCCTGATCTGAAATACTCCAGTCTGATCTGAAATTCGCCAGTCTGTTCTGAAATACCCCATCATGCTCTGAAATACAGCATCCCGCTTTGAAATACCCTAGCCTGTTCTGAAATAGCCCAGCCTGGTCTGAAATACCCCAGCCTGCTCTGAAATACCGCAGTCTGGTCTGAAATACCCCTGCCGGGTCTGAAATACCCCAGTCTGGACTGAAATACCCCAGCCTCGTCTGAAATAGCCCAGCCTGCTCTGAAATACCCTAGCCTGGTCTGAAATACTTCAGTCTGGTCTGAAATACCTCAGTCTGGTCTGAAATAACCCAGACTGATCTGAAATACCCCAGTTTAGTCTGAAATACCGCATCCCGCTCTGAAAAACCCCAGCCAAGTCTGAAATACCCCAGTCTGATCTGAAATATCCCAGTCTTGGCTGAAATACCCCAGGCAGGTCTGAAGTACCCCAGTCTGGTCTGAAATACCCCAGTCAGGTCTGAAATACTCTAGTCTGCTCTGAAATACCCCAAGTCTGCTCTCAAATACGCCAGTCTGGTCTGAAATACCCCATCCCGCTCTGAAATACCCCAGTCTGGACTGAAATACCCCAGCCTCGTCTGAAATAGCCCAGCCTGCTCTGAAATACACCATCCCACTCTGAAATACCCCAGCCTGGTCTGAAATACCCCCGTCTGGTCTGAAATACCCGTGCCTGGTCTGAAATACCCCAGTCTGGTCTGTAATACCACAGTCTGGTCTGTAATACCCCAGTCGGCTCTGAAATACCCCAGTCTGGTCTGAAATACCCCATCCTGCTGTGAAATACCCCAGTCTGATATGAAATACCTCATTCCACTCTGAAATACCCCAGTCTGGTTTGAAATACCCCATCCCGCTTTGAAACACCCCATCCCACCCTGAATTACCCCAGCCTGGTCTGAAATACCCCAGCCTTGTCTGAAATACACCATCCCGCTCTGAAATAACCCAGTCTGGTCCGAAGTACCCCAGCCCGGTCTGAAATACCCCAGCCTGATCTGAAATACTCCAGTCTGATCTGAAATTCGCCAGTCTGTTCTGAAATACCCCAGCCAGGTCTGAAATACCCCAGTCGTGTCTGAATTAGCCCAGCTTGGTCTGTAATACCCCAGTCTGCTCTGAAATACCCCAGTCTGCTCTGAAATACCCCAGTCTGCTCTGAAATACCCCATCCCGCTCTGAAATACCCGAGTCTGATCTGAAATACCCCAGTCTGGTTTGTAATACCCCAGTCTGCTCTGAAATACCCCATCCCACTCTGAAATACTCCAGTGTGATCTGAAATACCCCAGTCTGGTCTGAAATACCCCAGCCTGGTCTGAAATACCCCAGCCAGGTCTGAAATACCCCAGTCGTGTCTGAATTAGCCCAGCTTGGTCTGTAATACCCCAGTCTGCTCTGAAATACCCCAGTCTGGTTTGTAATATCCCAGTCTGCTCTGAAATACCCCATCCCGCTCTGAAATACCCGAGTCTGATCTGAAATACCCCAGTCTGGTCTGAAATACCCCAGCCTGGTCTGAAATACCCCAGCCAGGTATGAAATACCCCAGTCGTGTCTGAATTAGCCCAGCTTGGTCTGAGATACCCCAGTCTGGGCTGAAATACCCCAGTCTGGTCTGAAATACCCCAGACCCGCTCTGATATACCCCAGCCTGGTATGAAATAACCCATCCCGCTCTGAAATACCCCAGCCTGCTCTGAAATACCCCAGCCTTGTCTGAAATACACCATCCCGCTCTGAAATACCCCAGTCTGGTCCGAAGTACCCCAGCCCGGTCTGAAATACCCCAGTCCGGTCTGAAATACCCCAGTCTGGTCTGAAATATGCCAGTCTGGTCTGAAATACCTCAGCCTGCTCTGAAATTCCCCAGTCTGATCTGAAATACCCCATCCCACTCTGAAATACCCCAGTCTGATCTGAAATACCCCAGCCTGCTCTGAAATACCCCAGTCTGATATGAAATACCTCATTCCACTCTGAAATACCCCAGTCTGGTTTGAAATACCCCATCCCGCTTTGAAACACCCCATCCCACCCTGAATTACCCCAGCCTGGTCTGAAATACCCCAGCCTTGTCTGAAATACACCATCCCGCTCTGAAATAACCCAGTCTGGTCCGAAGTACCCCAGCCCGGTCTGAAATACCCCAGCCTGATCTGAAATACTCCAGTCTGATCTGAAGTTCGCCAGTCTGTTCTGAAATACCCCATCATGCTCTGAAATACAGCATCCCGCTCTGAAATACCCTAGCCTGTTCTGAAATAGCCCAGCCTGGTCTGAAATACCCCAGCCTGCTCTGAAATACCGCAGTCTGGTCTGAAATACCCCTGCCTGGTCTGAAATACCACAGCATGGTCTGAAATACCCCAGTCTGGACTGAAATACCCCAGCCTCGTCTGAAATAGCCCAGCCTGCTCTGAAATACCCTAGCCTGGTCTGAAATACTTCAGTCTGGTCTGAAATACCTCAGTCTGGTCTGAAATAACCCAGACTGATCTGAAATACCCCAGTTTGGTCTGAAATACCGCATCCCGCTCTGAAAAACCCCAGCCAAGTCTGAAATACCCCAGTCTGATCTGAAATATCCCAGTCTTGACTGAAATACCCCAGGCAGGTCTGAAGTACCCCAGTCTGGTCTGAAATACCCCAGTCAGGTCTGAAATACTCTAGTCTGCTCTGAAATACCCCAAGTCTGCTCTCAAATACGCCAGTCTGGTCTGAAATACCCCATCCCGCTCTGAAATACCCCAGTCTGGACTGAAATACCACAGCCTCGTCTGAAATAGCCCAGCCTGCTCTGAAATAACCCATCCCACTCTGAAATACCCTAGCCTGGTCTGAAATACCCCAGCCTGGTCTGAAATACCCCCGTCTGGTCTGAAATACCCCTGCCTGGTCTGAAATACCCCAGTCTGGTCTGTAATACCACAGTCTGGTCTGTAATGCCCCAGTCGGCTCTGAAATACCCCAGTCTGGTCTGAAATACCCCATCCTGCTGTGAAATACCGCATCCCGCTCTGAAATACCCTAGCCTGGTCTGAAATAACCCAGCCTGTTCTGAAATACCCCAGTCTGGTCTGAAATACCCCAGCCTGGTCTGAAATACCCCAGTGTGGTCTGTAATACCACAGTCTGGTCTGTAATACCCCAGTCTGCTCTGAAATACCCCAGTCTGGTTTGTAATACCCCAGTCTGCTCTGAAATACCCCATCCCACTCTGAAATACCCCAGTGTGATCTGAAATACCCCATTCTGCTCTGAAATACCCCAGTCTGATCTGAAATACCCCAGTCTGGTCTGAAATACACCAGTCTGGTCTGAAATACCCCGTCCCGCTCTGAAATATCCCATCCCACTCTGAAATACACCAGCCCGCTCTGAAATACCTCAGTCTGTTCTGAAATACCCCAGTCTGTTCTGAAAGAAACCAGACTGATCTGAAATAGACCAGTTTGCTCTGAAATACCCCATCCCACACTCAAATGCCCCAGCCTTGTCTGAAATACCCCAGTCTGCTCTGAAATACCCCATCCCTATCTGAAAAACCCCAGCCTGGTCTGAATAACCCAGCCTGGTCTGAAATACCCCAGTCTGCCCTGAAATACCCCAGTCTAGTCTGAAATAAACCAGATTGGTCTGAAATACCCCAGTCTGTTCTGAAATACAACATCCTGCTCTGAAATACCCAGTCTGGTCTGAAATACCCCAGCCTGCTCTGAAATACCCCAGTCTGGTCTGAAATACGCCAGTCTGGTCTGAAATACCTCAGCCTGCTCTGAAATACCCCAGTCTGATCTGAAATACCCCATCCCACTCTGAAATACCCCAGTCTGATCTGAAATACCCCAGTCTGATATGAAATACCCCGGCCTGGTCTGAAATACCCCAGCCTGCTCTGAAATACCCCAGCCTGGTATGAAATAACCCATCCCGCTCTGAAATACCCCAGCCTGCTCTGAAATACCTCAGTCGGATCTGAAATACCCCAGTCTGGTCTGAAATACGCCAGTTTGGTCTGAAATATCTCAGCCTGCTCTGAAATACCCCAGTCTGATCTGAAATACCCCATCCCACTCTGAAATACCCCAGTCTGATCTGAAATACCCCAGTCTGATCAGAAATACCCCGGCCTGGTCTGAAATACCCCAGCCTGCTCTGAAATACCCCAGTCTGTTATGAAATACCTCATTCCGCTCTGAAATATCCCAGTCTGGACTGAAATAACCCATCCCGCTTTGAAACACCCCATCCCACCCTGAAATACCGCAGTCTGGTCTGAAATACCCGATCCCACGCTGAAATACCCCAGCCTTGTCTGAAATACACCATCCCGCTCTGAAATACCCCAGTCTGGTCTGAAATACCCTATCAAGCTCTGAAATACGCCAGCTTGCTCCGAAATACCCCATCCAGCTCTGAAATACCCCAGTCTGATCTGAAATAACCCAGTCTGGTCTGAAATACGCCAGTCTGGTCTGAAATACCCCAGTCTGCTCTGAAATACCCCAGTCTGATCTGAAATACCCCATCCCACTCTGAAATACCTCAGTCTGAACTGAAATACCCCGGTCTGATCTGAAATATCCCAGTCTGATCTGAAATACCCCATCACACTCTGAAATACCCCAGTCTGGTCTGAAATACCCCATCCTGCTCTGAAATACCCCAGCCTGGTCTGAAATATCCCAGTCTGGTCTGAAATACCCCAGTCTGAACTGAAATACACCAGTCTGGTTTGAAATAACACAGCCTGCTCTGAAAAACTGTAGTCTGGTCTGAAATAACCCAGCCTCGTCTGAAATACCCCAACCTGCTCTGAAATACCCCAGTCTGATCTGAAATACCCCATCCTGCTCTGAAACACCTCATCCCACTCTGAATTACCCGTCTGGTCCGAAATGCCCCAGCCTGGTCTGAAATACCCCAGCCTGATCTGAAATAACCTAGCAGAGTGCTAAATACCCCAGCCTGGTCTGAAATACCCCAGCCTGGTCTGAAATACCCCAGTCTGCTCTGAAATACCCCAGTCTAGTCTGAAATAACCCAGACTGGTCCGAAATACCCCAGTCTGTTCTGAAATACACCATCCCGCTCTGAAATACCACAGCTTGGTCTGAAATACCCAATCTGGTCTGAGATACCCCAATCTGGGCTGAAATACACCAGCCTGATCTGAAAAACCCCATCCCGCTCTGAAATACCACAATCTGGTCTGAAATACCCCTCCCGCTATGAAATACACCAGCCTGCTCTGAAATACCCCATCCTGCTCTGAAATACCCCAATCTGATCGGAAATACCCCAGTCTGTTCTGAAATACACCATGCCGCTCTGAAATACCCCAGCCTGGTCTGAAATACCACAGTTTGGTCTGAAATACACCAGTCTGATCTGAAATACCCCAGACTGGTCGGAAATAACCCAGCCTTCTCTGAAATAGCACAGTCTGGTCTGAAATACCCCAGTCTGATCTGAAATACCCCATCCCGCTCTGAAATACCCGAGTCTGATCTGAAATACCCCAGTCTGGTCTGAAATACCCCAGCCTGGTCTGAAATACCCCAGCCAGGTCTGAAATACCCCAGTCGTGTCTGAATTAGCCCAGCTTGGTCTGAGATACCCCAGTCTGGGCTGAAATACCCCAGTCTGGTCTGAAATACCCCAGACCCGCTCTGATATACCCCAGCCTGCTCTGAAATACCCCAGCCTTGTCTGAAATACACCATCCCGCTCTGAAATACCCCAGTCTGGTCCGAAGTACCCCAGCCCGGTCTGAAATACCCCAGTCCGGTCTGAAATACCCCAGTCTGGTCTGAAATATGCCAGTCTGGTCTGAAATACCTCAGCCTGCTCTGAAATTCCCCAGTCTGATCTGAAATACCCCATCCCACTCTGAAATACCCCAGTCTGATCTGAAATACCCCAGCCTGCTCTGAAATACCCCAGTCTGATATGAAATACCTCATTCCACTCTGAAATACCCCAGTCTGGTTTGAAATACCCCATCCCGCTTTGAAACACCCCATCCCACCCTGAATTACCCCAGCCTGGTCTGAAATACCCCAGCCTTGTCTGAAATACACCATCCCGCTCTGAAATACCCCAGTCTGGTCCGAAGTACCCCAGCCTGGTCTGAAATACCCCAGCCTGATCTGAAATACTCCAGTCTGATCTGAAATTCGCCAGTCTGTTCTGAAATACCCCATCATGCTCTGAAATACAGCATCCCGCTCTGAAATACCCTAGCCTGTTCTGAAATAGCCCAGCCTGGTCTGAAATACCCCAGCCTGCTCTGAAATACCGCAGTCTGGTCTGAAATACCCCTGCCTGGTCTGAAATACCACAGCATGGTCTGAAATACCCCAGTCTGGACTGAAATACCCCAGCCTCGTCTGAAATAGCCCAGCCTGCTCTGAAATACCCCATCCCACTCTGAAATACCCTAGCCTGGTCTGAAATACTTCAGTCTGGTCTGAAATACCTCAGTCTGGTCTGAAATAACCCAGACTGATCTGAAATACCCCAGTTTAGTCTGAAATACCGCATCCCGCTCTGAAAAACCCCAGCCAAGTCTGAAATACCCCAGTCTGATCTGAAATATCCCAGTCTTGGCTGAAATACCCCAGGCAGGTCTGAAGTACCCCAGTCTGGTCTGAAATACCCCAGTCAGGTCTGAAATACTCTAGTCTGCTCTGAAATACCCCAAGTCTGCTCTCAAATACGCCAGTCTGGTCTGAAATACCCCATCCCGCTCTGAAATACCCCAGTCTGGACTGAAATACCCCAGCCTCGTCTGAAATAGCCCAGCCTGCTCTGAAATAGCCCATCCCACTCTGAAATACCCTAGCCTGGTCTGAAATACCCCAGCCTGGTCTGAAATACCCCCGTCTGGTCTGAAATACCCCTGCCTGGTCTGAAATACCCCAGTCTGGTCTGTAATACCACAGTCTGGTCTGTAATACCCCAGTCGGCTCTGAAATACCCCAGTCTGGTCTGAAATACCCCATCCTGCTGTGAAATACCGCATCCCGCTCTGAAATACCCTAGCCTGGTCTGAAATAACCCAGCCTGTTCTGAAATACCCCAGTCTGGTCTGAAATACCCCAGCCTGGTCTGAAATACCCCAGTGTGGTCTGTAATACCACAGTCTGGTCTGTAATACCCCAGTCTGCTCTGAAATACCCCAGTCTGGTTTGTAATACCCCAGTCTGCTCTGAAATACCCCATCCCACTCTGAAATACCCCAGTGTGATCTGAAATACCCCATTCTGCTCTGAAATACCCCAGTCTGATCTGAAATACCCCAGTCTGGTCTGAAATACACCAGTCTGGTCTGAAATACCCCGTCCCGCTCTGAAATATCCCATCCCGCTCTGAAATACACCAGCCCGCTCTGAAATACCCCAGTCAGGTCTGAAATACCCCAGTCGGCTCTGAAATACTCCAGTCTGGTCTGAAATACCCCATCTTCCTCTGAAATACCCCATCCCGCTCTGAAATACCCTAGCCTGGTCTGAAATAACCCAGCCTTGTCTGAAATACCCCAGTCTGGTCTGAAATACCCCAGACTGGTC
This sequence comes from Isurus oxyrinchus, assembly GCA_026770705.1. Taxonomy (NCBI): domain Eukaryota; kingdom Metazoa; phylum Chordata; class Chondrichthyes; order Lamniformes; family Lamnidae; genus Isurus; species Isurus oxyrinchus. Next base: position 15,683,289 of record JANJGN010000036.1, on the reverse strand, counting down.
TGAAATACTCCAATCTGGTCTGAAATGCTCCTTTGTAGTCTGAAATACTCCAGTCTGGATTGAAATTCCCCAGTCCGGTCTGAAATGTTCCTTTGTAGTCTGAAATACACCAGTCTGGTCTGAAATACCCCAGTCTGGTCTGAAATGCTCCTTTGTAGTCTGACATGCTCCAGTCTGGTCGGAAATACCCCAATCTGGTCAGAAATAACCCAAAACAAAAACAGAATTACCTGGAAAAACTCAGCAGGTCTGGCAGCATCGGCGGAGAAGAAAAGAGTTGACGTTTCGAGTCCTCATGACCCTTCGACAGAACTTGAATAACCCAGCCTGGTCTGAAATCCTCCGGTCTGGTCTGAAATACCCCAGACCGGTTTGAATCCTCCATTCTGTTCTGAAACAATACAGTCCGGTCTGAAATGCTCCTTTCTAGTCTGAAGTACCCCAGTGTGGTCTGAAATACCCCAATGTGGTCTGAAATACCCCAGTCTGGTCCGAAATACTCCTGTGTGGTCTGAAATACCCCATTGTGGTCTGAAATACCCTAGTCTGGTCTGAAATACTCCAGTCTTAGTCACATCCTCCCATCTCGTGTTATGAATGTTGAAAAATTTCAAGTCAGTCTTGGAAACTGACAGTGGTTTCCCATCGTCTGATCAAGGGTTACTAATAACTGCTGGCCTTTCTAGTGGCACCACATCTCATGAAACAATATTAGAATGAACCTTTGGGCCTGAACCAGGCCAGGGCCAGTCCAGTTCCCCAGGCTGAAGAGAAGTTTGGGATTTGCCCACTTGCCCTCTGATTGAGGTAACGATCTGTTGGTGTTACTGTTGTTACAACAGAGATGGGGGGAGTGCACTGTCTCTCTCTAGTTCCACTACTCCACAGGTCACAACATATGGTTCTTCCATCCAGCTGCATGGCCAAAGAAGTGTGTTACTTATGAAGCTCAGAATGACTGGTCAATGCCCAGGTTTCTTCAATAAACAACAACATTATTAATTTATTATAAAACCAGACTTATCTAGTACTGCATGAATATATGGTATGAAATTACAATAATTACTCTTTCTAAATAGCCTAACTCTCTCACACACACACAAAAATAGTCAGATAAAATCGAGGAATTATGCCAGAAGGTTAAAAGTCAATGTTCAAGAGGAAGGGAGAAATGTTGTTGGCATGGTTTCTGGGTTGTATGGTTGGTTTCTCAGTTCTGGTCTGCGAAACTATCCTTGCCTCTTACACTACTTTTCAAGTGGGCTTCGTAGAAAACTTGCAGCCAGTTGATTTCGGAATGTAGCACGTCTTCGGAGCAACTTCCGTTCACTTTTGGTTTCGACTGGGTTGGAGCTTCAAGAGCTGTTGTCTTCTTTATCCAAGTAGTTGATCCGTCTTGCTTTGTCCCCCAAAGTAAAACAGCCTGCCCGCTTTTAAAAAAGTTTCCCCCAAATCCTCCAGCAGGAAAAACATCCATTTACCAGTGCTGTCTGCCTCCTGTCATCCAGCCAATCTCGTAACCATGCTGACACTGATTCTTTTATTCCATGACCTATAACTTTGCTCACAAGTCTGTTGTTTGGCAGTGTGTCAAATACCTTTTGGAAGTCTGTGTGCAGCACATTAAAAGCATCACCCTCATCACCCTCTCTGTTACTGTTATAACTGGAATGGGACGAGTGCACAGTTCATCTAGCCCCGCTACATCACAGGTCGTACCTTTAGTTTAAAAGTTTAATTCACTCACCAAAATGGCCAATTATTATAGACCCAGAATAAAAGTGGCTTTCACAAAATCACAGAATCACACAATGCAGAAGAGGCCCATCGAGTCTGCACCAACACGTGAGAAACACCTGACCTACCTACCTACCTAATCCCATTTACCAGCACTTGGCCCATAGCCTTGAATGTTATGACGTGCCAAGTGCTCATCCAGGTACTTTTAAAAGGATGTGAGGCAACCCACCTCCACCACCCTCCCAGGCAGCGCATTCCAGACCCTCACCACCCTCTGGGTAAAAAAGTTTTTTCTCACATCCCCCCCACCTTGAAGTTATGCCCCCTTTAACCAGGCTTCTTTCAATAAACTCAGAAAGGCGTCAAGCTGTAGGAGGTGCACTCATCCAGGCAAGTGGGGAGTATTCCATCACACCCCTGGCTTGTGCCGTGTAGATAGTGGACAGGCTTTGGGGAGTCAGGAGGTGAGTTACTCACTGCAGGATTCCTAGCCTCTGACCTACAGCCACAGTATTTATATGGCTAGTCCAGATCAGTTTCTGGTCAATGATAACCCTCAGGAAATCGATAATGAGGGATTCAGTGATGTTAATGACATTGGATGTCAAGGGGAGATGGTTAGATTCTCTCTTGTTGGAGATAGTCAGTGTCTGGTATTTATATGGCGTGAATGGATCATCCACTTGGTGCTTCTGGCTGAAGATTGTAGCAAAGGCAATTCAGACCAGACTGGGGTATTCAGACCAGGCTGGGGTATTCAGACCAGACTGGGGTATTTCAGACCAGGCTGGGGTAATTCACACCAGACGGGGGTCTTCAGACTAGCCTGGGGTATTTCAGACCAGACAGGAGTACTCAAGCCAGACTGGAATATTTCAGACCAGGCTGGGGTATTCAGACCAGACTGGGGTATTTCAGACCAGGCTGGGGTATTTCACACCAGACGGGGGTCTTCAGACTAGACTGGGGTATTTCAGACCAGACAGGAGTACTCAGGCCAGACTGGAATATTTCAGACCAGGCTGGGGTATTCAGACCAGACTGGGGCATTTCAGACCAGGCTGGGGTATTTCACACCAGACGGGGGTCTTCAGACTAGACTGGGGTATTTCAGACCAGGCTGGGGTATTCAGACCAGACTGGGGTATTTCAGACCAGGCTGGGGTATTTCACACCAGACGGGGGTCTTCAGACTAGACTGGGGTATTTCAGACCAGGCTGGGGTATTCATACCAGACTGGGGCATTTCAGACCAGGCTGGGGTATTTCACACCAGACGGGGGTCTTCAAACTAGACTTGGGTATTTCAGACCAGGCTGGGGTATTCAGACCAGACTGGGGTATTTCAGACCAGGCTGGGGTATTTCACACCAGACGGGGGTCTTCAGACTGGGGTATTTCAGACCAGGCTGGGGTATTCAGACCAGACTGGGGTATTTCAGACCAGACAGGGGCCTTCAGACTAGACTGGGGTATTTCAGAACAGACAGGAGTATTCAGACCAGACTGGAGTACTCAGGCCAGACTGGAATATTTCAGATCAGACTGGAGTATTCAGACCAAACTGGAGTATTTCAGAGCAGACAGGAGTATTCAGGCCAGACTGGAGTATTTCAGATCAGACTGGAGTATTCAGACCAGACTGGAGTATTTCAGACCACGCTGGGGTATTCAGACTAGACTGGAGTATTTCAGAACAGACAGGAGTATTCAGACCAGACTAGAATATTTCTGCGCAGACAGGAGTATTTAGACCAGATTAGAATATTTCAGATCAGACTGGAGTATTCAGACCAAACGGAGGTATTCAGACCAGACTGGAGTATTTCAGAGCAGACAGGGATATTCAGAACAGACTTGAGTACTTCAGAGCAGACAGCAGTATTCAGACCACACTGGAGTATTTCAGAGCAGACAGGAGTATTCGGACCAGACTGGAGTATTTCAGAGCAGACATGAGTATTCGGACCAGACTGGAGTATTTCAGAACAGACGGAATATTCAGACCCAACTGGAGTATTTCAGAACAGACAGGAGTATTCAGACCAGACTGGAATATTTCTGCGCAGACAGGAGTATTTAGACCAGACTAGAATATTTCAGATCAGACTGGAGTATTCAGACCAAACGGAGGTATTCAGACCAGACTGGAGTATTTCAGAGCAGACAGGGATATTCAGAACAGACTTGAGTACTTCAGAGCAGACAGCAGTATTCAGACCACACTGGAGTATTTCAGAGCAGACAGGAGTACTCGGACCAGACTGGAGTATTTCAGAGCAGACATGAGTATTCGGACCAGACTGGAGTATTTCAGAACAGACGGAATATTCAGACCCAACTGGAGTATTTCAGAACAGACAGGAGTATTCAGACCAGACTGGAATATTTCTGCACAGACAGGAGTATTTAGACCAGACTAGAATATTTCAGATCAGACTGGAGTATTCAGACCAAACGGAGGTATTCAGACCAGACTGGAGTATTTCAGAGCAGACAGGGATATTCAGAACAGACTTGAGTACTTCAGAGCAGACAGCAGTATTCAGACCACACTGGAGTATTTCAGAACAGACAGGAGTATTCGGACCAGACTGGAGTATTTCAGAGCAGACATGAGTATTCGGACCAGACTGGAGTATTTCAGAACAGACGGAATATTCAGACCCAACTGGAGTATTTCAGAACAGACAGGAGTATTCACACCAGACTGGAGTATTTCAGAACAGACAGGAGTATTCACACCAGACTGGAGTATTTCAGAACAGACAGGAGTATTCACACCAGACTGGAGTATTTCAGAATAGACAGGAGTATTCACACCAGACTGGAGTATTTCAGAACAGACAGGAGAATTCACACCAGACTGGAGTATTTCAGAACAGACAGGAGAATTCACACCAGACTGGAGTATTTCAGAACAGACAGGAGAATTCACACCAGACTGGAGTATTTCAGAACAGACAGGAGAATTCACACCAGACTGGAGTATTTCAGAACAGACAGGAGTATTCACACCAGACTGGAGTATTTCAGAACAGACAGGAGTATTCACACCAGACTGGAGTATTTCAGAACAGACAGGAGAATTCACACCAGAGTGGAGTATTCCATAGAAACATAGAAAATAGGAGCAGGACTAAGTCATTCAGAGCTTCAAGCCTGCTCCGCCATTCAATATGATCATGGCTGATCCTCTATCTCAAAGCCGTACTTCTGCGCTCTTCCCATACCCCTTGATGCTTTTAGAGTCCAGAAATGTATCTATTTTCTTCTTAAATATATTCAGTGACTTGGTCTCCACAGCCTCTGTGGTAGTGAATTCCATAGGTTCACCACCCTCTGAGTGAAGAAGTTTCTCCTCATCTCAGTCCTAAGTGGTCTATCCCACTATCCCATATTCTGATACTATGACCCCTTGTTCTAGATGCCCCAGCCAGAGTAAACATCATCCCTGCATCCAGTCTGTCCATCCCTGTCTAAATTTTATATTTTTCAATGAGATCCCCTCTCATTCTTCTAAACTACACTGAGTACAGGCCTAGCTGGCTCAATCTCATACAACAATCCTACCATCCCAGGAATTAGTCTGGTGAACCTTCCCTGCACTCCCTCTAAGGCAAGTATACCCTTTCTTAGGTAAGGAGACCAAAACTGCACACAATACTCCAGATGTGGTCTCACCAAGGCCCTGTACAGCTGCAGTAAGACATCCTTGCTCCTATAATCAAGTCCTCTCGCAATGAAGGCCAACATACCATTTGCTTTCTTAACTGCTTGCTGTACCTGCATGCTTGCTTTCAGTGATTGGTGTACAAGGACACCCAGGTCCCTTCGTACATCAACATTTCTCAATCTATCACCATTTAAATAATACACTGCCATTCTGTTTTTCCTATTTGAGTGGATAACTTCACACTCATCGACGTTATACTGCAGCTGCCATTTATTTGCCCACTTACCCAACCTGTCTAAATTGCCTTGAAGCCTCTTCACACCCTCCTCATCGCTCACATTCCCAAGTTTCATGTCCATCAACAAATTTGGAAATGTTACATTTGGTTCCCTCATCCAAATTATTAATATATTGTGAATAGCTGGGGCCCAAGCACTGATCCTTGTGGTACCGCACTAATCACTGCCTGCCATTCTGAAAAAGACCCATTTATTCATACTCTGTTTTCTGTCTGCTGACCAATTCTCAATCCATGCCAATATGTTACCCCCAATCCCATGTTCTTTAATTTTATACACCAACCTCTTATGTGGGACTTTATCAAAAGCTTTCTGAAAATCCAAATGTACCACATCCACTGGTTCTCCCTTATCTATCCTGCTAGTTACGTCCTCAAAGAACACCAGTAGGTTTGTCAAACATGATTTCCCTTTCATGTTGACTTTGTCTAATCCCATTGATATTTTCTAAGTGTTCTGTTATCACATCCTTTATGATAGACTCTAGCACTTTCCCTACTACTGATGTTAGGCTAGCTGGTCTGTAATTCCTTGGTTAATCCCTCCCTCCTTGTTTAAATAGTGTGATTATATTTGCCACCCTCCAATCTGCTGGGAATATTCCAGAATCTACAACATTTTGGAAGATGACAACCAACACATCCACTATTTTCACGGCCACCTCCTTTAGTACCCTGGGATGTAGATTATCGGGCCCTGGGGATTTATCAGCTTTCGGTCCCATTAATTTCTCCAGCACTATTGTTTTGTAATACTAATTTCCTTCAATTCCTCCTCCGCACGAGACCCTTGGGTCCCTAGTATTTTGGGAAGTTATTTGTGTCTTCCTCCATGAAGACAGAGCTAAAGTAGTTGCTTAATTGCTGTGTCCTTTCCTTGTTCTCTATTATAAATGCTCCTGTTTCAGACTGTGAGGGATGTAACATTTGTTTTCACGAATCTTTTTCTTTTTGCATACTTATCGAAGCTTTTACAGCAAGTTTACTCTCCTACTCTATTTTTCCCTCATAATCAATCTCTTGGTCCTTCTTTGCTGAAATCTAAACTGCTCCCAATCTTCAGGCTTGCTATGTTTTCTAGCAACTTTACACAGCTCCTCTTTGGATCTGATTCTATCCTTAATTTCTTTTGTTAGCCATGGTTAAGTCACTTTCCCTGTTGTGTTTTTGCACAGAATGGAATGTATCACTGTTTCAATACATGCATTCGCTCCTTAAATATTGGCCATCCCTACCCACCATCATGCCTTTTAATGAAGTTCCCCAATCTGTCTTAGCCAACTCACACTTCATACCCTCTTAGTTTCCTTTGTTAAGATTTAGGACTCTAGTTTCAGGTCGGACTTCTTCACTTTCCATCCTAATGAAGGGATTTTCAGGCCAGACTGGATTATTTCAGACCAGGCTGAGGTATTTCAGTCCAGGCTGGAGTATTCACAGAGTAATAAAATTATTACAGCACTGAAGGGAGGCCATTCAGCCCATTGTTTCTGCACCAGCTCTCTGAACGAGCAATTCCCCTAGTGTCACTCCCACCTTCTCCCTGTAATCCAACACATTCTTCCTTTTCAGATAAGTCTAATTCCCTGCTGAATGCTTCAATTGAACCTCTCTCCACCACACTCTCAGGCAGTGCACCCCAAACCCTCAGCACTCACTGCATAAAAAGATTTTTCGTGTCACTTGCTTCTTTTGCTAATTACTTTAAATCTGTGCCCTCTTGTCTTGATCCTTCCTTCAATGGTAACAGTTCCTGGCTTTCCACTCCATCCGGGTCCCTCATGGTTTTTGAATTCTTCTATCAAACCTCCTCTCAGTCTTCTTTCCTCCAAGGGAAAAAAAAATCACAACTTCTCCAATTTATCTTCAGAACTGAAGTTCCTCATACCTGGAATCATTCTCATAAACCTCTAATGCACTCTCTCCCATGACTTCACATCTTTCCTAAAATGCAGTGCTCAGAACTGGATGCAATACTCCAGCTGAAGTCCAACTATTGTATTATAAAAGCTCAACATAACCTCCTTGCTCTTGTACTCTATGCCCTACTAAAAAAGCCAAGAATAACGTAGGCTTTATTAACTGCTCACTTAACCTGTCCTGCCACCTTTAATGCCTTAAGCACATGTACACCCAGGTCCCACTGCTCCTGCACCCCCTTTAGAGTTATACCCTTTATACTGTCTCTCCATTGTTACGTACCGGAGAAAGGCAAACTGTACTCCCTTATTGTCTCCCTGTCTACCCGTAAGCAGAGGTGTTTTTGAATTATTTTAAAAATAGGCTGTAGTGAATTTCCCCAAACCTTCAGTTTGTGTGGTCTAATTTTATAAGCACCATGCAGCAAACTCTCTTTAGGATTAACTGAGACGGTAGTTTATTTCACATTCAAGCCCAGGGGATGGGGGGATGGGTGGAGAGGGGGGATGTTTGCAACCTCACACACACACAGTAAGGGAGATGGAAAAGAGGGAGTTTTTACAACTATGGATAACAATAGCAAAAGAACCACAGAAATGAATCTTAGTTTACATAAGTTCCAGAGTCCAGAAAGTTAAAGTCCAGAGGGTGTTTCCTTCATGGCAAAGTTCAGTACAGATGAGTTCCTGGGTGGGGATAACATCACGAGTCCTTAAAATGAATAACAATGCAGCATGAGGGGATTTCTGTGCTTAGTCTGCTTGGCAGGGAATGAAACAGGCTTTGAGAAGTTGAGACATGGTGACCAGCAGCTTGGTCAGCTGGGAGTCCTGCTGTAGGACTGTTCAATTCATTGGTAATTCAGCAGACTGAGGTGTTCTCAGTTCTCAAAGTAATATAGAGATTTCCAAATGGTCACTCGAGTCATGTGACATTCTTTCTCCACATTGATTTCAAAAGGGATCTTTATCTAGTGTCTGGAACAGGCTTTGGTTTCAGGACTGACAATGTCTCAGCCAGTAGCTTTTGAAAGTGTTACCATCCATGTTGAGGGTCTTGGGTTGGGAAGCCATTGTTTGGGCAAAGCCTGAGTCCACTAGAGGGGTAAGCTTGTCAAGGAGTAAACGATGTCCGTTGTCCTCTCAGTGATGCCCCTTTGAAATGGACCTTGGCAGTTCCAAGTGCGAGATGGGAGTGTTCGCACCTCAGCAAGAATAACAAGTTTCAATCCCTGGATGTCCGAGGTTTCGTGATTATAATGTCCTTACAATTGGGTGAGATTCTACAGTGATGACAGGAGAACTTTTTTGTTCTTGCAATTCCTATTGGAAGCTTCCAGAACAAAGGGTAATCCTGTGGTCATGTGACTTGTAGCAGCCAGCTTGTTGCAGTTCAGCAAAAACTCCATTTAATAAAGTCTAATGTACACAGTTGGGATTTCTTTAATGTCTTATTTACATAACACCATGTTCTTCCTAACAAAATGGCCTCATATTTCTCTGCATCGAACTTCATCTATTACCTGTCCACACTTCCCACTGGCTTGTCTATGCCCTATTGAAGATCTGTGCTGTCCTCCTCACAGTTTACGATGTTTCCAAGTTTTGTATCATTGCAAATTTTGAAATTGTTCCCTGTATACCAAGTCTAGATTTAATATATATCAGGAAAGTCAAGGGTGCCAATACCTGGGCAACTCCGTTACAAATCTTTGTCCAGCTTCCAAAACATCCATTAATCACTCCTCTGTTTCTTGTCACTCTGCCAATTTTGTATCCATGATGCTACTGTCCCTCCTATTCCCTGAGCTATAACTTTGCTCACTAATCTGTCATGTGGCACTGTATCAAATGCCCTTTAGAAGTCCATATACACCACATCAACAGCATTGCCCTCATCAACCTGCTGTTACCTTTTTGAAAAACACTAGCAAGCTAGTTAAACATGGTTTTCCCTTAAGAAATCCATGCTGGGTCTCCTTAATTAATGCACAATTATGTATGTGACAATTAATTCTGTCCCGAATTGCAGTCCTAGAAGTTTCCCCAACACCAAAGAGAATTATTGGAAAGTTGTTTACACTCTGCTTCATGAGTCGAAACAGTTATTTGCTGATGATATGCAGTACTGATACTTTCCATTGGTCATGAATGGAGTAATAAAGTTTCAAAACAAGTTGAGGAAGAGTAATAAAATGGAGAAAAGAACATACCAAAGCACACAAATTAATAAATTTGTATAATTATTAGCATTGTGCAGCTAATGGTTCTTCACATCAGGGATGACCTCACTGCCACATCTTGTGAAAGATTTAGTGCAATTTCCATAAATAAGACTGGATAGATTCTGCAGGTGAATGTGCTTTGATAAAGCCATGTTCTGGGTCCCAGATCACAAAATCAATGTCATTCGGGGTCCTGCAACAGTAAGAGGAAAAGTTAGCATCAGCTCTTAAAATTCTAATCTGGGTGAAATGATCTTGTATATGTCAGCTCCTGGACAGGGTCAGTACACAGTGGGTAAAAGGGAACGGTTCACTCCAATCTAGTACTGTACTGCCCTTGTCTGTCTCACTGTCAACTCCCTGCACATGTACTGTACACAATAGGTAAAAGGCAATCATTTATATCATTTGGTACTGTACAGGCTGAAAAAGATCACTTCAGCCTCAACTGCTCAGTCTCAAAGTTGGCAAAATAATATTGATTATTCTCTCCATAACTGCTTTCTCTGATGAATATCTATCCAGTTGCCTTTTGAATCACCATCTGGTTCCACTGTCTCTCCTCAAAATCGGCATGGCGTTTTAAAGTCAAATGCTCATTCAGTTTCCTCACTGTCATCTCGAATCCAATACTCTGGTATTCAAAATTGTGATTGAATTTAATGGCTTTCAGTTCATCTGTACTTTCAATAATCGTGTATAATAATATTGCACTTGCATGTTCTGCAATGTGAACATTACCAGTTGCAGTTACCAAAGATCCTCATATAAGGTATCAGTTTAGTTCTTTCACTGGGACTCATCCAATGCCAGTGGGAGAATCACCACTTTCACACTCTTAAGTGACTCAATGTACTGCTTGAAAGTGTGCTGGAGATGGGTTCAATCGAGGCATTCAGAGGTTAGATGATTATTTGAATAGAAACAATGTGTAAGGATACAGGGAAAAGGCAGGACAATGGCACGCAGTCATAATGCTCATTTGGAGAGCTGGTGCAGACACGATGGGCTGAATGGCCTCCTTCTGTGCTGTGACATTCTGTGACCGTGTGTGTGATTCAATGAGGATTTTATCATGTGGGGTGCTAGCACTAGGCGTTTTATTTTTAGGTAGATATAAATGTCTTGGATATTGAAATACAGAGTAAAATTTCAGAAATTTGCCAGTGATGCCAAATTTGGACTTGTGGCAAACTGAGGATGATACCAACCCGCTACAACAGAACATAGATAGGCTAGCGGAGTGGGCAGACAAGTGACAGATGGAATTTAACTCAGAGAAGTGCTAGATGATGCATTTTGGCAGGAGGGTTAGGGAGGGGAAAGATAGGGTTAATAGCACAGTAGTAAAGAGTGTGCAGGGACATTGGGGACCTGTGGATTCATGTGCAGAGATCACTGAAGGTGGCAGGACATAGTGAGAGAGTGATTTGCAAAGCATATGAGATCCGATAAATAGAGGTACTGAGTAAAAAGCAGGAAGTTATATTGAACCTTTCTAAAGCTATGGTGAGGCCACATGAAAGTAATGTGTCCAGTTCTGTTTGCCACACTTTAGGAAGGATGTGAAGGTCCTTGAGAAGGTGCAGAGAAGATTTACCAGAATGGTTCCATGGTTGAGAGATTTTAGTTGCAAGATTAGGTTAGAAAAGCTGAGTTCTTAGAGGAAAAGAAATTGAGGAGAGACTTGATTGAGGTGTACAAGATTATGACAGGTTTAGGTAATGTAGACATAGAAAAACTGCTCCCATTAGTTTATGGTACAAGGAATAGGGGATTCAGATTTAAAGCTTTGGACAAGTGGTAATGGAACACTCTGCCTACAAGGATGGTGGAATCAGAGACAATGGGCAGAATCATCTGTGCCCGCTGGCGGAGGGTATGTTCGATGGCAAGAAGGCCAAAAATTGGTTTCACAACATTGTGAAACTAGTTTGCAATCATCTGGGACGCGTTTCCTGCCATCGGATGTTGAGAAGCTCATTGTAATACATCTGCATAACATCTGCCCAGCCCGCCAGATTCATCCCCCCTCCCCCGCCCTGCCCTGCCACGCCCTGAGGTTGAGGCACATTGGGGAGGGGAAGGGCTAGGGCTGCCCCAAAGTTGGAGGTAGCGCACAAGCATGTGTGATGTGTGGGGGAGGCGGAGTGGGCAGGGGAGGTGGTTGGGCGAGGGAAGCGGCCATCCATTAAGGAAACCTTGTATAAAGTGACCATTCCTCTGCAGCTGAGACAGTTCACATGCAATCACATTGATGTGACTGGAGTCGGGCCTCTAGCTTCTCTGCCCACTCCTGCAACGCAGAGGCAAAGTGCCACCAAGTGCTCCAGAGTTTTTCACCCCTCGGGCACAGACTGCAAAGCAATGAGTGCTTTATTGGACTGCAGAATAGTTGAACGACTGGGCACGTTGTACAATCTCCTCGCTAAAGCTGGCCGTGGAGCAGTCACTGGTGGAGGCGCTCGCAGTCCCTTGCACTGTCAGCATCCTGGTTTGGACCAGTCTCCCCAATGGTTCAAGCTAACAGGGCAGCCATGCAGTGCAGGTTAGGAGAATGCCTGTGCCTGAGCTGAGAGCACAGCCTGCAGTCCAGTGGGTGAAGCTGCTGCCAATCGGTCGGGTGGAGAGGGGCGGAGGAAGGTTGGGTTTCGGGCAGCCATACAGGGCACTAATCTCTGGCCATCCAAGTGGTGGCCAGCAGTGTCTGGGATGTGTTAAGGGGCCTTCAGACTTAACTAAGGCAGGTTCTAAGTACATCCATGTTAAGCCACGGGTCTCTCTCTTTCATCCTGCAGGAGGAGTATATCAGGATCATGGAGCCTGGTGAACTAGCTGTGGCCTCGTGGTTTACACACAGCGAAGACAACAGAGAAGAGAGTGATGGAGGTGCCTGGCTGCGCAGAGGGAGGAGCAGCACCCTCAGGAAGAAGCAGCAGCTGGGGCTCCCGCACATGCTGCTAAAGAGCACAGCGAGCTGTCGCTGGTCAGCGCCTAGCTAGACCCAGGGTCTATAAACACCGCCTTTCATTCCTGCAGATGGTGGAGAACTAGTGTCGCCGAAGACTGCGCATGTCTAGGGAACAGGTCACACACGTCTGCCAGCTATTGTAGGATTTGGCGCCACAGGGACATGGAGGGCATCCACTGCCAGTGGCTGTGAAAGTGACCACGGCGCTTAATTTCTACGCCAGTGCCTCCTTTCAGAGCTCCACAGGAGATCCCTGAGATATCACAAATGTATCGAAGAGGTCACGGATGCCATCTTTGCGAGGGTACATAACTTTGTGCATTTCACCCGGGACCAGGACAGCCAGGGTGCAAGTGTGATTGGATTTGCCCAGATCTCGGGTTTCCTGCAGGTGCAGGGTGCCACCGACTGCACTCACGTGGCATTCAGATCTCCATAGCAACACGCGGTCAACTATGTCAACCGCAAGGGATTCAATTCGCTGAATGTGCAGCTGGTGTGTGACCACCACAAAGGCTTCCTGCAGGTCTGCGCATGGTTTCCAGGCAGTGTGCAAGAGTCCTACATTCTCAGTCGGTCACAGATCCCTGCAGTCTTCCAGGGTCCACAGAAGCTGCAGGGATGGCTCCTCGGGGACAAGGACTACTCACAGAGGCCGTGGCTGATGACACCGTGTGGGGGCCTCAGTCTGCAGCAGAGCGACGCTATAATGAGGCTCATGCTGCAACTCACAACTTGGTGGAGCAGGCCGTTAAGATGCTGAAAAAGGTTCCGATTCCTGGCCCGGTCTGGTGGAGCCCTGCAATACAGCCCACAGAGGATGTCACGCATCATCATTGTCTGCTGTGCCCTTTATAACCTTGTGCTGCAAAGGGGAGACAAGCTGGCTGAGGAAGTGATGGAGGAGTTGGAGGTCTACTCTGATGAGGAGGACGCCAACTGGGATGAGGGTGAGGAGGTCCTCAAAGGCAACGATGAGGTCCTCGCACTGGCTGGACAAGGCAGGCATGCTCGGGAGACCCTCACAGCTGCCACTTTTGTGGAGGATGTTGACAACATGCAGTGAGGAGACACCGTAGATCCTCAAATTGCACCTGTGAACATTGGGCTCCAGTCTGGCTTATGGCAACACACATACTCTCTGTGAGAATGCTCCTGTCATGGAGACGCACTGGAGGCCCTAATAGTCGCTCAATTGCAAGAGGATGATGACAACATACACTGAGGACACTCCATAGATCTTCACACAGCCTCTGACAATGTCTGACTCCTGACTGGCTAAGGGCAGCTCGCTTGTGCTCCATGATCAGGGTCATATCATGGAGATGCAGCTGTGAAACTTTAAAAGCATCTGATGCTTTGTCTGCCTTCAGCACCTGACCCCCTTCAAGAGCACAGGGTCACTGGTCACAGATGCTGAACAGATGGGTGCCAGCCCACTTTAAAGATGCTGAGAGCACACCGAGAGAATGACGGTACTTGTGACGCCTTCCCACGACATGGGCAGCAATGACCAGCACTGTCAAGGTGCAGGCATCAGTAATGAGTCCAGGGAGTGTGAGGCCAGACCATCACTTAGGTCTGAAGGCTGCACAAAGCTCAGGGAAGAGGCCGTGGACTTGAGCAAAAAGGTTTCACATCCGAGGAGCATGAACATTGCTCATCAGAACAAGGAGCCATAGGCTGGGAGACATTCTTAGGAGTTTACTGACAACAGTGAACAGCATGTACAAGTATTTAATACACGTGCCCAAGCTGTGCAACTACATCTTCTTAACTTTCCTAACCCTGCCACTACGTCTTGGTGCTCCCCGGACATCCACAGTGGAGGCGGAGGTAGCTGATTGTGATGCCCTGTCTGTGATGACTCAGGAGGGCCGAGACCTGGAGGGCCCCAGCCTGCTTTCAGGGTCCTGCTGTGTGGCAGTGTCACCCGCCTCGGCCTGTGGAGCTGGAGCTGCTGAGGTCACAGGAAGAGGGGGTTCAGATGGGCCGGGCATTCCTGGAGTCACCTGGGTGGATGGCCCTTGGTGGGGGGAGAGGAGGAGGAGGAGGTCCACCTGTTGATCCTCCTTCCTATGGGTACCCAAGCTGACTCCTTGAGAAGGGGCAGCTGGAGTGAGATCGAGCTGCCCCGCACCTCTCTTGCGTACGTACTACTGGAGGCCAACTACGGCATCAGCATTGGAGTTGAGCCAGCGCAGCAGTGCAGGAGTGACGTCCTGTACCAAGGTCTCCTTGGAGGCTGCTATCCTGCCAGTGTTGACCTCAGTGTGTTGCAATGCCGCCGCTATCACCTCAGCCTGAAGACGGACAGACTCCTCCTTTGTGCCTTGCAATCTGAGGGGTGCAGCGGACATCCCTTCCTGATGTTCCTGAGCTTGCCTTTGCACCTCCAGCAACTGTGACATGACCGAGTCCAGAGGCTCCTCATCTGACTCGGACTCAGCAACGTTCTAACCTTCAGCAGCCCTCCAAATGCTGGACGCCTGGGAAGTCCCTGCCTCCACCTGCTGTGGATCAGACAGTGCGATGTGCTCACCGGATTGTGACCCCAAGGCTACTCTAAAGCTAGGTCCCAATGAGGTGTGTGTCTCTGCGCTGGTGGAGGGTGTGGGTGAGCCCTGTGACTGAACTTTAAGCAGGGTGCCTCCAGATTGCTCTTCAGAGGTTTCTTCGGAGCTAGATTGGAGGCCCTGGGTCATGGACTCTGTCGGCTGTTTCCCAGATGTGCCTGTGAAAGCAAGGGGAGATAATGAGTACATGGCAGTGGCCTGTGAAAGATGAGCGAGAGACAGTAATGTCCGTTGAACCGGCAGTGAGTGAGGGCCCTGTGGATGTCTGATGGGTTTGACTGTGTGTGAGCTGAGAGTGATGAGATGAGTGACTTACCCTGGCGGAACGGAGATCATCAATCATCCTCTCGCGGCACTGGGTGGCTGTCCTCTTTTGAAGGGTGTTGGTGCTGACTGCCACTTCCCAAGCCGGGTTAGTGAGGTTGCTGCCCATCCTGCGGCCTGAGAGGGGGTAGAGGACATCATGGCGCGCCTCCACCGTGTCCAAAAGGTGCTCGAGGGATGCGTCGTTGAACCTGGGGGCTTGCAGTCTTTTTGCTTTTCAGGGCCATGTTTTCTTTGCAGCAGTTGTGGGCTGGAAGCGCTAAGAGAGATATGTGCATGGCAGCCAGCCTGCTGAAGTGGCGAGGTGATGGCATGGCGGGCGAGTGAGAGCCAGCCAGCGATAGACATGGCGTGTTTCCCAGAAATGCATAGTTAACGTGGCGGGTTTGGGACGGTATGACATGAAAAAGCCGCCATTGCAGCCGCTGGGTAAAACACTGTTTTACCTGCCCACTGCTGCAGTTAGTGAAAGTCTGGGGCGATTCTGCCTAATGAATGTTTCAAAAGGAAATTGGATAGGCACTTGAGGGAAATAAATGAGCAGAGCTACGGGGATAGAGCTCGATATGTCTACAGGGAGTTGGCACGGGCTAAATAGGCTCAATGGCCTCCTGGGCCACACTGAAAATTTCCAGCTCTTTCTCACTGAGCCATAGCAACAGCTGCTCCTCACCAGTTTAGTACGTTGATGACTGCACTCCCATCTGGACGGAGGAAAGCCACGGTTTCCAGCTCAGTAGCAGCACTGGGATCAAGTCCAACACGTAGAGAGCCCTCAGGAACAAACTTACTGCAGAGAGAGGAAAATGTTCAAACAGAATAAAAACCATCCAAACCCCACGAGAGACCAGTTTTGTTCCAAGTCAGAATGAGGTGAAGTGATACCCCATCGTGCCTCTTATTGACTTTTTCTCTCGATTGCTGTTTAAACAGCAGGTGGCAAGTATTTTCCCACCAGCTGGACTTGTGCCAGTTGGAAGGTCTGACTGAATGAGACAGACCCTTTGGCCACATACTGTAAGAGATAGACTGGAGTTTCCAACACTTGGTGTACATTCCAGACACCTGAGTAGTCAGATAGTGTGAAGCCAGAAGTGACAGTAAAACTAGACAGGGTTCTTACTCTTAAATCAAATATCAGACAGATTAGTGCTCTCTGTCCAGCAGCAACTGGTCTTTGCTGCAACCTTCCTGTGGGGATGATTTTGGAAATGGGACATATTCTCAGTATCAAGTCTTGTCACACTGAACTCTGGCTGAACATCAGTAACATCAGGGAATGTTTACCTAGTTTTATTTGGCACTCAATATGCCTAATATTTGATGTCTGCATTGTGTAAACACCACCCACTGCAGAATTATACCATCTGTAAGACAAATGGCTCTCACCTGAAGTGTGCCATGTGGTACAACATGGGCTGTTTGTAGAAGGTGTCCTGACTGCTGTTCACGATGACTGGACTGTCTACAAAGTTTTTCACCCAGTTAGGACCACCTTGCAAGTTCAAGGCCATGTTCCAATCTGTCCAACCAGTTACAAAATTATTCAGATTCTGGAATGTGAGTCAGAAAGAACATGAAGATGAGTATTTCACGCCTCAGTCTGCTTCCCCCTGTAGTATAGCCCAGAACCAGGTTTACTCTGTGTCAAGTCCACCCACCAATCATTACTCTTGCTAATGATCATGAAGGGGCCAGTGAGACTTTGCTCTCCTTTGGCTGTTGGTGCTGAGGTTAATTGAGCAGCCACTGTTAACCGCACACTAGGAGACATCGAGAAGGGGTAAGTGGTAATACTTTGATTTATCCCCATTAAGATAGCAGATATCACAAAACAAATACCTAACTAATTGTGGGAGATTTACCAGAATCCCATTATCGTTACCTGGGGGCTCCACATGGTGGGCCTCAGGATTTAGATTCGCTGAACTGATTTCCACTCACCTGGATGATGTCGTGGCTGTACATGGCACCTCGTTCCCAGCTTCCCAGTTGCACTCTGTGTTCCCATGGCATGAATCCAGTGCAGGCTTCTGTAGAAAACAGGTAATATTCTGGGAAGAGATAGTGTGTAGTACCCAGAGTTTTATCAGCTGGTGTCAACATATCGAGGTACCAGTGCACTGCAACACCGTGCACATATTGAGCCACATGCACATCACCCAGGACCTGACAGGATAGAGGAAAAGATGTTTCAGAGCCAGTGCTGTTGATCCTCGGCCAGGCTGTACAAGTCCGCATGCCGACTCTCTGGGGGTTTCAGAGTGATTGTGCATGGACTTGCTCTTCACCCACGGTCCGAGCAGAGATGAGGAGGAAATAGGCACTGGGAATTTGCTTTATGACCTACCCATGCACCCTTTCTCCCATCCACCCTTTAGCCACCTGCCCAGTCCTTTCCTGTCCGGCTTCCTGTCCTCTCTCCCTCTTGCACATCCATTCTCCTACCCAACCACCTCTCTCTCGCTTTGCCCACCAGTTACCCCTGTCCACCCCTCCTGTAATATTATTGAATTGGTGTTTTGCAGGTGTTAATTCAAAGGTGGTTTCATTTCTCTTCAATTTGGATTACAAGACCGAGATTTTGTTGGTAAATTTCAGCACTTGCATATAGAAGAATGAGAGGCGATCTCATTGCAACCTACAAAATTCTGAAGGGGCTTCATAGGGTAAAATCTGAGGGGTTTCCAGTGCTCGTGGAACCAGTGGGGGCAGTCTCAGGATAGGGGCCAATCATTTAGGACTGAGATGAAATTTCTTCAGTCAGAGGGTTGTGAATCTTTGGAATTCTCTACCCCAGAGGGTTATGGATGCTCCATCACTGAATACACTTAAGGCTGAGATAGACAGGCTTTTGGTCTCTCAGGGGATTAAGGGATTTGGGGTGCAGGTAGGAAAGTGGAGTTGAAGCCCAAGATCAGCCGTGATCATGTTGAATAACAGATCAGGCTCAATGGGCTGTGTGGCATACTCCTGTTCCTATTTCTTCTGTTCTTACGTTCTAAGAAGCATACTTTACATCGAATGCCCTATTATTCTCTCTCAGGTTATGAATAAAAAGCTGATTTTTAGACCTAATTAAATGTAGCTGTCATTTCTGAGACTTAATCTCAAATGACACTCACCACTTTTGCCCAGTACGGCAATAAGATTCTCTGGTCATCTAGGATCATGAGCTGCACGTCCTTGTGAGTACTGTTCTGTAATGCAGGTCCCAGATCAAGCACAATGAAGTCTCGCTGCAGCTCTGCTGTGAATCCCATGCACTGGAAGCTGTAGTTAGTTATCAGCCCTGTGGTGGGCTCATTCTGTATTGTCACAGCCCAAAAAGTGAGGTTGTGTTTTGCATATTCATCCAGAAACCTGGAAACAAGATTATGGGGAAATGGACAATAAAATAGATTAGATTAAAACAGACCGATTAGTTTAATTTTTTTTACAAGAGTACATTTTAAAGTGTAACCCTAAATTGTTCCCTTTTTCACCTTGGAATGGTAATTCAAATCTGGCAACTGAGTTTAAAGCCCTGAATGTGGAGAATCTACGATACGTGGTGGTTGAGTCCTTGAGCACTGGCATGTGGTGGGGTCACTAATTCGATGGGGAGAGGTTTATGTCAGAAAATGTCATCCCCTACAGGTGAAACAGACCTTGTGGAAATTTACAAAGGGCAAGAGAACACAGGGTGAAAGTGAGAGAATTTGGAGAACTGAACTCAATAACAAGATCATTCTCACTAAGATATGGGTGGATTTTCAGAAATGTAATTAATTTATAAAGAGAGTTACAATCTGTGACAAGAAATGCTCAGATCAGAGGCCAGAAACAGGAGCAGAAAAACCAGTGCCTGACTTTTTCACCTGCATGTGTTGTTCTAAATTCAACAGGCTTTAATCTTAAAGAACAGAATCACACAAGGCCAAGTGATGGACGTTAATTGGATCCCAGTTCTCACAATGCATGATAAAGGACAGTGTGTCCCCATCAGGGACTGAAAGACAGCCAAGACTGTTTGTCCCTGTGCATCTTCTGGGGGAGAAGCTGCTGATCCAATCACATTGTGCATCTCTTGCTCTCTCTCTCTCTCCCTCACCTGATGAAGTAGTTTGCCCATAACTTGTAGTATTGTCCCCCAGGCTTTCCCTTCAAGGTACCCTTCCCAATCATTGAATTGCTTGTTTTCATCCAGGCTGGAGCAGTCCACGGACTGGCAAACAAGTACAAGGGGCGTTTGGACAATGCCTTGGCTGCCTGTATTATTGGGATCTAGTTGGAGAAAAAAAAATCAAATTAAAACTGTGGATATGATCCACCATGTATTGGGTGATCTTATAGGCACCGCTTGGGATGTTTAAAATATAGAAGGAAAAGGGGAAATGGTGAGAGGAGGGGTGAATGGTGAGCAGAGGAGGGGTTAGGAGGAAAGAGGAGCAGGGGAATAGGAGAGGAGGGGCAGTAGGGGTTGGGGCATGTATAACGGACAGGGGAGGAGTGGGCGAGATAGGGGATGGGGAGCAAATAGGGGGAAGGAGGAGCTGAAGAAAGGGGTTGAGGGAGGGGAAATGGGAGAGAAGGGACATTGAAGGATGAGGCATGAAAGGGAGGATGAGTGTAGGAACAAGTGAAGAAGTGGGAACAGGGAAGGGCTGCTGATACAAGCATGTCTGTAATGCAGTGACTGCCACTCCCCACTCCCAAATGTCAAACTTGGTCTCATTGCATTTCCCCTTTTGAATTTCTATAGGTGAAGCATTTTACCTTCATTTTGGTGTCTTCCTCTGTCAAACTGAAGTGTTGAAGATCCAGGTCTCCAGGATAGTCATCATACGTGTACACATGTGTAGAAAAATCACAACTTGCCATTGGTACACGGATAATATTGTACTCAATTCCTGCATTTTGAAAAATTGGAAACGTTAAAAATGTCAGTGTTTCCAGACCAGAGCTTTCCCATAGAGAAAGCAGGCAACACCACAGGTAAACATGAGGTTTGAACATTGAGTATATAACCATACAACTGCATGGTCATAATTCTGGTTGCACTGCAGTATGGTAAAATTTTAATTCTGTTTCACACAAACCTTCTTCAGAGAAATAGGATCGGAGGAGATTTTCCTGGGATCCGGCAGAAAGAGACAGAATGTTAATGGCTGCAGCATCGGTTATTGCACCACCAAAGCCTTTAATCCGCTGGTATTTCTTCTTCACATCAAAGATCAGCTGCAAACCTAGGCAAACAGCCCATCATCAAAGGGACAGTAAGTACACAGGAAACCTCAGCAACATTCAACTCTTTGCCATTGATTCATAAAAAGAATTAGGATTGAAGGGTGCATGAAGATGTCCACGACCGGAGGAGGTTGCAGAGATATTAACGCCTTAAAGGGATTTGAAGACAAAGATGAATGTTGGGGAATAGAGAGCTAATGTGGATCAACCAGGATAGGGGTGATGGTGAGCGAGATTGGATACATGGAGCAGAGTTTTGGAGAGCTGAAGGTTATGAAGGAAGGTTATGGGAGGGCAGCCAAAAGAGTATTGGAACAGTGAAATCTGCAGGCGACATGTATGGATGAGGGTTTCAGCAGCAGATAAGCTGATGCAGAGGTGGAGTCAGGAGATATTACACAGATGGAAGTAGACAATCTAGGTGATGAGAATGATATGGCAATCAGGGTTTCAGCTCCTAGTCCAGTAGGTCATACAGGCTGCAAACAGTCTGCTTCAGCCTGAGACAGTGACCAAAGAGAGCTGAAGTTGGTGGCAAGGGAACAGAGTTTGCGGTGCGGGCCGAGGACAATGGCTTCTGTCTTCAGAAAGGAATGAGAGAACACCAGGCTACGCCCGAGTGAGATGTGGGCTGAGTGAGAAGTTGGGTACCTGGTTCAGGTGGGAATTTCTGGTAAGCTTTTCTGAACTTTAAATTTAGATTACGAGTTAGGTTCTTACTTTCAAAACATTGTTAGTTGAATAGCCTAGTTAAACAGGGAACTGCCAGAAGTGGCAGTTATCTGTCAATCAGCTGAAAGTAGTTGGCCTCAATAGATGTTAATTACAGTAAAAAGCTGAGCTAGGTAGTAATCATCAGAGACTCTATATAAGCAGACAGTTTTAAACCTACGCACATAAAGGGCTGTGTGGGTACCAGACTATGCCTGAGTGGGATGTAAATTGAGTGAAGAGTTGGCAATTTGGTGCACGGGGAAAAGAGGTGTTTTGCTCAGCCTGCAGTGGCTGATGAGTTTTCTTCCTTGTTTCCAAGCTAGGTGAGTGCAACTTGCTATTATTTTATTGGTGTAAATTATTAACTAATTGAGTAAATAAGTAAAGTTGGACAGCAAAGGCAGGGCTGGTGGTGTGCTGTGACTGCAGCATGTGGGAAGCTGTGCAATGCACTGCAATCTTGGGTAATTGTTGCTGCAGAAAGTGTCTGCAGTTTGGATAACTTTGGCTCTGAGTTACTGAGCTGGAGTCTGAGTTGTGGACATTGTGGGGCACTGGAACACTTTGTTCCAGGAGGCAGTCACTCCCCTTGGGTTAGACAAAACTTTCGTAGTTAGTCAGCGGTCAGCGACAGGAGGATATGACTGAGAGTCAGGCAGGTGAGGGAAACCAGCATGCAGTAATGGAGGAGCCTCAGCCCCTGACTTTGTCTAACAGGTTTGAGGTACTTAATACCTGTCTAGATAAGAAGGACTGCAAGATGGTTAAGTGAACTGACTTGGAAACAAACCTTTTTGAAGGTACAAGCTAGTTTCAGACTCATTCTTCCTCGACATACAATTTTGGAATTAACAACATTCACTCCCTCCACCACCAACACAGTAGCAGCAGTACATATCTTCTACAAGATGCACTGCAGTAATTCACCAAAGCTCCTTCCACCACACCTTCCAAACTCATGACCCCTATCACCTAGAAGGACAAGGTTAGCAGATACTTGTGAACAACACCACCTGCAAGTTCCCCATCAAACCACACCATCCTGACTTGGAACTAAATTAGCCATTCCTTCACTTTCACTGGGTCAAAATCCTGGAACTGCCCCCTAACAGCACTGTGGGTGTACCCACTTCATATGGACTGCAGCGGTTCAAGAAGGCAGCTTGCCATTACCTCCTCAAGGGCAGTTAGGGATGGAGAACAAATACTGGCATAGCCAGTGATGCCCACATCCAGTGAAATAATTAATAAAATATCTAATAATGGATGTCAAAAAAGCAATCTGACAAATCAGAAGTGAAGGGGTTGAAAGATGTGGTAGTGAGGTACAGCTCTATCATGTGAACCTTGATGTTGTCTTCTTGATACTAAGGGTTAGCCAGAGAATCTCCTCCAATGGTTTCTCTTCCTGTCCCTGCAATAGTACCTACAAAATCCCTCCTGTTTCTCATTGACATGCTAAGACAGGAGTATGGAATCAAGTGAAGACACCAACAACTTCCTTTTATATAGTATTTTTAATGTATTAAAATATCTCACTGCACTTCACAGAAGCATTGTCAAATTTTGTTTGACACCAAACTGCATTAGGAGAGGTGACCAAAAGCTTGGTCAAAGATAAGAAATATGAGTAGACCCTTA
This sequence comes from Isurus oxyrinchus, assembly GCA_026770705.1. Classification (NCBI taxonomy): domain Eukaryota; kingdom Metazoa; phylum Chordata; class Chondrichthyes; order Lamniformes; family Lamnidae; genus Isurus; species Isurus oxyrinchus. The sequence continues at coordinate 15,659,976 of JANJGN010000036.1, read as the reverse complement.
TACCTGTCCTGCCTTTCAATACAATCATGGCTCAACTCCACTTCCCTGCCTGCTTCCCATATCTTTTGGTAGGTTTTAAGAAGCATTTTAAAGGAGGACTGAGGCAGAGAGGTATGGGGAGAGAATTCCAGAGCTTAGGGCCTGGGCTGCTGAAGGCATGGCCACCAACAGTGGAGCAATGAAAATCAGATGTGCAAAAGACCAAAATTGGAGGAGAGCACAGATCTTAAAGGGTTGGAGGTTACAGAGATGGGGGGAGAGGTGAGGGCATGGAGGGATTTGCAAACAGGAATGAGAATTTTTAAATCAATATGTTGCCAGCCTAGGAGCCAATGTAGGCCAGTGAACTAAGTTGTGCTGATAGTGGGGGAATGGATCGTGGTGTGAGTTAAGATGTGGGCAGCAGTTTGGGTGAGATCAAATTTATGGTGAAAGGTAGAAGACCAGCCAGGAGAGTGCCAGAATGGTCTAGTCTGGAGGTAACAAAGACATAACTGAGTGCCCAACTTTCCTATCTGCTGCTGAAACCATGTTAGAGGTGGAAGTCAAACTCAGCTGGACAACAGAAGAGAGACATTGGAAGAGAATGGTGTAGCCAAACTTGTTTAAATGCTGCAGAATTTGTTCACAATGGCCAGTCTGTTGATCATCATTGAATAAAGATGCACAAAAGCAATTGCTGACAAAAATAGGAATGTTTAAATATGGTTTTACTTCAGCAAATTATTGCTTTAGATTGTGACCTTTAAGCAAAGCTTAGTGAATACGGCTGCAGCGGTTCAAGAAGGCAGCTCACCACCACCAACGCCTTCTCAACGGCAAGTAGGAATGGGCAACAAATACTGTCAAGCACATCCCATGAACGAATTTTTAAAAAGCATCAATTGTTACATTACCTTGTTGTTTGGTATTAGTCAGGAGTTTTCCGGTTTTGCTCTCAAGCCTTTTGCCAGCCTTGCTGGTTTCATATAAAAGGTAATAGCCTTTCTTTGGTAACACCAGTGGGTCTATCGTATCACAGTATGTCGCATTGCACACACAAACCACTGAAGTCCCCCCAAAACTTTGGGCAGCACATGGTTTACCAGCTAAGAATGCAAGAGAAACACAAGTTGTTAAAGCAGCTTTTCATTCCATTTTCAACCCCCTCCTTAATCTCCTGGAGGTGGTAACTAGTGCCCTCTGGTATATGAACCATTTTTCCTGTGATATAACAGGTTTTACAGTTGTGAATGACAATAGGCACAACATGTACTCTTATTTGGAACCCCTCATTAAGAAGCCTTGAGTATGACTATTGTGGGATGTGGAAAAATATCAGTGATGCCATAAGAGGGTGTTCTTGAGATTAGGGGAAGCCATACTTTCTAAAAAAGCATGGTACACACCTTGAGTGTTTGGTGGGGCATTGTTTAATGAATGAGGATGTAATAATGCAGCCCATTTCTCTAGCCTGTATAGTTCCCATTTATAAGCACTTTCCTATTGGTTAGGAAGTGTTATATCCAGTCTGACTGCATTATAACCCCTATTCTGTGACTCCTTACATCAGTTGTTAATCTAGGATTTTCCAAAAGTTTTATGAAGCCCTAATTATTAAACAAAACCAACAAACTTCTTCTGTACTCCTATCAGTTATATTTGAACTCATTTAATAGGTCAAACTTTTGTCAATGTTTTCCACAATACCTCCAAGTAGAACAAAACACACAGACTGCAAAATTATCAGGAAACCAAAACTCAAATTTCCAATGGTGTCTGAACCCCTGGAAAGAGCCCTCCATTGACTCCTGGTCCTCGCCAAGGCATGTCCAAGCACAGGGTGGAATGCAAGGGCTGGATGGGAAATGAGGGCCAGGTAATGGAAAGCATGCAGCAGCAGCAGCAGCAGCAGCAGCCAGTCCAGTAAATCTGTGCAGAGCGAAATGCTACCTTGTATCGTTCACAGAAAATAATCATACTGCATCAGGCCAGCTCCCAAAGCAGGTTTTGGGACCTTGCTCCGAAATTTTGTCCTGCTGTGGGGTCACCTCAGATGTCAATCCCCCTCGACACAGTAGCTTTTTAGCGTCTAGATGGCTTTGGGTAAGTGGGCCAATATCTCTGCTAGAATCCCAGTGATTTGCATCAATCTAGGGGAGCCTGACATTAAAAAAGGAACCCGTTTGAAAATGGAAGTCAAAGTCTGGTGTCATCAGGACGCCAGCCAAAACTCAGCATCCATAAGGAGTGTGGGAAATGTAGGTTTCAGTTCCACTTCCACGGTGATTGTTTACCTGTGACTGGAAGGGACTGTACCAGAGAGGAAGCAAACAAAAAGACAACCAGAAAGTTGACATCCTAGAAAAGGAAAGTGCCTACAGCATCTCCAGCTCCACACTTGTGTCCTAAAGGAACAGAAAATGACAGGGCAAAATATCAACAAAGAGAAAAATAAAACCCTAAAACGTCCAGGTGTAACAAACCGCCTGGAGTAACTTTGGACAAGTTACAGATTGATTTCCATTCATGTTTATGGCCTTGGTTCAGTTGAAATGTAAAACAAAAACAATTACCTGGAAAAACTCAGCAGGTCCGGCAGCATCGGCGGAGAAGAAGAGTTGATGTTTCGAGTCCTCATCACCCTTCGACAGGTCATGAGGACTCGAAACGGGTCAACTCTTTTCTTCTCCGCCGATGCTGTCAGACCTGCTGAGTTTTTCCAGGTAATTCTGTTTTTGTTTTGGATTTCCAGCATCCGCAGTTTTTTGTTTTTATTTCAGTAGAAGTGTAATTGCTGAAGTCAGGAGGTTGTGGGTTCAGACCTGCCTGCTCACAGCGTAGCCCCTAATCAGCACTGACCCCACCCCCCCAACACCTCAGCACTGACACCCCCCTCCCCCTCCACCCCCACCCCCTCAGCACTGACCCCCCCCTCCTCAGCACTGACCCCACCTCCCCCTACACCCTCTCAGCACTGACCCCCCTCCTCAGCACTGACCCCACCACCCCCCAACCCCTCAGCACTGACACCCCCCCTCCCCCCCCTCCACCCCCTCAGCACTGACCCCCCCTCCTCAGCACTGACCCCACCTCCCCCTACACCCTCTCAGCACTGACCCCCCTCCTCAGCACTGACCCCACCACCCCCCAACCCCTCAGCACTGACACCCCCCTCCCCCTCCACCCTCAGCACTGACCCCCCTCCTCAGCACTGACCCCACCACCCCCCAACCCCTCAGCACTGACACCCCCCTCCCCCTCCACCCCCTCAGCACTGACCCCCCCCTCCTCAGCACTGACCCCACCTCCCCCTACACCCTCTCAGCACTGACCCCCCTCCTCAGCACTGACCCCACCACCCCCCCAACCCCTCAGCACTGACACCCCCCCTCCCCCTCCACCCTCAGCACTGACCCCCCCTCCTCAGCACTGACCCCACCTCCCCCTACACCCTCTCAGCACTGACCCCCCTCCCACTCCCCTCAGCACTGACCCCCTGCCCCATCCAACCCCTCAGCACTGAACCCCCCCGTCAGCACTGTCTTTCTCCTCCCCTCCAACCCCCACAGCACTGACTCCCCTCCCCCTCAGCACTGACCACCCCCTCCCCCCCTGCACTGACCCCCTCCCCTTCCCCCTTGCACTGACCCCCTCTCCCCTCCCCCCCCTGCACTGAGCCCTTCCCCTTCCCCCGTTGCACTGACCCCCTCTCCCCTCCCCTCCTGCACTGACCCCCCCTCCCCTTCCCCCTTGCACTGACCCCCTCTCCCCTTCCCCCTTGCACTGACCCCCCTCTCCCCTCCTGCACTGACCCCCTCTCCTTCCCCCTTGCACTGACCCCCCTCTCCCCTCCCCTCCTGCACTGATCCCCTCCCCCTTGCACTGACCCCCTCTCCCCTCCCCCCCTGCACCGACCCCCTCCCCTTCCCCCCCCCCTGCACCGACCCCCCTCCCCTTCCCCCCCTCTGCACTGACCCCCTCCCCTTCCCCCTTGCACTGACCCCCTCCCCTTCCCCCCCTCTGCACTGACCCCCTCCCCTTCCCCCTTGCACTGACCCCCTCTCCCCTCCCCTCCTGCACTGAGCCCCTCCTCTTCCTCCTTGCACTGACCCCCTCCCCTTCCCCCTTGCACTGACCCCCTCTCCCCTCCCCTCCCCCCTGCACTGACCCCCTCTCCCCTCCCCTTCCCCCTTGCACTGACCCCCTCCCCTTCCCCCTTGCACTGACCC
>JANJGN010000036.1:15541122-15655665 GCA_026770705.1 Isurus oxyrinchus | reverse complement strand
TATTGCTATCTCATGACACCCTTCTACACTCCCCAGTGAATTTACTAGAGAACGTCACATTGTTTCGAATCTGATATAAATGCCTTCCTTTCTCGTCCATATCCCACTTTTGTTGCCTTAATGCACATATTTATTCTTAATAATGGTTTAATTTCCACCCTTTCCGAATGAAATCTCAATATCCGGAATCAAGTGATTTGTCGACCTTTCAGTCAACGAATCTGTTGTCTCGTCCCCTACCACACCTTTATGTGCTGGCATCCATTAAAAACCCACCACAGTTCCCAACTGCTGCATTGTACAATAAGTGAAAAACTTCAAGAGTTGAATCCTGTTTGAGTTCAGAAAAACAAGATTGGGCAGAGGACCAATACCGGTGATGGATCTGAACCAATGACCACTCCCAATGAGCTCTGCCTCCACCACCCACTCTAAAGCCAACAGTGTTGCCAAGACTTGGAACCATTGGATAACCTTTTCACCACCTAAGTTCAGGAATGAAACCTGCTGACCCTGTCCTTCCCAGGCCTGGATCCCTGCAGCCATCTGGAGAAAGCTCCTTTCTTGGTTTTACAGCTGACCTGAATTAGGGGCTGTGCCTGATTTATCCCGATTTCGTTTTCATTTAAAAGATTATCAGGAGAAAGCTCAATATAAACAAAACCAGTTCTTCTCTCTATACTCTCCCCTTCCAAACCAGACAGATTAAAACCTAAACTATTTCCTTTAAGTTTGTCCAGTGCTGTAAAGTTAACCTCTGGATACTGAAAGGTGCAAAGACTGTCGTGTCTGCTCATTACAAACTCGCAAGGCCCAGCTCTGCCCCTGACTGCCGTCCCCCCCAAAGTACCCTCTGCTTTTCCAGCGTCCTCCTGCCAGGAGCCCCACCACGTGACTAATGTCGTCACACCGTGCGACCGGATTGGTCGCCGTGCGCCCCACCACGTGACTAATGTCGGCACACCGTTGTGACCGGATTGGTCGCCGTGCGCCGCCCCGCGTGACTGATGTCTGCGCCACGGGACAGAGGTCTGGTCCCCACGTGACCAGGTTGGTCGCCGTGCGCCTCACCACGTGACCGGGGGTTGATTGACAGGAGCCGCGCACACCACGTGACTCGGGCGCGTTGCTCTGACGCCGGCTGGCTCCTGCTCCCGCTCCTCACTGGGCCTAATGGATTCTGCTGTTCAGCTTCGCCAGCGGCAGTATGGCTCAGCTCTGCCCATCGCAGGTGAGAGGGGGGCGGCTCCTCCTTAAATACACTGAAGCTAAGCGGCGCCCCCCCCCCCCCCCCCCCCCCCCCCCGGTCAGTGACCGGAGCCGCCGGACGGGAACCGAACCGAGTCCCCGGCCTCAGGGAGCAGCGGCCTCCCTTTTCCGGGGCCCCAACGGCCGCACTTCCCTTCGGCTCAGACATCCGCTCCCGGTGCCTCACCCCCGGCCTTGCCTGACAGAGAGTCCACGGCTCCGGGTGGAGGCCGCGGGGGGAGCGAATCGGTCTTTTTATTCGGGGATTTTGGGCGTGGGACCCGGGTTATCGGGACCCGGGTTATCGGGACGTGGGAGTTAGGGGACCCGGGTTATCGGGACCCGGGTTATCGGGACCCGGGTTATCGGGACGTGGGAATTAGGGACCCGGGTTATAGGGACTTTGGAATTAGGGACCCCAGGTTATCGGGACCCGGGAATTAGGGACCCGGGTTATCGGGACGTGGGAATTAGGGACTCGGGTTATCGGGACCCGGGTTGTAGGGGACGTGGGAATTAGGGACCCGGGTTATCGGGACGTGGGAATTAGGGACCCGGGTTATCGGGACCCGGGAATTAGGGACCCGGGTTATCGGGACGTGGGAATTAGGGACCCGGGTTATAGGGACTTTGGAATTAGGGACTCGGGTTATCGGGACCCTGGGTTGTAGGGACGTGGGAATTAGGGACCCGGGTTATCGGGACCCGGGTTATCAGGACGTGGGAATTAGGGACCCCGGGTTTATAGGGACTTTGGAATTAGGGACTCGGGTTATCGGGACCCGGGTTATAGGGACGTGGGGAATTAGGGACCCGGGTTGTAGGAACGTGGGAATTAGGGACCCGGGTTGTAGGAACGTGGGGAATTAGGGACCCGGGTTATCGGGACGTGGGAATTAGGGACCCGGGTTATCGGGACGTGGGAATTAGGGACCCGGGTTATCGGGACGTGGGAATTAGGGACCCCGGGTTATCGGGACGTGGGAATTAGGGACCCGGGTTATAGGGACTTTGGAATTAGGGACCCAGGTTATCGGGACCCGGGTTGTAGGGACGTGGGAATTAGGGACCCGGGTTGCAGGGACGTGGGAATTAGGGACCCGGGGGGGGGGTTTATAGGGACTTTGGAATTAGGGACCCAGGTTATCGGGACCCGGGTTGTAGGGACGTGGGAATTAGGGACCCGGGTTGCAGGGACGTGGGAATTAGGGACCCGGGTTATCGGGACGTGGGAATTAGGGACCCGGGTTATAGGGACTTTGGAATTAGGGACCCAGGTTATCGGGACCCGGGTTATCGGGACGTGGGAATTAGGGACCCCGGGTTATCGGGACGTGGGAATTAGGGACCCGGGTTATAGGGACTTTGGAATTAGGGACCCAGGTTAACGGGACCCGGGTTGTAGGGACGTGGGAATTAGGGACCCGCGGGTTGCGGGGACGTGGGAATTAGGGACCCGGGTTGCGGGGACGTGGGAATTAGGGACCCGGGTTTGCGGGGACGTGGGAATTAGGGACCCGGGTTGCGGGGGACGTGGGAATTAGGGACCCGGGTTGCGGGGACGTGGGAATTAGGGACCCGGGTTGCGGGGACGTGGGAATTAGGGACCCCGGGTTGCGGGGACGTGGGAATTAGGGGACCCCGGGTTGCGGGGACGTGGGAATTAGGGACCCGGGTTGCGGGGACGTGGGAATTAGGGACCCGGGTTGCGGGGACGTGGGAATTAGGGACCCGGGTTGCGGGGGACGTGGGAATTAGGGACCCGGGTTGCGGGGACGTGGGAATTAGGGACCCGGGTTGCGTGGGACGTGGGAAATTAGGGACCCGGGGTTGCGGGGGGACGTGGGAATTAGGGACCGGTGTTGCGGGGACGTGGGAATTAGGGACCCGGGTTGCGGGGGACGTGGGAATTAGGGACCCGGGTTGCGGGGACGTGGGAATTAGGGACCCGGGGTTGCGGGGACGTGGGAATTAGGGACCCCGGGTTGCGGGGACGTGGGAATTAGGGACCCGGGTTGCGGGGGACGTGGGAATTAGGGACCCGGGTTGCGGGGGACGTGGGAATTAGGGACCACGGGGTTGCGGGGGACGTGGGAATTAGGGACCCGGGTTGCGGGGACGTGGGGAATTAGGGACCCGGGTTGCGGGGACGTGGGAATTAGGGACCCGGGTTGCGGGGGACGTGGGAATTAGGGACCCGGGTTGCGGGGACGTGGGAATTAGGGACCCGGGTTGCGGGGACGTGGGAATTAGGGACCCGGGTTGCGGGGACGTGGGAATTAGGGACCCGGGTTGCGGGGGACGTGGGAATTAGGGACCCGGGTTGCGGGGACGTGGGAATTAGGGACCCGGGTTGCGGGGGACGTGGGAATTAGGGACCCGGGTTGCGGGGACGTGGGAATTAGGGACCCGGGTTGCGGGGGACGTGGGAATTAGGGACCCGGGTTGCGGGGACGTGGGAATTAGGGACCCGGGTTGCGGGGACGTGGGAATTAGGGACCCGGGTTGCGGGGGACGTGGGAATTAGGGACCCGGGTTGCGGGGACGTGGGAATTAGGGACCCGGGTTGCGGGGACGTGGGAATTAGGGACCCGGGTTGCGGGGACGTGGGAATTAGGGACCCGGGTTGCGGGGACGTGGGAATTAGGGACGGGTTGCGGGGACGTGGGAATTAGGGACCCGGGTTGCGGGGACGTGGAATTAGGGACCCGGGTTGCGGGGACGTGGGAATTAGGGACCCGGGTTGCGGGGACGTGGGAATTAGGGACCCGGGTTGCGGGGACGTGGGAATTAGGGACCCGGGTTGCGGGGACGTGGGAATTAGGGACCCGGGTTTGCGGGGGACGTGGGAATTAGGGACCCGGGTTTGCGGGGACGTGGGAATTAGGGACCCGGGTTGCGGGGACCCGGGAATTAGGGACCCGGGTTGCGGGGACCCGGGAATTAGGGATGCGGGGTGCTAGGGACAAGGCGATTCAGCCCCTTGAGCCTGTTCCACAATGGGATAGGATCATGGCTGATCTACTTGTGGCTTCAACTCTTACTTTCCTGTCTACTCCCTTGTCAATTAAGAATTTATGTAACAGCTTTAGAAATATTCAATGAACCTGTGGTCATTGGGGAAGAGAATTCCACAGACTCCAAAACATTCTTATCTCCCTCTCAAATGGGGGCCCCTTATTTTGAAACTCTGTTCCTCAGTTCTCCCCCACAAGGGAAAACACCTAGTCAGCATGCACCCTGTTTCAATATGATCACCTCTCAATTCTTCTAAACTCCAATGGATACAGACCCAATCCGTGCAAACTTTCCTCATAAAGCAATCTCTCCATCCTAGGAATCAGTCAAGTGAATTTTTCCTGAACTGCTAATGCAATTGTGTAGTTTCTTCATTAAGGAGACTAAAACTGTATATGGTTAATCTAGATGTGGTCTCACAACCTCCCTGTACAACTGTAACAAAAATCCCCTACTTTTATATTCCATTCCCCTTGCAATAAATAACATTCCATTTCCCTTCCTAATCACTTGCTGTACTTGCGTACTAACATTTTGTGATTCATGGACCAAGACCCAGATCCCTCTGTACTGTAGAGTTATGCAATATTCATGTTAATAATATGCTGTTTTTATTCTTCCTGCCAAAGTTCATATTTTCCCACATTGTACTCCATCTGCCAAATATTTGCCCATTCACTTAACCTATACTTAACCTATATCCCTTTGCAGACTCCTTATGTCCTCATCAAACTTACTCTCCTACCTATCTGCATCATCAACAAACGTAGCAACCATATACTTGTTTCCTTCATCCAAGTCATTGACATAGATTATAAATACTTGAGGCCTCAACACTGATCCCTGTGGTACCTCCACTAGTTACAGCTTGCCAACCTGAAACTGACCCATTTACCCTTACTCTTTGTTTCCTGTTAGCTAACCAAATTTCTGCCCATGCTAATTACACCATGAACTTTTATTTTGTGTAGTAACCTTTGATTTAGCATCTTATCAAATATCTTTTGGAATTCCAATTATACCACATCTATACGTTCCCTATTATCCATGTTGCTTGTTACTACTTCAAAGAGCACTAATTAGTCAAAAGATATTTTCTCTTCACAACGTTTTGACTCTGCCTGATTGCATTAACATTTTCGAAGTGCCCTGCTATAACCTCCTTAATAGATTCCAGCATTTTCTCTAAGACGGATGTTAGGCTAACTGGCCTGCAGTTTCCTGCTTTCTATCTCCCTCCTTTCTTGAATAGAGGAATTTGCTGCAATCTGATGGGACCTTTCTAGAATTTAGGGAAGTTTGGAAAAATTACAACCACTGCATCTATCTCCATAGCCATTTCTTTTAAGATCCTAGGATGAAGTCTATCCCAAGGGGACTTGTGGGCCTTTAATTCTAATAGCTTTCTCAGTACCCTTTCCCCAGTGATTGTTTTAAGTTCCTTCTTTTCCCCTCTTGATTTTACAAATATTTCTTGGATGTTAATTGTGTCTTCCACAGTGAAGACAGATACAAAATCTCTGCTCCAAGTCTGCCATTTTCTTATTTCCCATTATAGTTCCCTGACACACACTCCAGAAGATTTTAATTTATAAATATTTGTAGAAACCTAGCTTTTTCTCACACTCTAATTTGTTCTTTTTTCGAGTTGTTCTTTGCTGATTTTTAAGTTCTGTCCAATCTTCTAACCTACCACTAGTCTTAGCAGAAGAAATCTATATATGTTTTCAATTTAATACTATAGTTAACTTCATTGGTTAGACATGGATAGTGCATCTGTGCATCTTTCTCACTGGAATGTATCTTTGCTGAGTATTATGAAATATATACTAAATGTCTACTACTGTGTCTTTACTGACCTACCCCTTAATTAATTTAGCAGTTTACGTTAAATCTTGAGTCGAACAATGAACTAACAAAATCAGGGAGAAAATAAGTTCATTTTAGCCACATGTGTCGTCTTACTTCTTAATTGCTTTTAAGTTTAAAACACTAGTCTTAGACCCACTCTTCTCTCCCTCGAACTGAATATGAAATTTATCATGTTATGGTCGCTACTACCTGGAGGCTCCTTTACTATAAGGTTATTAATTAAGCCTATCTCATTGCATATTACCAGATCTAGAATAGGGCTGTATGGAGGTGGTTTATTGTTTAGGTGAGGGTTTATTTCTGAAATGGGCTATATTGAGGAGGCTTAGTATTGTGGGGGTTTTTAGAGGGGTTTTAGTGCTGAAATGGTGCTTTTTGAGGGTTTATTGCTGTGGCAGGGCGTTTTATCATGGGGAGTTTTGCTGAGCTTTGGGTGGGGTGTTTTTATTAATGCTAATGGTTTATTGCTGAAAATGTTTGCTGAAGCAGGATTACTGTTTAGTTTGAGGATTTATTTGAGGATGCTTGTTCAGTTGGTGCTTATTGAGGTAATCTGTGGCTGATATGGAAGTTTATCGAGGAGGTTTCCCTGAGTTGGTTTATTAAGTTTGAAGGTTTACTGAGGTGGTTGCTCTGAGGATGTTTACTGAGGTAGTTTTTTGTTAGTGGTGAGGATATTGAGTTCAGTTCTGTTGAAGGGTCGTGAGGACTCGAAACGTCAACTCTTTTCTTCTCTGCCGATGCTGCCAGACCTGCTGAGTTTTTTCAGGTAATTCTGTTTTTGTTTTGGATTTCCAGCATCCACAGTTTTTTGTTTTTTATCTATTGAGTACAGTGTGTTTATTGAGGCTCTTCAATGCTGAACTTGAGGTGGCTTCTTTGAGGCTGTTTTATTGAAGTGGTATGATTATTGAGAATGTTTATTAAGGTGTAGTGAGGGTTTTTAAGGCTGAGCTTTGCTTGCTTCCTCCCAGGCTGTTTACTGAGGGCAGTTAATGCTGAGTTTGGGGTTTTATGTGTTTGAGGAGAGTTATTGAGGGGAGATAAATACTGTGGATATTGACTCAAGTGATTTAATGCTGATTGTTTTTTTATTGAGGGGATTTATTGCTCATTTCTATTGAGTTTGGCGTTTACTGTGCTTTTTTTGGGGGGGGTGTCTCCTGCTGAAGGCTGCGTTTTTTGGGGTAAGGATGGTTGAGTTTGGGAGGGGGGTTTACCGCCGATGGCTGCTGTCTGGCCCCCTATGGTAGGGGGCCTGTTGCAGCTGGAAGCTGGGGTTTTGAGGGTTTTACTGCTGGGACTTGGGGTTTTGCCGCTCATGTTTTTTGGGGTTATGGGGGGAGGTTTGCTGCTTTTTTGGGGAGGGCTGGTTGATACAGCCTTGGGGGGAGGTATTGATGGCTGCAGCCCTGGGGGCGGGGCTCGGGGGCGGCCGTTTTTGGGGTGGGGGGCTCGGGTGGAGGGGCGGGGCCGGCTGTTTTGGGGGAGGGGCTCGGGTGGAGGGGCGGTGCCCTGGGCAGCTCGGGGGGCAGGGGCGGGGCTGGCGGCGGTGGCTCGGGGGCGGCCGTTTTGGGGGAGGGGCTCGGGTGGAGGGGCGGTGCCCGGGTGGAGGGGCGGTGCCCGGGGCAGCTCGGGGGCAGGGGCGGGGCCGGCGGCGGCGGTGGCTCGGGGGCAGGGGCGGGGCCGGCGGCGGCGGTGGCTCGGGGGCAGGGGCGGGGCCGGCGGCAGCGGTGGCTCGGGGGCAGGGGCGGGGCCGGCGGCAGCGGTGGCTCGGGGGCGGGGCCGGCGGGGGCGGGGCCGGCGGCGGCCGCCGCTCGGGGTTTGGGGATTTTGGCGGGTTTTACTGTGGGGAAATGTTGAACGGGTCAGTCCCGCGCTGACGTCACGAGCCGGCGCCGCCATTTTCTCTCTGCTTCGCCGCCATTTTGCAGAAGAGCGAAAATCATCTTAAAAACGGGCAAATCCGGCCCGCTCCGCCCGCCCGCCCGCCCGCCCACACCGGCAAATCCGGCCCGCACCGATTTAATACCCGAGTGAGCCGGCGGCCTGTCCGGACTCCCCATTCATTCTTTGTTCCGCCCCCGGCCTGCGACCTATTGAAGGTGGATGTGTTGGGGAGAGAGGGTGAGTGGGGCGGGGGGTAACGGGGTGGATGGAGGGTAATTAGGGAAGAGTCTGAGGGGGGGAGAGGGGGTTGGGGTAACTGGATCGAGGGTAATTGGAAGAGTCGGGGGAGAGGGGGAGGGGGGGGTGAGGGGGGGGGTGAGGGGGGGTGGGGTAACTATGGATCGGGGGTAATTGGAAGAGTCGGGGGTGAGGGTGAGGGGGAGGGGGTGGGGTAACTATGGATCGGGGGTATCGGGGGAGGGGTGAAATGTAATTATTGACACATTTGCCTTCAGTCGTGTTGCTGCTGGCGGTGGCTGGGGAGAATATTGGTGCATCAGTAGAAATAACTTGCATTGTGTTAGCCCAAGACATCTGCTCACCGCCGGCGATTTCTTTTTCAGCAGACAGAGAAATATTTGAAGTAATATTTATTTTTGTCGGTGGCAGGCCCTGGATTTCACAATGAAATGGCAGCACCGCTCTGTCTACCACATGCTTCTGAAAGGCCGACTGATCTGTGTGTATCAGCTGAAGCTTCTTGATCGAGATTTTATTTAGAGTACATATAAAGAGATATGAAACCAAATGAAATTAGAATCCACCTCTAGGGTTGACTCTTCAGCTGGTGTCCTGACAGTCTGATGAGCAACAGGATATTTCATTGAAGCTTCATATCTTCATGAGTTTTGTATGTGGACAATGTGAATCGCAATATTCAGAGCTTGGCTTTCTTCATAACAGTTATATATCCAATGGGATTTATTTCACATTTCTGATGAAAGGTTAATAATTTGGCTGTAACCAGTCAGTTTTTCCCACAAGGGCATATCCACATCATTGCAGAGCAAGGTGTATTTTCTTCCATTCATTTACCTTAATACTTGAACAGTGGTGGGGTAGGTTATCTCTGTCTGTGCATGCAAATATTTCCACTATGATTTCTGAACAAGTGTTACTTTCACATGGACAAACTTGTGGCTGTCGGTGTAAATTCCAAGGACTGTATTTCTGGAGATTGTTTCAGCAACAATATGTTGACCTCAGGGACCCCAAGATCCTTGTTTGAAAGATATGTTTTTTACAACAATCGACAATGGTTTTGTGGTCATCATTATACTTTTAATTCCAGGTTTTTATTGAATTCAAATTCCATTCCTGGGATTTGAACCCCGGTCCCCAGAGCATTACCCTTAGGTGTCTGGATTACTAGTCCAGTGACAATACCATTGCACCGTCACCTGCCCCTATAGAGTCGTAATTCAATGAGTAATGATCTGAGCTTCTGGTAAACCATTATTTTAATTCTCCACCTTGCTCTCATGCCCAGCTCTGCCCTTTGCCTCCTGCAGTGTTCTAGTGAAGCTCAACATAAGCTGAAGGAATGGGACTTCATCTTTCGATTAGGCACTGTAAAGCCTTACAGATTCAACATGAGTTCAGCAATTCCATCCATGATCTCTATGCCCATCTTGTTTCCTATTTCTGTGGAGAGATAAAGAGTTAACATTTCAGGTCAATGACCTTTCATCAGAACTGCTAAGACAATTACTGATTCAGCGACTCCACCTTCACCCCCAACAATAAGTGCAAGTAGACTTCTTTGCCACTAAGATTGCGATCATCTAATCAGCCCTTCCTTTCCCTCTCCCACTGGGCTAAGCTTCCTCTAAATTTTCCCCTTTTGACCTGAACTTTATTCTTCTCATCCCTCCACTGCTCTCCAAGCTCATCTTGCCCATTTGAACCCACATCCTGCTCCCTTGACACTATTCCCACTAACTGTTGACTGCCCAATATCCCTTCCAGGTTTCCATGTTAGCTGATATTGTTAATGGTTCTCTTCAAAACTACAATCATCACCCCTCAAAAAAAAACAACTCGACCCCAAGCCCTCCCCAGTTTCCCTTGCCTCTCGAAGTCCTTGAATGTGTTGTCAGTTCCGAAATTCATAAGAAGGAGGGAGCAGATCGCCTGGCCCCTCGAGCATGCTGTTCCATTCAGTACAATCATGGCTGATCTTCTGCCTTCACTCCAGTTTCTTGCCCCATCTTAGAACTCTTAGTTTGAATCTCTCCAAACAGGCTTCTGTCTTTAAAAACAAAAAACTGCGGATGCTGGAAATCCAAAACAAAAAGCCGATGCTGCCAGACCTGCTGAGTTTTTCCAGGCTTCTGTCTTTGCTGCAGTACTCAAATGGCTCTTATTGAAGTGACAGATGACATCCTACAAAGCCATGACATGAGTAAACACTCTCTCCCCTGTCCTTTTTGACTTGTCTACAGCCTTTGATGTGGTTTCCACACCTTCATTCTCCTCCCCCCTCCATTGATGTCCAGCCAAGTGGACTGCTCTCATCTAGTTCCATTCTTATCTGATGAATTGTAGATAGCGAATCAATTGCAATGGCTTTTCTTCCTGCTCCCCTTGGAGGCAGCATAACTGTGCGGGTTTATCCTTGGCCCCCCCCCCCCCTCATCTTCATGCTGCCACTTGGTGACATTGAGCTGATGCCTCCTAGCTCTACCTCACTATCACTTCTATTGACTCCTCCACTGCCACTAAATTATCTGACTGCTTATTTGACATGCAGTACTAGATAAACTCAAACTTCCTCCAGTTAAATATTGGGAAGACTGATGCCATTTTTATAGGTCATGCTACAAACTCCAACCATACCACATCATCCCTCTCCCAGGCAGTTGTCTTGTTGCTTATCCTGGCTGTTTGCAACTGTGGTGTCATCTTTGACCGTCAGATGAACTTCCCCCGACCACCACTAAGACCACCTATTTCAATCTCTATAATATTGCTTGACGCCAACCTGGCCTCAGCTCATCTGCTGAAATTCTCAGCCAGAACTTGAGGTTATCTAAAGCTTTGTTCATTACCTCTTATCACCACTGACCTACATTAACACCTGGTTATGCTAGGCCTCAATTTTAAATTCTCATCCTTCGTGCCCTCACTCCCCATCTCTGTAAGCCCCTCAAACGCACAACCCTCCGAGATAGTTATGCTCATTTAATTTTGACCTTTTGACTTGATTTTAGTTGCACCAACATTGGTGGCTGTACCTTCATCTGTCTAAGCCTTAAGCTCTGGAATTCTCTCCCTAAACTTCTCTGACTCCCTATCTCACTTACTTCCTTCAAGATGCTCCTTAACACTACCTCTTTGACCAAGCTTTCGGCCAAATATTGGTGTGGCTAGGTGTCAAATATTTCTTTATTATCCTCCTTCGAAGCACCTCAGGATGTTTTATTGTGTTAAAGATTCTATGTAAATACAAGTTGTTGATGTCTGTCTTGTTGCAGCCGAGTGATGTTCTAAGTGGAGAGTTAGCGCATCTGCTCTAGAGTGTTGCTAGGCTCTGCACTGATGTCCACATATTGAAGGTGAATAAATTGCACTGAAGCCAATACACTAATATTTTGATTGTTGTTAAGCTGGTCAAATTGCTCCTTTGGCCTCCATCACCCTAACATTATACAGGTCAAAATGCATTCTCCAGGCACAGCTAAGTTGGGAAGAATAAATTACATTTTCTATTTCTGTCACTGCATAATGAGAGAGAGTTTGCACATGCAGTATTGCACTTGATTAAATGCAGTTTTACTCCATGGAAATATACAGATGCAGCATTGCAGTTCACGAAAAACCTAAGGCCACTATACTTTCTGGTTGTTTCACAGCTGGGTTCAGGGATTTGGGAGCATCTGTCCTGGTCATTTTTTGATGTAGTCAACCTTCAAATTACTCAAATAATACCGATTGACACCAAATATATTGCTTGAGCACTGGTGGAGGTGGGGGGTGTCTCTGCACCCAGTTCACTATTTCCTGTTGCAAGTTTGGAGATGCATATGATAAAGTTGAGCATAAGTGGAGATTCTCATGGGAGAACTCGTATATACACAAGTAGTCTTATAACAAGGCCTATTTCTCCTGAATATTTCATCTATAATCAGTATCATTCATGAGGAAGACAGTTAGTTATGTCATTTAGAAGCTTGCACTGAAAAGAGCAGCTTCATCAGTGCCTTGTAAGAATGATAGGCCCCAATGTTTCAGGCTGCCTACCCTGCCCATCATCTAGAGGACTGGCTGGAGCAGGTGAAAGAAGTATTTAAGTATAGTGAAGGATGGGAATATGGGTGGGATCTTACTGCTGATTGGTCAGGCAATTGTGTTTGTAATAGCTCAGTTCATGTTAACGTTCTTGATGCTGATTGGTCAGTATATGTTAACGTTTTTGCTACTGATTGGTCGACTGTAGAATGGGTTGTCGTGTTTCTTGAGTAAGGGTAGCCAAATGTCACTGATGAGAAGGCCCCCATCTTGAGGGGTGGTGTGGTTTTGGTAGATCTCCCTAGCGCATCTTGTAGGCAACCATGTGATGGATGAGAAGTTTAGAATGAGACCATTGGATGTGGTGGTTATTAAGTTGAGCGTGTTTGACAATAGCTGACTTGTCTGGTTTTGAAGTTTAAAGTAGGTCTGATGGGCATTGAGTCTAGTATGTAGGCTTGGCCTGTTCCCTCAACTTTTAAATGGTGTAACCGTAAATTTGTCTTGATGAATGTTACTGCTGTCACCATGAAACCTTCAAACAACTTTTAAACTTCTTCCATGTTAGATTGGTGGGAAAAACTGCTGCTTAGGTTATACAGAGCACCAGTGAAGTTGTATTTCTCAGTCTGTACTGAATTAGTGATCTTAGCTGGCTTTATTGGCATTACAATTGTACATCTCTGTTTCAGGGACACGAATGCCAATCAAGGGGTTTCAATTCTGCTGTCTGTTGAATCTTGCTGGAGAGTCTGAGGACAGGCTCAGCTGTGATTCTCTTCAATGTTCACTCTCTTCCTCCCACCCCCACCCAACGTTCAATACCTAGCTGATACTCACAAAAGAGACACACAGATGGGGAACCCCAGGGCTGTGCAACCTCACCCCATAAGAATTCAGTGAAAAAGGCCACAAAGTTCTTGCCCTTTCTTCTGCTTGTTCTGTTTGATCCAACACTGGCTGTTGGAGCAGTAACTCCAGCACTAACCTGTTGTGTACACGACCAAGAATGATGCATTTTAGCAATGACCGTGACAGCAGAATTGGCTAGGGTTTTGACCAGGAACTGCATCTTTGTGTGTTTTCACTGCTCTGAGCTTACATGTACATGAAGCTGAATTTGCAGGCTTGTTACAAGCTGTATTGTTTTTAGGATTGAGGGGCAAAGGAACTGACAACATTAAGCACAAATCATGTGGCTAAGTCATAGTTGAAGGATTTAAAATAAATGAAAAAAATTGAGATTCACTATCTGAAAATATTGGTGTGTGGAAGTTTTTATGCTCCACTTGAGGAAACTAATGAGGACTTTGTACTTAACACTGGGTACAGTACTGGTGGGTACAAGTTGACCACTGTGTAGCACGTGTGCAGTGCTGGTGTACAGAACTGTCACTATAACAACATTCTGTCTAATGTGTAAATTGATATCAGTGTGGTTGAATAAAACTAAGCGACAATCCTGAAAGTCTACAGGCTTTTTTTGCATTAATATTGGTAGAGATCAACTGTAGGTGAAGATCTTAATAGTTACTGCCCCATCCAGGATGCTTATTGTGTGAATTTTCTTTCTCTTGCAGAGCATCAAAGTCTCATTATGTCTGCCCCATCAACACCAAAGATTGTGCTGAAAAGCACAACCAAGATGTCACTGAACGAGCGGTGAGGCAGCCGACAACATTTCAAGTGCCAATCGTGTAGCTGATTAGCAATTACAGGATATATAAGTGCACAGTGATTTCCAGGGATTCACCATAGGAGAATGTTGCTCTTCCCTTGTATAATACTGCTCCAGTAATTGATGGCACTTAAATAAAGCAGTTATCAGATGCAAAAAAAAAAACGTTTTGTGAAGGACGGTGACCTAGGTGGTAGAATGATGCGGGGCTGTTGCACTGAACGTAAGAACAAGCTGATTGTAAGAATGTGGTTTTGTGGAAATAACCCTAGTGGTAAGATTGCTGGCACAGTCTTGCGCATCCCCAGCCTGCTGCTATTTGTGGTTTTTGATAAATTTGAACAGAAACTACAGCAGTGGTGACTAGTTGATCTGGGCTGCAACAGCCCCCCTGTCCTGTCCATGACAGACGCATCAGCTGTGCTGTGTGGTCTGATCTGTAAGAGGCAGCTGGTGGGCACCATAAATCAAGTCCAAAGGCCTCCTGTATACACCTGGAGTCTTGTAAGTGGCACAAAATCTGCTTCATGATCTGCTTTCTCTCTACTTTCAGCTGTTTCTCTTCAGTTGTAAAAATGTGCTGGCCTTTCTTGAAAGTCACAGCCATGTTGGGTAACATACAGCTCTTCCCACTTTGTTCCAGTCTTTTGCTCACTGACTTCATAATATATATCCTGAACGTTACAATAAAGTATTCTTGGCCCCTTTCTTTTACTCTTTTTGCAAAGGCATTGACGCCCTGTTGGATGAATGTTATAGGCACCCAAACCACTATGCTTCCACTCTGAGCTAGACAGACATCTTGATAATGGGAATGTCAAGAAAAGTTGGTAAAAGGAGTACAGGGAGTAAAGTAGTGATCATTTGTGCAGAGTGACTATCTTACCCAGTATGTGAAAGGCCCAATAAGAGAGGGAGCACTGCATGGCAGCTGGAGAAATTTAAATTCAGTTAATAAAATTCTGGAATTGAAAGCTAGTCTCATTAATGGTAACCATGAAACATTGATTGTTGCAAATGCAAAAACCCATCTGGTTCACTAATGTCCTTTAGGGAGGGTAATCTGCATTTCTTAACTGGTGTGGCCTACATGTAACTCTAGGCTCACGGCAATGTGGTTGATCCTTAATTGCCCCAGCAAGCCATTAACTTCAAGGGCAATTAGGGATAGGCAACCAATGTTGACTTTGCCAGTGACACCCACATGCCATAAAAATAATAAAGGAGGACCTGATGATGGGAAATGAGCCAGAACAGATGATCGAAGTGAGATGAGGGGAGCACCTAGGCAATAGTGGTCACGGCATATCAAGGTTTAAAATAAAGATTGAAAGTAACAGAAGGTAAAGGCCAAGGTAATAAAGTAGATAAAACAGATTTTAAGTGTATTGGAATGGAAAGCGGGAAAATAATCTGGAAAGATTTAGTAATAAATAGAACAA
Organism: Isurus oxyrinchus; assembly: GCA_026770705.1. NCBI lineage: Eukaryota > Metazoa > Chordata > Chondrichthyes > Lamniformes > Lamnidae > Isurus > Isurus oxyrinchus. Next base: position 15,640,227 of record JANJGN010000036.1, on the reverse strand, counting down.
CAGCTGAAAACATAAAAATGATCAAGAGATCAATAAAAGAAATGTATCCCACTGATAAGCAAGAACAAGTAATGAAATATGGTGAATGAAGAAACAAGGGAAAAATTGAAATCAAAGTAAATGGCCAACAAAGGAAAGTGAAATCTAAAAGGTACAGCAAATAGAAACCACAAATCATATTATCAAGGAATATAAAAAGTATTGTATAGATACAGAAATAACAAGAGAAATCAGGATTAGGGATAGGACCACCAAAGGATAAACACGATTAACTCAAGTCATAGCAGTAAAATTAAATAATTACTTGTCTCAGTATTTGTCTGGGCACTTAATGTGGCAGATGTAATATTGAAAGAAGAGATCAAAAAGGATAAAGATATTTAAAATAGTACGGAGGACGATAATTGATAAACTAATCAATCTTGGGTTAAAACCCATCAAGAGATGGATTGCATTTGCACATACTGAAAGAAGTTAGGCAAAGGAAGCAGAGCCACTATTAAATGTATGTAGCTCTTGTTTGAAAAGGGAATAGTATAAGAAGACTAATGAACAGTTAATGTCATTCCTGTATTTAAAAAGGGAAATGGATCATGTTTAGGGAGCTAAAGACAATTAACTTTAAGCCAGTGATAGGAAAGCTAATAGAATCTTTACTCAAAGATATAATAGAAAAGCATCAAATAACTGAAATATAAGAGCAGGAATTTCAAAAGGGAATATCATGCTTGATTAATCTTATTGAATTCTTTGTGAAGAAGTAACAGGGCAGATTAGAGTAATTCAGTAGTTTTAGATTTCCAAATGGCTTTCATCAAAGTGTTGCACATATGCTCATGACTAAGGTCAGAACATGTGGAGTCAGGGCAGGTAGCAGAATGAGAATGCTTACTCAGACTGGGAAAGGGGATTGGTGCTGGGAACACTGTTCAGTTTGTGTGAACAAATTGGTCTCTGGAATTGGAAGTGCAATTTAAAAATTTGCAGATGGCACCAAATTGGGGAATGTAGTTAATACAGAGGTAGATTGTGACGAAATGCAGGAAAACATCAATAAATATGTGAAATAGGTGTGTAACTGGCAAAGTAACTTCAATATGGATAAGTGTGAGATGCTATATTTTGGTAGGAAGAATAAGGAGATCACATACTACTTGGAAAATAATTGTTTAAATGGGTAGAGGAGCAGTGGGATGCAGAGGTGCTCAAATCATTAACAGTCATGACACAGATTAATAAGACCGTACAAACAAACAGAAGAGGTATGAAATTGAAAAGCAGAGAAGTTAAACTTGTATAGAGCCTTGGTTAGGTCACATTTGGAATACTGTGCACAGTTCTGATCTCCATTATAGAATGTTGTTAAGGCACTGAAGAATGTACAATATAAAATTTACAAGATAAACCTAAAGGAGAAAAGCAACAGAGGATATGTTGATAACGTTAGATGAAGGATGGGAGGAGACTTTTATGGAGCACAAACATCAGCATAGGCCAAATGGCCTATTTCTGTGCTGTAAGTACTATAATATGTAACAATCAAATCCAGTTCTGTGCTTCCCCCTACATTCATACGGATTCACTCCCAGTAATTCCAGTAAGGATAATACTCTGAGGGAACCTGTCCAGTTCCCCCTAACCTAGAACCATAGCAGTCTCTCCTTGGCTTAGCCTTAACCTTAACCCAATCTTAACCTGAGCCATTGGCGCTGCCCTGTCACTGTAATTCTCTGTTTTAGCTGTGGGAGCAAGTTACATCCCTGCCTGGTTAGTTTTGTTTTTAGCATTGGTTAGTAATCCGGTTAAACAATTGGTTTCACATTTAAAGGTGATTGTAGACTTTCCTTCAGTTGGAAAGGTTGAGATGAGATGTTGCTGCTCTATTTGTTAGTGAAGCTGATTGGAGTTTGTGACAATCCCCCATTCCTGACATTTGGAAACGATTCTTGAAGTTGGCATACAATCCGTGTGGGACTCAGAGCTGTACGTAAGATGTAGGGGCAAAATATCAGATATACTGTCCTTTACAGATAATTAAGTGTTTGGGCAAAGCCTGTGTCCAAGATGGAATGGATGTGAGATCTGTAGATTTTTTCAGTATTGTTACTTCTAATATTCTCTGCTATTGCTATGACTGTTTTAGTCCTTTCTTCAAATCACCTTGCCACTTGCTCTTTTCCCTTCATGCTCTCATCTTGCTGCTTTGATTTTTCTTCTGCTAAATGCTTGCACTTTTTTTTCTCTGTTAACTCAGCCTGCAATGGTTGCAATCCCAGACTCACAGGGGAATGAACACTTTTTAACAACAAAGAAGTGTGCCACATATCTCTATACTGAAAGGTTTTCACTGGGAACTGGGGCACCGTAGCTGAGGGGCTCGAATTGCCTTTGAGTTCTGTGTATTAAAACCTGTTTAAACCACTTCTGTTCAACCTTGAAGCTTTACCAACATGCTGAAGAACAAACAGCCTCCAACGGTGAGCATTCGAGCAACGATGCAGCAGCAGCAACTGGCAAGTGCCAGAAATCGCCGATTGGCGCAGCAGATGGAGAACAGGCCCTCTGTCCAAGCTGCTCTCAAACTGAAGCAGGTGAGCAACAACTTCCTGGTGACATCATTTCTTCTCCCTGTCATCCCAGGATTTCCATGGCATGCACCATTCTCCAGCAATGCATCCTGAAATGATCTGCTCCTCTATTCCTGATTGTTGTGCTATCTAACCAGATACTCGTCCATGTGTAAAAACTACTGAGTAATTGTACCTTTTATTGGTCCCCTCCCTCCTTACAAGGAAGTGTATAGTGACTTCACCTTCAGCTGTGCTCAGATGGCAGGAGTTCTTAAGGAGAATTGCAGACAAGAAGCTGTATTCGTGATGAATCATGTGCTCTGCTGACTGACCATACGTTTTTCCAGACGCCTGGATTTTAATACTGTTTTTTCCACGATTGCAGGTGCTGATAGCAACTTATGGAAATACTCTGAAACTCACCCAGGCTATTAAAGAAAAGTTATAGTTTATAAAGCAAGAGAATAGAAACCCAATGTGATATCTATGTTCAGACTGTTCCTTCAGGGAAATGCATTTATAGGTTACTGACTCCATGGGGGAAAAAAACCAAACAAGTGTGGAACTGTAGAGTTGGTTCATTTTTAAGTAGTCCCATTCCCCCTCCCCTGCCAAAGAGAACACAAAACAAATTCCTCTTTCTTACTGGGTTCAAATCCTATTGAAGGAAAAGATTGTTGAAATGAAAACTTAAGAGAAAAATGCAAGCCTTCAGAAAACCAGTCAGATTCAGTGACCGAAAGATCCCCTCCCTAGTTGGGAGGATAATTCATCTCAAATTTGTATGGGTGTCAGAGTGAAATAGATAAAAAGCAGGTGCTTGATAGTTTGGAATTACTCTAAAGTTAACTTCTCCAGTCCCAATAGTGTTGCATCCTAGGTTGCTGAGGGAAGATAGGATGAAGATAGCAGAAACTCTGACCACTAGATTTTAATATTAGAATGGTGTCAGAGAGCAAGAGGATTGCAAATGTTAACAACCCTGTTCAAGAAGGAAGGGATGAACCTGATAACTGACTAATCCAATTAAATTCTTGGAGATGATGGGATTAGAGAGGGTGCAGGGATACAGGGAAAAGGCAGGGCAAAGGCACTAGTTCATAATGCTTGTTTGGAGAGCCAATGCAGACAGATGGGCCGAATGGCCTCCTGTGCCGTTAAGATTCTGACTAGAGAATTGCAAACATTACATTGTTCAAAAAAGGGTGTAAGGATAAGCCCAGCAATTACAGACCAGTCAGTTTAACTTCAGTGTTGGGCAAGATTCTAGAAACAGTTATGTGGGATAGAATTAGTAGCGATGTGGAAAAATATGGGCTGATGAGTAAGAACCAGAATGGATTTCTAAAGGGGAATTCATATTTAATTAAATTGCTGGAGTTTTTTTCAGGTAACAGAAAAGGTCGATGAGGGTAATGTTGTTGATGTGGTGTAAATGGACCTTGAAAATGCATTTGACACAGTACCACACAACCGACTTGAGAAGTTATTGCTTATAGAATAAAAGGGACAGTAGCAACCTGGATACAAAATTGACAGAAAAATAGGAAGCAGAGAGTAATGGTCAATGGATATTTTTCAGGCAGGAGGAAGGTTTGTAGTGGAGTTCCCCAGGGGTCGGTATTGGGACCCTTGCTTTTCCTGATATTAATAATCCAGATGTTAGTGTGCAGGGGACAATTTCAAAGTGTGCGGATGATATGAAGCTTGGGAGTGTTGTGAACTGCGAGGATGGTGTGGAACTTCAAGAGAACGTTGACAAGTGGGTGGAGTGGGCAGATAGGTGGCAGATGAAGCTCAATACGGAGAAGTGTGAGGTGATGCATTTTGGTAGGAAGAACATGGAGACAATATGAAACACGGGGTGACATTCTGAAGGGGGGGCAGGAGCAGAGATGTATACGTGCATAGATCAGTGAAGGTGGCAGGACTGGTAGAGAGAGGAGTTAATAAAGCCAATAGTATCCTGGGCTTTCATAATAGGGGCATAGAGTACAAGAGCAAGGAGGTTAAGCTGAATTTATATAAGGCACTAGTTAGACTTCAGCTGGAATATTGTGTACGGTTCTGGACACCATATCATATCATAGGAAGGACGTGAACAGTTAGGAGACAGTGCAGAAGAGGTTACAAGAATGGTTCCAGGGATGAGAAACTTCAGCCATAAGGATAGATTGGAAAAATTGGGACTGCTCTCCTTGGGCAGAAAAAGGCTGAGAGGAGATTTGATAGAGATGTTCAAAGTTATGAGGGGGCTGGACAGAGTAGATAGGGAGAAGCTGTTCCCACTCGTAAAAGGATCAAGAACGAGAGGGCACGGATTTAAAGCGGTTTGCAAAAGAAGCAAGTGTGACGTGAGAAAAAAACGTTTTCTCACCAACGAGTGGTTCAAGTCTGGAATGCACTGCCTGGAAGTGTGGTGGAGGCAGCCTCAATTGAAGCATTCAAGAGGGTGTTAGATGATTATTTGAATAGAGAGAATGTGCAAGGGGAAAAGGCAGAGCAAAGGCGCTAGGTCATAATGCTCATTTGGAGACCCAGTGCAGACATGATGGGCCGAATGGCCGCCTCCTGTGCCATTAAGATTCTGAGATTCTGTAGATGAACATTGTGTTCATATCCTTGTTGCTTCTTTTGCTTTTTCTGTCGTGTGGAGCATCTCGATGTCTTCTGGCTGAGGAAGTGTGTTTCTGTGGCGAGAAGAAGGTTTAGTGGCATGCTCACCTCCTTTTCATTGTGGGCCTTAGACAGTTGCTACTAGGTTCCAGCATCTCTTGTTGCTTTGGCATGCCAGCTGTAAATTGCAACATATGTACAGTGGTTGCAGTGTTAACCCTTTTTTTAATTCATTCAGGGATGTGGGCTTTGCTGGCTGGGCCAGTTTTTATTGCCCATCCCTAGTTTCCCTTGAGAAGGTGGTGGTGAGCTGCCTTCTTGTACCGCTGCAGTCCATGTGGTGTAGGTGCACCCACAGTACTGTTAGGGAGTTCCAGGATTTTGACCCAGTGACAGTGAAGGAACGGCGATATATTTCCAAGTTAGGATGGTGAATGACTTGAAGGGGAACTTCCAGGTGGTGGTGTTCCCATGTGTCTGCTGCCCTTGCCTTTCTACGTGGTGGTCGTCATGGGTTTGGAAGGTGCTGTCAAAGGAGCCTTGGTGAATCCATGCAGTACATCTTGTAGATGGTACACACTGCTGCTACTGTACGTCAGTGGTGGAGAGAGTGAATGTTTGTGGATGTGGTGCCAATCAAGTGGGCTGCTTTGTCCTGGACAGTGTCCAGCTTCTTCAGTGTTGTGGGAACTCATCCAGGTATCCCATCACACTCCTGATGGAGTGCCTTGTAGATGGTGGACAGGCTTTGGGGAGTAAGGAGGTAAGTTACTTGCTGCAGGATTCCTAGCCTCTAACCTGCTCTTGTAGCCACAGTTATTATATGGCTAGTCCAGTTCAGTTTCTGATCAATGGTAACCCCCAGGATGTTGATATTGGGGGATTCAGTGATGGTAATGCCACTGAACATCAAGGGGTGATGGTTGGATTCTCGTTGGAGATGGTCATTGCCTGGCACTTACTTGCCACTTATCAGCCCAAGCCTGGATATTGTCCAGGTCTAGCTGCACTTGGCCATGGACTGCTTCCGTATCCAAGTCGTCTTGAATGGTGCTGAACATTGTGCAATCATCAGCCAACATCCCCATTTCTGATCTTATGATGGAAGGAAGGTCATTGCTGAAGATGGCTCGACTGAGGACACTACCCTGAGGAACTCCTGCAGTGATGTTCTGGAGCTGAGATGACTGACCTCCAACAACCACAACCATCTTCCTTTGTGCTGGCATGACTCCAACCAGCAGAGTTTTCCCCCGATTCCTATTGACTCCAGTTTTACCAGAGCTCCTTGATGCCACACTGTCAATTGCAGCCTTGATGTCAAGGTCAGTCACTCTCACCTCACCTCGGGAGTTCAGCTCTTTTGTCCATGTTTGAACCAAGGTTGTAATGAGGTCAGGAGCTGAGCGGCCCTGACGGAACCCAAACTGGGTGCCAGTGAGCAGGTTATTGCTAAGCAAGTGCTGTTTGATAGCACTGTTGATGATCCCTTCCATTACTTTACTGATAATGGAGAGTAGGCTGATGGGGCGGTAATTGGCTGGGTTGGATTTGTCCTGCTTTTTGTGTACAGGACCTGGGCAATCTTCCACATAGCTGAGTAGGTGCCAGTGTTGTAGCTGTACTGAAACAGCTTGGCTAGGGGCGTGGCAGGTTCTAGCGCACAAGCCTTCAGTACTATTGCCAGGATATTGTCAGGGCCCATTGCCTTTGCAGTATCCAGTGGCTTCAGCTATTTCTTGCTAGAGTCTCTTAGAGTCAATCGAATTGACTGAAGACTGGCACCTGTGATGCTGGGGACCTCTGGTGAAGGCTGAGATGGCGCATCCACTCGGCACTTCTGGCTGAAGGTTTTTGCAAACCTACTGTACCATTGGGGTCGAGCGTAGAGGGTCCTCAGGCTGCTGATCATTCTCTTTCACCTCTTCCACTGGAGGCATTGGGTATCTCCTGCGTGGTTGGCTGGTCTGTCCATTGAGGATTTTGCAGGACCTGTAATGAGAATGGACAATGCTGCTGTGCAACTATTCTGGTGAGTTGAGCTGTCTTTGTCTCAGCTATCTGTGGAACTCTTTTGTTTTATAACTTCACCTGGGCGTTCAGTTCTGTTTGCAACGTTTCTTGCCTGGGCGCTGACTTTTTAGACTCAGTTCGTTTGTCAGATCCTCAGTGTTTCTTAGAATTCTCCTTATCTGCTTTCAAAGTCGAGATTTGTTCTTCCATACTACAAATCCCGTCCATCAAGCTGTTTAGGTTAGATCAGAGCTCAACAATTTCCTCAGTTTTGGTTATTAATTCTGCACACCAGCAGCAGTTCTGATTCTTCAGCAATTCCTTCTCCTTTCCCAGGTATGTTTCACAATGTTTACTGAAGATATCTGATGCTTGAAGTTCAAGTTTTAATTGAATCTTTGTTGAATTTGCTTGTACAAGTTCATAATCTAGAAGTTTCAAATCCTCTTGCAAGTGTTCCACTCCCTGTGAGTACTCCAGTGTTCTCCTCGGTTCTCATTTTTCCTTAAATTCTGTATGTGAAAATTGATTCTCTGCGCTGATCAGTTTTTCTTTAGCAGAGTATAATTCCTCTTTGCTATCCTTCAAGCTCACATTCTGTATTTTTTTTTATATTCATTCACGGGATGTTGGCTTCACTGGCTGGGCCATCATTTATTGCCCAACCTAAGTTGCCCTTGAAGGTGGTGGTGAGCTGCCTTCTTGAATCGCTGCTGTCCATGTGGTGTAGGTATACCCGTGGTGCTGTTAGGAAGGGAGTTCCAGGATTTTGACCCAGCAACAGTGAAGTAATGGCGATATATTTCCAAGTCAGGATGGTGAGTGGCTTTGGAAACTTCCAGGTGATGGTGTTCCCATCAACAGCTGCCTTTGTCCTTCCAGATGGTAGTGGTCATGGGTTTGGAAGATGCTGCCTAAAGAGCCTTGATGAATTCCTGCAATGCATCTTGTAGATGGTACACCAGCAGTGCGGTGTTGGAAGGAGTGAATGTTTGTGGATATGGTGCCAGTCAAGTGGGCTGCTTTGTCCTGGATGGTGTCAAGCTTCTTGAATGTTGTAGGAGCAGCACTCACCCAGGCAAGTGGGAAGTATTCCATCACACTCCTGACTTGTGCGGTGTAGATGGTGGACAGTCTTTGGGGAGCCTGGAGGTGAGTTACTTGTCACAGGATTCCTAGCCTTCGACCTGCTCTTGTAGCCACAGTATTTATATGGCTAGTCCAGTTCAGTTTTCAGTCAATGCTAACCCTGAGGACGTTGATAATGAAGGATTCAATGATGGTAATGCCATTGAACATCAAGGGGCAATGGTTGGATTTTCTCTTATTGGAGATGGTCATTGCCTGGTGCTTGTGTGCACAAATGTTACTGGTCAGCCCAAGCCTGGATATTATCCATTTGTTGTTCAGGCTGTATTTGGACATGGACTGCTTCAGTATTTGAGGAGTCGTGAATGGTGCTGTACATTGTGCAGCCATCAGCGAACATCCCTATTTCTGACCTTCCGATGGAAGGAAGGTCATTGGTGAAGCAGCTGAAGGTGGTTGGGCTGAGGACACTACCCTGAGGAACTCCTGCAGTGATGTCCTGGAGTTGAGATGACTGACTTCCAACAACAACAGCCACAACTGCTATTGCTAAGCAAGTGCCACTTGATAGCACTTTTGATATGACCCCTTCCACTTCTGCCAATTGTTTTTGAGACACCTCATGCTCTTTAGTGAGAACTTCTACTTTTGCCATTGTGTTCTTGATTTTCATCTCTTTGTACATGTAATATACAATCTCTTTGGAAATGAAATGTTTTTCCAAGATTCCTTCCAGATGTGCAACCGTTTTTATCAGCACTGCAGTCCCTTTCTTGTATCTCTTGGCATCCTCCTAGAGGATAGAACATTCTTGAGTGTTCTCTGCCAACTGGTTCTTCAGTCCTTTCAGAGTGGCGTTAAATTCATTTTGTTTCACTTCACAATTTTCCAGAGGAGCAAACTCTGACCTGAGGGATCCTTGCAGCACGTGAAGGTCCTTCATTAGGTTTCCCTTTGTTTTGAAGCTCAATTACTTTGTCTTGTGTTTTCTAGTGATTTAACAGAGCCTAACTGAGTTTGCTGTTCTGCCATTCTGCTGTTCAAGGTAAGTCTTTATTCCTCCTTGTTGCTTGAAGGGTTCTGTACTGGTTTTGAATTTGATCTCGAATTCGCTATTCTTTCAACTGTTTATTTTCTTGTTCAGCTCTCATCTTCTCATTCTGCCTTTCAGTATATTACTTTGTCACTACTGACAATTCTAATGCAGCTTTTTCTGAATAGTGTTGAACTTCTTTAACTGCTCATGTTTTTCCAGGGGCATGTATTGGTTCTTCAAAGAATCTTTCAAGGCCGCAACTTCTTTGAGTACCTTTTTCTACCTGCCGTTGTGCCTGGCTGTACATAGGTTTGAGTTTTCCCAACTCCCAATTCTATTTGCCAGCCATGGAATTGAGTCATTATTTCCTCCTGGTACCTTTGTGAGATCTCAGAAATTTGTTTAGATCTCAAACAGTTTGGTTCATTGTATGATAGACTAAATTCTTCATTTTCAAAGGTATTTACTCACCTTGAACCTTGTGCATCAAATCTTCCACTTCAGCTTTGATGTGAACATTTTCTGGTTTTACTTCATCTTTTTCTTGACTTCCCTCCAGCAGGTTTCCTCCTTGTTATTCAGTGACAGCTGCTGGTAGAGTTCTGGAAACATGTTGGGGTCTCCAAGTACCTTTGGGATTTCTGGAAAGTTTCCTGCCTCTGGTGCCCTTGTATGGTTTGTTCTGGTACTGTCTTTCCTCTTTCGTTGCTTTGCTGGGGGGTTTTCTTTGCCTCTTTTAAGTTGTGCAAGCTTCTTCACTTGAAGATTAAAATATTCGCCAAAGGCTGTTAATAGCCCATCGAAGCTGGTTGCAGATTCATCAGTGCCTTGCATTAGCATTACTTTGTCCACAAATTTACCAAAGCAGGAAAAAAATGCTAATGATCTGAACCTCTTTTAATTTTTTTTACACTTAGACCTGATGTACTCCAGTAGTTTACAAATTCTCTTATCAAATATGCTACATTTCCTGTTGGGTTTGGCCCTTAGATAAGTCCAAACTGACCTGGTATGTTGCATTTTTGACCCATGGTCATTTAATATTTTTTGCACTTACAGCTTTAAATATTGTTGGCCTTTGAAGAGTGTCTGTGCAGTAACTGCTTTTCTTCTCTGCTGTTCCCATGATTGTTGGGCTTTGGTGGGCTACCATTGCACTGATTCAGGCTGTTTCTTTTTAAATTTAATATCTCTGTAGACCCTTCAAAACTAATACTTTTGCCCTACCAGTTGCTCCCCTGAGCTTTTGAACTCGATTTGTAGGCGATTTTCTTTGCTGCGCTTTAAATTTTTAAAATCCTTTCACAGTATCTTTACAGTGCAGAAGGAGAACGTTTGGCCCATCAAGTCTGCACTGGCTCTCTGGAAGACCATTCCACCTAGCCCCACTCCCCTGCCTTATCCCTGTAACCTTGCACTTTCTCTCTTTTTTCAGGTAGCAGTCCAATTCGCTTTTGAATACCTCAATTGAACTTGTCTCCACCACCCCTTCAGGATGTTTGTTCCGGACTCCATCAGCCCTCTGGGTGAAAAAAGTTTTCTTCACATCACATTTACTCCTTTTTCCAATTATTTTGAATCTGCCCTCTAGTTCTTGATGTTCTTTTGAGTGGGAAAGTTTCCCAGTGCCCTCAGGATCTTGAATACCTCTATCAGATCTTTTCTCGGCTTCCTTTTACCCAAAGAAAACAGTCCCAACCTGTCCAATCGATCCTCATAACTACAGTTCTCCATCCCAGGAATCATTCTTGTAAATCTCCTCTGTACTCTCTCCGATGCCTTCATGTCCTTCCTCAAGTACGGCACCCAGAACTGGACGCAGTACTTCAGATGAGGCCTCGCATCTTGTACTCAATGCCCCTATTAGTAAAGTCTAGATACTGTATTTATTAACTGCCCTCTCAACATGCTCTGCTATCTTTAGTGACCTACGAACATATACACTGAGGCCTCTCTGTTCCTGCAGCTTCTTTAGAGGCTCTTCCTTTATTTTATGCTGTCACATCATATCTTCCCTGCCAAAACAAATCCCCTCACACTTCTCTGCATTGAACTTCATCTGCTACTTGTCTGCCCAATTCACCAACATGTCTCTGTCCTTTTGGTGTTCAAGAATATCTCCATCACAGCTTGCTCCTTCTCGCGCTCTTTTAACTCTCTGACTACATGCTCCGTCTCCTGGAACTTTGTCTAGAATTCAAAATGGCATTGCTGTTCCTTGGAGACAAAGGGATTTCCCATGCTTGCCAGTTTTAGCAGGGTCCACAAAATGGCAATCTTGAAAAAAATGTAATAATGGCTACCTGGATTGGCAATCTCCTGACCTCTTTTGTCCAGCTATTTGTAAACTGCCGGGTTGGTCGAATTGGAGCTCCTGCTTGTGTTTTTTACTGAGCTTCGAACAAGCTCAGGCTCCAGCCTGGGGAATGGCTTTTAGCGGCAGGTTTCTTTCAAATGGCACTTCTGGCACTGAATTACTTCGAGTTCTCAGGACTTGCTGCAACTTGGAATTTTAAAACATTTAGCTCACCCTCGCAGGCTCTGTCACCTCTGCACTCTGAAGCTGGACTTCTGAAGGAGGTTCAGTGGAGTCTTCTGTGCAGTAAGGTATTTTAAGTTGGTACCTTCAGCTTCCAGGACTTTGTCTGGAGCATTTTTTGGCAATTTTTCCTCTGCCCCTCTGCTTCTTTTCAGGCCAGAATGCTTTGTTGAATTTTTCTCAGCCTTCTAGCATTTGGTTTGTCTCTGCATTTTAGTGAGGATCTGGGATTTTATCCCATGTTGCCAGTCTCCTGGGGTCTTATGTAGGTTAACTGTAAGTTTTTATTAATTACTAGAACTATTTGCACATGTTCTTATCGAAGAAGAGTACAAGCTAGGAGCTGTCTCCATGCTTAGTCTGTACATGTGTCTGCTCAATGCCACCCTGACCCTAGGCCTGGACTATGTGCCTTTTTCCATCACTCTGTAGGCAGTACTGTCCTCAGTCCCCACATCAACCCAATATGTGCCAGACCCTTATACTGCAGAACAGCACTCTGGCTGCTCCTACAACACATGAACTGCAGTGGTTCAAAATGGCAGCACACCACCATCTTCTCAAGGGCAATTAGGGATGGGCAATAAACGCTGGCCTAGCCAATGATGCCCACGTCCCATGAGCGAATGAAACAAGTTATTTCGTGCTGCTACTGTGCATGAGTGGCATTCGCCACTAACAGGATGCTGCCGTCAAGCCAAAAAGATACTCTGCCTATATGAATTTCAGTGCCAGTGTGACGCTAGATACGTAGGCCGTACATCCCAAAGACTGGCGAATCATATCAAACAGCATGTTCCAACCACTGTTTGCAATGGGCAGGGTACAAGCGGTACCCAACCAGCCCGTGCTTGCAAAATTCAAAATGCAGTGATCAACATTAGATGTGATTCTGTGATTCCGAGGCAAGGGAGGAGATAGCAGGGGCATTGGCAATAATTTTCAATACCTCTGGCCACAGGAGAGGTACCAGAGGACTGGAGGACAGCCAATGTGGTACCGTTATTCAAGAAGGGAGGAAGGGATAAACCAGGGAACTACAGGCCAGTCGGTCTAACCTCAATGCTGGGGAAACTATTGGAAGCAATTGAGGGACAGAATTAATCTACACTTGAAGAGGTGGAAATTAATCAAGGACAGTCAGCATGGTTTTGTTAAGGGGAGGTCATATCCGACCAATTTGATTTTTTTGAAGAGGTGACAGGTGTGTAAATGAGCGCAATGCATTTGATATAGTCCATTGGACTTCAGCAAGGCTTTTGATAAGGTCCCGCATGGGAGACTGATAACGAAGGTAAGAGCCCATGGAATCCAAGGCAAATTGGACCCAGAATTGGCTGAGTGGCAGGAAGCAGAGGGTGAAGGTCGAGGGCTGTTTTTGTGATCGGATGCCTGTGACCATTGGGGTTCCACAGGGGGATCGGTGTTGGGTCCCTTTCTGTTTGTGGTATATATAAACGACTTAGACTTGAATGTAGGAGGATTGATCAGTAAGTTAGCGGATGACACAAGAATTGTTGGGGTGTAAATAGTGAGGAGGATAGCCTTAGATTACAGGAGGATATAGACGGGTTGGTCAGATGGGCTGATCAGTGGCAAATGAAATTTAATCTGGATGAGTGTGAGGTGATGTTCTTGGGCAGGACAAACAAGGCACGAGAATACACGATGAATGGTAGGACCCTGGGAAGTACTGAGGATCAGAGGGACCTTGGTGTGCATGTCCACCAGCCCCTTAAGGTAGTGGGACAGGTAGATAATGTGGTTAAGAAGGCATATGGGATACTTGCATTTATTAGCCGAGGCATAGAAAATGAGAGCAGGGAGGCTGTGCTGGAGCTGGATAAAACGCTGGTTAGGCCACAGCTAGAGTATTGTGTGCAGTTTTGGAATCCGCATTATAGGAAGGATGTGATTGCACTAGAGAGAGTGCAGAGGAGATTTACCAGGTTGTTGACTGGGTTGGAGAGTTTTAATTATGAAAAGAGATTGGATCAATTGTGTTATTTTCCCTGGAGCAGAGGAGATTGAGGGGGGACATGATTGAGGTGTATAAAATTGAGGGGCATAGATAGGGTAGACAGGAAGGAACTTTTCCCCTTTGTATCAATAACCAGAGAGCATAGATTTAAGGTAAGGGGCAGGAGATTTAGGGGGGATGTGAGGAAGAATTTTTCCACCCAGAGGTTGGTGGAAATCTGGAACTCACTGCCTGAAAGGGTGGTAGAGGCAGAAACCCTCATAACATTTAAGAAATATTTGGATGTGCACTTGCGATGCCATGGCATACAAAGCTATGGGCCTCGTGCTGGACAATGAGATTAGAATAGTTAGGACCTTGTTTGATTGGCGCAGGCTTGATAGGCCAAAGGGCCTTTTTCTGTGCTGTAGACCTCTATGACTCTAATTGCTAAATAATCCTCTGTGTGCTAAGCATTACACTGACAACCAATTTAAGATTGTCAGTTGGGCTTGCAATGTGCGCATTTGCATGTACGGGAACCTAAATATACTAATACAAGGGCCTTGTCTTTTGCAGACAGAAAGAACGTGTACAATATTGTGCCTGTTTCAGCTACACAAAATAAGTGATAGCCATTCACTGACTCATTTCTCAGGGCCATGCCTTGATCAATCAAGGTCAAGCTGCCTGGTTTAAATTTCAAACAATGCTTGGCAGTTAACTATCAGTCACCATCAATGGTGCATTCTTCTTGGCAACCCCACTTGCCAACCAACTAGCGCACTCTTCACATACGGTACAAATTCTTGTTTCTCTCTTTCCCCCCCCCCCCCCCCCACCTTTATATTGGCAAGTGCCCTGAGAATGCAAGACGAAAAGCTCTCTTAACAATACAGAAGGTTCTTATGACTTGAACACATTACCTTATATGGTGATGGAATCAGATTCCATACAAACTTTTAAACGATGATTAAAAGGTGTCTTGAAAGTAATATTTTTGTGTTGAGGGAAAAGCTGGAATGTGGGACTAAATTGGGACATAATTTTCAAAGAACGAACACAAGTGCGATTGGCCAAATGGCCTTCTGTTTTGTAAGATTCTGTGATACTAAAATGTGTTCCCCTGACAAAGTTTAAAACGGATATTAATGCTACAACGTTCCCAGTAAGTAGTGGGAAGAAAGTCCAGGAAAGGGGCACATGATATTTAAGTAGCATCTGAAAAGCTTTTCTATATCACCCAAGTCTCAAGATTGGCCTACACTCCTTTCAATGTGTTTAAGAACTCGGCTAATTGGTCAAAAGATTAGTTACGGATTCTTGCTGATGAGTTAATTTCCAGGGTGATGGTGCACTGATGGTATTGCTGCATGTTTTGTGGTGGACCTCCATTTTATGGTTTCAGTCTGAATTTTAGAAGCTCTTGTGTGCATTTCACAAAAGTAATTTCCTGGGATTACCATGTCAAAGTTTAGTTTTTTGTTGGGGAGGACTGAGCTCCAGTGATTAGTTGAGTGAAGAGTAGCTGGAATTGCTGGCTGTTTTGTAGGTTGGCTCATGCTGTCTTCATGTGACTGGCTGTTGCTTTCTGCAAAATAAACCATTTTCCTACCAACTTAATAGGTATTTCACAGGATAAAGTCATGTTTTGTCAGTAGTTCCAATTTATTTGATTGCCAGAAGCTCATTTTTCTGATCATCTACTGAGTCTTCAATCATTTCAACACCTGTCATGGAATGCCACCCTGAGATCACAGTTAGCTGGGACGTTTTCTGTGACACTTCTGTCACTGTGGGACATAGGATTAGGAGTATGCCGTATAGCCCTTCATACTACCTTTTCCATTATCCAATGAGATCATGGCTGATCTGTGATGTAATTCCACATGCCTGCATTTGACCTATAGCCTTTGTTAAATTTTTCTTAACCAAAGGTATTAATCTCAGATTTAAAATTAACATCACCTAGCATTAGTTGCCATTTGCAAAAGAGGATTCCTAACTTCTGCCCTTTGTGCATAGAAATGTTTGTAACTTCACTCCTGAAAGGTGTCTAGTTTTTGAGCATGTTCCTTAGCCTAGACTTCCCAAACCAACTGAAAGTTTCCTGCTATCTAGCCTGTCAGTGCTCCTTAATGTCTTGAAAACGTTGATCAAATCACCCCTTAGTTTCCTAAATTACAGGGAAAACAACCCTAGTTTGCGTAATCCTAGAAATACTCTGGCAGCATTTGTGGATGAAGGAAGAAGCATTGATTGGAAACATTCACTTTGTTTCTCTCTCCACATATGCTACCAGGCCTGTTTTTCTAGCAGTTTCTGTTTATCTTCCAGATTTCCAGCATCGGCAATACTTTGCCCTTGTCTAGTTAGTGTAACCTTGGAGCCCAGGTAGCTTTCTGGTAAATCTGTGCGGTACTCCCTCCAAGGCCAGTTTTTCCTTTCTAAAGTGTAATGCCTAGAGTTCAACACAGATGTGCAGCTGAGGTCTAACCAGAATTTTGTGGAGCTTTAGCTTAACTTCTACTCCATTGTATTCTAGTCCTCTACATATAAAGCCTAGTATTTCATTAGGCTTTGATTTTCTGTACCTGGACACTCAAGTCCCAAGGAAGCTTAATACTAAATCAGGGACCAGAAATTACTAAAATTAACAAAATAACAGTAATGAAGAAAGTAGTAAATTCCTAGGATCAGAATTTCTATCCCAGGATTTTAAAGGAAATGGATGAGAAACTTGCAAATGGCTTAACTGTAATCTTCCAAGTTCTCTTGACTCATGAACTGTTCCTTCAGATTAGAAAATAACACATGCCACTCTTATTTAAGCAAGGTGACAAAGAAAAATCAGAGAATTATAAACCAGTTTGCCCAAGATCCATTTGCAGAAAGTTGGTAGTGTCTGTGATTAACAGCCTGTTTGAATGCCTTGAAATTTTTCAGCTGCCCGGAGAAGGCCAATATGGATTCTGATGAACCTGATTGATTGAATGTTTTGAAGAGCTGATGAAAATCATGTTCAGGGAAATGTCTGTGGATGCCTTTTTTGTGGCCTTCTTCTAGAAGGCAATTGATAAAGTCCTTCATAAAAGACAGTTGGCTAAAGTGGAAACTTGTGGAATTGATGGCAGATTATTGACCTGGTTATGAGATTGGCTGAGTGGCAGGAGACAAAACAGGGCTAATGGACTGGTACTCTGATAGATAGGATGTGGCTCGTGGTGCCTTGCAAGGATCTGTGCAGGGGCCTCAATTATTCACCTTATATATTATGACTCAGATGGGATAGAGAGCCACATATCAAAATTTGCCGATGACACAAAGATGGGTGGCATTATAAGCAGCCTAGATGGAATAATTTAATTTACAAAAATGTGGTGCTAGGTAATAGTTAATAGATGAAGTGAATGGGCAAAACTCTGGCAAATGGATCTCAAATTAGTAAGGTCATCCACTTGGAACTTGAAATGACAGAGCAGGGTACTTTCTAAATGATGAAAAGCTAGAAACAGTGACGGTCCGAAGAAATTTGGTGGAAAGGATCTAGGTACACAGCTCATTAAAACCTGTACAGAAAATAATCAAAAGGATAATTTCATGTTGGCCTTTATATCTAGAGGACTAGCATTCAAGTGTAAGGGGTCATTCTTCCGTAATACAAAACCTTGATTAGACCACAACTGGAGTTCTGTGAGCAGTCCTAGGTTCCGCACCTTAAGAAGGATATCTTGGCCTCAGCGGTCATGCAGTGTAGGTTTATCAGAATGATCCTATCTTTCCTTGGTTCTGATGAAGGGCCTTCATGATGTCATGACTCACTGGGGATAATGCGCTGTAATGTCAAGCCCCCCTGTTCCCTCAGCCGTGACAGATGTGAAAAGTTTAACCAAACCATCAGATTGCCCCAATTCTATCTAACTTTTAATTTAGGTTAACAGAATCCAAGCACCAGGTTTGTAAACTTAATAAGTAAATAACTGTTTATTGAATAAATTGTCTTTAACTAGTGGCAAAAGAAAGAAATATGAACTGCTAACTTCTATCTCAATAACTTAAACTCGACTCCTCCTTAAACCCCTGTTTATACACACGACACACACAACATGGATTTTAAGGGAGAGATAAAACAGTTCAATAGCACCAATCTGGAATACAGGGTTAGGTGGGTTGATTTTGATTGATGTCTTCCAAATTCCTTGCAGTTTTTTGTTGATGACACGAGGTGGTCTCCCTGCACTTTATCTGTGGCTCAATGGTTGAGAAACTTGTTCTTCAATGCCTCAATGGTAATTTTTCACCTTTTTCTCTTGACAGGGGTTTTCAGAGAAAATAGGTTACAGAGATGAGGGATACCCAGCTAGTTATTATGGCAGAATTGCTGGAATCTTACAAACAGAGAGAGAGAGAGTCTTCCCTCTTTGCAGGTTAGGAGCTGTTCTGGCTGCACTGTTACCACACACAACCCTGGTCACCTGGTCAGGAGCCAATTAACATGCTGTCAAGAAGCAAGCTCCCCTTAGTCCAGAACCTCTTTCCAGTACCTTGTTCTCTTATGGCACCCTATGTTCCAGGATAGCAACATTGTCAATATTCCTCTACCTTGCTCCAATGAACATGTCCTTCAACTGTAGCTGTGGTAGTTTTTAAAGCCACAGTCCAAGAAAATAAAAAAGATATGTTCTTTACAACAGTCACAACAGAAATAAAACAGATATGTTCCTTTCAATGACCTGAAATGTTAATTCTGTTCCTATCCACCAATGTTGTCTGACCTGAATATTTCCAGCATTTTTTTGTTTTTATTTCAGATGTCTAGCTTCTGCAGTATTTTGCTTTTGTTTTCCCAGAATGGTACCTGGAATCCAAGGATAAAACTATTTCTCCTGGTTGGGAAGTCCAGGACTAGGGGGCATGGTGAAAAATTAGAACACGACCTCTCAGGAATAAAATTAAGAAACAAAGGGTGGTAGAACTTCGGAATTCCCTTATGCAAACAATTGATGCTAACTCAGCTGTAAATTTTAAATTTAGTGATAGATTTTGTTATATAAAGTTGTTAAGGAGCCTAAGGTGGATTTATGGAGTGATTTCACAGATCAGTCATGACCAAAATGAATGATAGAACAAGCTTGAGGGGAAATGGCCTCCTCCTGTTCCTTCCTATGTTTCTATATCTCTTTGAACCTCCACTGCTTTTAGGTTTTCACTATTTAGAAAGTTTCCTGATTCATTTTGGTGAGAGAAAGTAAGAGTTTTCCCTAGCTCACTTAGCATGCGAGGATGACCATGGATAAATGAGGGTAGGAGGACAACATATTTTACCATGTAATTCAAATCCTCATGTCAAATAGGGTTGAGGTAGCAAACATCATCCTTCCAGCATTAGGATGCCAGAACTAGCTGAGAACGCATGTTTGCTGAGGTGATACTTAGCCTTTGTCCAGTGCCAACCCAGTTGGTGAATGATGAAACTAAACACTAATACTTTTCTTCATAATAGTCTTATTCACAGAATGCAACGTTACATATGTCTGCTGCCTGCCTACCATCCATGTTCCAGCAGTAACTCTTTCGAGTACAAACCCGTTTCCATCTGTTTCAGATGAAGTTACATTGTTTCATAGTTTGTCATTGTGAGACTTGAACTCTTGATTTTGGGGTTACAAACCCAGTACCATAACCACTTGCCTATTTAGACCAAGCCATAACCAGCAGTAACTCTTTCGAGTACAAACCCGTTTCCATCTGTTCCTATTCAGATGAAGTTACATCGTTGCATAGTTTACCATTATGAGATTTGAACTCTTGATCTTGGCGTTACAAACCCAGTACCATAACCACTTGGCTATTTAAGCCAAGCTTCAAGCTAACCCATTTCCATCTGTTTCAGATGAAGTTACGTTGTTTCATAGTTTGCCATTGTGAGATTTGAACTCTTGATCTTGGGGTTACAAACCCAGTACCATAACCACTTGGCTATTTAGGCCAAGCCTAAACTGAACCAAGTCTTTTTTTGTCACAAGATCCCAGCCAGAGTCCTCAATTCCACACTAACTTTATCTGTTTCAGATGAAGTTACATTGTTTGCCATTGTGAGATTTGAACTCTTGATCTTAGGGTTACAAACCCAGTACCATAACCACTTGGCCATTTAGGCCAAGCATAACCAGCAGTAACTCTTTCGAGTACAAACCCATTTCCATCTGTTTCAGATGAAGTTACATTGTTTCACAGTTTTGCCATCGTGAGATTTGAACTCTTGATCTCAGGGTTACAAACCCAGTACCATAACCACTTGGCCATTTAGGCCAAGCATAACCAGCAGTAACTCTTTCGAGTACAAACCCATTTCCATCTGTTTCAGATGAAGTTACATTGTTTCATAGTTTGCCATTGTGAGATTTGAACTCTGGATCTTGGGGTTACAAACCCAGTACCATAACCACTTGGCTATTTAGGCCAAGCTTATAAAGATGATGTAGTAACTCTTTCGAGTACAAACATGTTTCCATCTGTTCCTATTCAGATGAAGTTACATTGTTTCATAGTTTACCATTGTGAGATTTGAACTCTTGATCTTAGGGTTACAAACCCAGTACCATAACCACTTGGCCATTTAGGCCAAGCATAACCAGCAGTAAAGTGCTCTCAGTATTTAATTAAACAATGCCCTTCACCTGTATCTTAACTATATAATTAACATACCATTAACAGATTCCTTCCTTCTTTAAACAAAAACTTTATAACAAACTGAAATAATTACAAAACAAATCAAAAGGAAGTTACTTTCCATATTTTGTATGACCCATCATAGTAAAAGACATCCCTCTTCTAGGACGTCCAACAATTCCTTTGAGCAGGCATTTCTCTTTGTGGAGCAGTCCAATTATTGGTGACTTGCAATGACTTGTTTTATCTTGGAGATCTCTTTTCTCTCTTACATTTCTTTTATGCTCGCTAGGTCAATCCTTAACCTTTTCTCAGTCACACTATGTCGAATGATTATCTCATGGAGAATGGTTATCCACATTGCATTCAATGGGCAGACTTTTCTCAGAATATGCCTTGTATAGGATTTTCCTCAAAATGTTTGATAAGTAAAACCCCCTATCTATCGTGTCTACTAGAGCCAGTGTTTCTGCAGCTAGGGTACTTTAATCTACCCTTTTTATTTTCTTGGCTTTCCAGTCCAAGGGACAACACTTTACACTTTTACCCACAAGAATATTATAAACCCAGCTGTACTTGAATAACCATCTGGAGGTTTGGCATTAGAAGCGTCACTAAAAAGGTCTAATTTCATGTCCATCAGGTCATTTGGAGCTAGAAACTAGAGTTCTCTGAATTTAATCCCGTGCATGTTTCCAGTATGCAGATGATACATTTGCTGTACTTGAATCTGCGGCTACATGTAAGATTTTTTTTTAGCCTTAATGGGCTCCATCCTGCGCTCAAATTCACTTTTGAAATGGAGCAAACAAGCTCTCTTTCCTCTCTGCTAGTTGAGAAATCTGCCAATGGATTCTCTGCTACTGTCTATCAGAAACCCACCTTCACTGGTCAATGTGTTGAAATTCCTACAGTTCCACGCGCTGTAAATGGGACCTGAGCCATTTGTTCACCATGCAAGCTTGATGCCAATGTAGGGCACATCCTGCTGGATAATGGCTACACTGATAAGATCATTGCACACTATATACCATGCAAAGTTAGGCCTAAGGCCACCACTTTTGGTTCTGAAAAGTTCCCAGTTCACCTAAGATTGCCCTGGAACAGTAAGGTGTTTTGAGTATTTGAGCAACAGGTGATTCTAGCCATTTTTTCTACTATTCAACAGCAGCATGAATAGTATTCTCCACTAACGGGATGCTGCTGCCAAACCAAAAAGCAGTTCTGCCTACCACCCAAATGTGTAATGTGGTATATGAATTTAGACCATGTGAGATACTAGGTACATAGGCCTTGAATCCCGATGACTGGTGGATTGTATCGAACAGCAAGGCCCTTCAGCTGTTCGCAACAGACCATACTCAACCAACCCATGCTTGCACAGCTCAGAACGTAGTGTCCAGCATTAGATGTGATTCTGCGATTGGTCAGCACTTGTTAACAATTCCAGTTGTGCTAAGAATTACACTAACAACCAAATTAAGATTCAGTTGGTCTAACAGTGTAGCTGGCTCATTTACACATGCTCAAAGCTACATATATTCACACAGGTCCCTGTCCTTTGCATACAGAAATAACATGTCCATGCATTGTGCCTTTTTCAATGAAAGAAAACCTTGGCCAAGAGCTGTTCCCTGATTCACTTCCCCATGATAATGCTTTGATCAATCATGAGCTGACTTGCCTGATTTGAATTTAAACAAAAGCTTGGCAGTTAACTTCCATGGTGCATTCTCCATGACAACACCTCTGCCAATCAGGGTCTACTTGCCTACCAGTCGGCACCCTCTTCACATGCGGTATAAATTGTTGTTTCCTTTGAGATTTGGTGTTCTTGCAATTCTGTCCTGATGAGTGCAAGACAAAAAGCTTTGACAGCATGCCTCTTCTCAGCAATACTCAATTCCTTAAATGTTATATTTCCTGCAAAACTCCTCATTTGTGTTTCATCGTAGTGCTAAGTTCCAATGCACCATCACTGGTATCGGGTCTTGTCTGAGTACATAGCCAATTTAACCCGGCAATCAAACCTCTTAACTGCTCTGTTTCTTCTTTGGATACAAGATCATCTTTCTGTGATGACCGAGCCTGGTTTATCGGGATGCAATTAATAATTTCTAGATGTGATGTTGATTCAAGCTTACTCCAGTCTATTCTGATTAATGTCTAAGCGTATATATTTAAAGACATCTGAAGCCTGACTTCCGATCTTAAATTCCTCTTTTATCTACAAAAAATTGCTCAAATTCCACAGAACCTCCCCATAGAAAACCATTTTCGGCATCTTTATGATGCATGGCAGTTTCTCTTGTGATACCAGTAGAAGATTGCTGGGTCTGCTTTAGCTGAATAAAGCCTATTTTCAGCAAGACTGATCTAATCAGGAAATACCATGCCCTCAATTCTATCCATAAATGCATTTGTTTAATTTTCAGACCTCCTCTTCCCCCACCGCCCCCCTCCACACACACACACACACACACACACACACACACACACACATTACTTGCTTTTTTGGGTGGTTTCAAACACTACTTTGAAAACTTTTACCCTGCAAAAATGCAGCTTTTATGTTGATCGACCTACATTCCTATGAATATGTGGCTATCAGTGCTAAGAATATTTTCAACATCACTATTCTTGCCATAGAGCAGCCCGCTGCAACATTTTTATTCATTCACGGGTTGTGGGCTTCGCTGGCTGGCCCAGCATTTATTGCCCATCCCTAGTTGCCCTTGAGAAGGTGGTGGTGAGCTGCTGTCTTGAACCGCTGCAGTCCGTGTGGTGTAGGTACACCCACAGCGCTGTTAGGGAGGGAGTTCCAGGATTTTGACCCAGTGACAGTGAAGGACCAGCCGATATATTTCCAAGTCAGGATGGTGAGTTACTTGGAGGGGAACCTCCAGGTGGTGGTGGTATTCCCTTGTGTTTGCTGTTCTTATCCTTCTAGGCTGTAGTGGTGGTGGGTTTGGAAGGTGCTATCGAAGGAGCCTTGGTGAATTCCTGCACTGCATCTTGTAGATAGTACACACTGCAGCTTCTGTGCGTTGGTGGTGGAGGGAGTGAATGTTTGTGGATGTGGTGCCAGTCAAGCGGGCTGCTTTGTCTTGGTGTCAAGCTTCTTGAATGTTGTGAGAGCTGCACTCGTCCAGGCAAACGAGGAATATTCCATCACACTGCTGACTTGTGCCTTGTAGATGGTGGACTGGTTTTGGGGAGTCAGGAGGTGAGTTACCCGTCGCACTCTTCCTAGCCTCTGACCTGCTCTTGTAGCCACAGTATTTATATGGCTAATCCAGTTCAGTTTCTGGTCAATGGTCAGCCCCAGAATATTGATATTGGGGGATTCAGTGATGGCAATGTCATTGAACATCAATGGACAATGGTTGATTCTCTCTTAGTGGAGATGGTCATTGCCTGACACTTGTTTGGTGCAAATGTTACTTGCATTTGGACATGAGCTGCTTCAGTATCTGAGGAGTCGTGAATGGTGCTGAACATTGTGCGAACATCCCCCGCTTCTGACCTTATGGAAGGAAGGTCATTGATGAAGCAGCTGAAGATGGTTGGGCCAAGGACACTACCCTGAGGAACTCCTGCAGTGATGCCCTGGAGCTGAGATAACTGACCTCCCACAACCATCTTCCTTTGTGCTCGATGTGACTCCAACCAGCAAAGAGTTTTCCCCCTGATTCCCATTGACTCCAGTTTTGCTAGGTCTCCTTGATGCCACACTCAGTCAAATGTGGCCTTGATGTCAAGGGCAGTTGCTCTCACCTCACCTCAGGAGCTCAGCTCTTGTGTCCATGTTTGAGCCAAAGCTGTAATGAGGTCAGGAGCTGAGTGGCCCTGGCAGAACCCAATTTAGGCATCAGTGAGCAGGTTATTGCTAAGCAAGTGCCGCATGTTAGCACTGCTGATGACCCCATCCATTTACCGATGATCAAGCATAGACTGATGGGGTGGTAATTGGCCGGGTTGGATTTGTCCTGCTTTTTGTGTACAGACAGACCTGGGCAATTTTCCACATAGCCAAGTAGATGCCAATGTTGTAGCAGTACTGAAACAGCTTGGCGAGGGGTGCGGCAAGTTCTGGAGCACAAGTCTTCAGTGCTATTGCTGGAATGTTGTCAGGGCCTGTCACCTTTGCAGTATCCTGTGCCTTCAGCCATTTCTTGAAATCATGTGGAGTGAATCGTATTGGCTGAAAACTGGTATCTGTGATGTTCGCAGGCCGAGATGGATCGTCCAGTCGGCACTTCCGGCTGAAGATTGTTGCAAATGCTTCAGCCTTATCTTTTGCACTGATGTCCTGGGCTCCTCCATCATTGAGGATGGGGATATTTGTGGAGCCTCCTCCTCCAGTGAGTTGTTTAATTGTCCACCACCATTCATGACTGGATACGGCAGGACTGCAGAGCTTGGATCTGATCCATTGGTTGTGGAATCGCTTAGCTCTGTCGATCACTTGCTGCTTATGCTGTTTGGCACACAAGTAATCCTGTGTTATAGCTTCACCAGGTTAACACCTCATGTTTTAGGTACACCTGGTGCCCTCCTGCACTCTTCATTGAATCAGGGTTGATCCCCTGGCTTGATGGTAATGCTAGAGTGGGGGATATGCCAGGCCAGAACTTGTTTCGAGTACAATTCTGCTGCTGCTGGCCCACAGCGCCCCCTGGATGCCCAGTCTTGAGTTGCTAGATCTGTTCGAAATCTATCCCATTTAGCACAATGGTAGTGCCACACAGCACGATGGAGGGTATCCTCAATGTGAAGGTGGGACTTCGTCTCCACAAGGACTCTGTGATGGCCACTCCTACAGAAACTGTCGTGGACACCTGTGGCAAACAGGTTGGTGAGGATGAGGTCAAGTATGTTTTTCCCTCTTGTTGGTTCCCTCACCACCTGCCGCAGACCCAGTCTAGCAGCTATGTCCTTTAGGACTTGGCGAGCTTGGTTAGTAGTGGTGCTACCGAGCCACTCTTGGTGATGGACATTGAAGCTCCCCACCCAGAGTACATTCTGTGCCCTTGCCATCCTCAGTATTTCCTCCAAATGATGTTCAACATGGAGGAGCACTGATTCATCAACTGAGGGAGGGCACTGATAATCAGGAGGTTACCTTTGACTTGAGACTTCATGGGGTCCGGTGTTGATATTGAGGACTCCCAGGGGAACTCTTTCCCGACTGTATACCACTGTGCCGCCACCTCTGCTGGTGCCTGGATGGTGATTGTGGTGGTGTCTGTGACATAATCTGTAAGGTATAATTCCGTGAGGATGATTATGTCAGGCTGTTGCTTGACTTGCCTGTGAGACAACTCTCTCAATTTTAGCACTAACCCCAGAAGCTAGTAAGGAAAACTGTGCAGGGTTGACAGGGCTGCGATTGCCGTTGTCGTTTCTGGTGCCTAGGTCAACGCCCATCTTTGTATTTAATTCTTTGTTGTGGTTCGAGTTACAATTGAGTGGCTCAGACCATTTCAGAGGGCATTTAAGAGTCAACCACATTGCTGTGGGTCTGGAGTCACAGGCCAGACCAGGGAAGGACATTAGTGAGCCAGATGGGTTTTTACAACAATGGTTTCATGGTCATCATTAGACTTTTTAATTCCAGATTTTTATTGAATTCAAATTCCACAACTGCCGTGGCAGGATTCGAACCTGGGTCCCCAGAGCTAGAAACAGGTAGAACTTTCATATTCCCAGACCTTACTTCGATCCTTACTACTGAGTAAATCTAAATAATATTTCAACCAATCCATCCCACATACTGTCATTGCGATATGTAGGATAGTGGTTGTACAATTAAATGAATCTGCGACTAGTACACTCGTTACCAGACTGAAGCTTCTGAACTCTGTGTTGTGCGTAGCTTTGTAAACCTTTTTGTCATGCTTTGAACAGTTTACCATCTAATATTTCGAGTCGCATCTGAAACACTTGTTAAGTTTCCCAGGCAATCCTGGGGGTTCATTCATTTTATTACTCCAATCCCCTTGCCTGCCAGACCTGGCAAAGCCGTGTCCATCCTTGTTTCTTTTGTCTGTAATCTTTTATTGTATCATGGCTGCACCCCATATATGAACAGTCTCAGAAGACTGTGATCATTGACCCCTCCATCTTCTGTGACCCTGTTGAGTGTCCCATTTATGCTATGAAGGCTGTAGGGAATGACTGTTTTCCCAGGAATTTTTTTTTTTAAAGCATCAAGACATCTGATCCAAAAGCGTGTACTTTGAAAACCAAACTCTTTAAAACCAAGAGCCTTTCAATGTGTGACACTTAGCACAATCCAACAATTTGAAAGTGAGCACTGAACAAGGAATTTCCCAATTGAATTTCTACAATCTTTTATATGGCCTATTAAACTTCATGTATTTCTCTATGGAATAACTATCCATCTTTCTAAATCAATCAAAGCCTGACCATACCTCATAGGCATTTAATAGATCATCTTTCTCATAAATTTTACCCATGAAATTAAATAGAATATCCAAACCTCCTTTACTGTCAACTGACAAGCATCCAGTTCACAAACTTTGCTGCTGATGTTGTTTTTGTCAGGAAGTGACAATGCCAAGACCATATGCCTTGTTTTCTCTCTGACCCATGTCCGCATATCCATTCAGTTTTTCCATTGGTCATTGACTCGGATTTAGATAACAGCTGTGGGTAGTCATATGTGACATTGACTACCTGCGTTCAGCCATTTTTTTCCACAAAAGCAAATGGAATTTCAGTCTTCTGCCCGGGGGGAAAAAAATTCTTGGTTTCCCATCTTCACCTTATAGGCAACCATTCTGTACTATCTTGCTAGTCGAATCCCAAGACAGTTGAGGTGTGAAGCTAGACAATTTTCTTGATGAGCTTAATCACAATGCATTACGTATGTCTGCATCATATTTATCATCCAGTACCCCAGCAGCCCCTCTTTATAAGTGCTCTTCACCTGTTTATCTTAACTATGTTTAACTTACCATTAACACTTAGTGGGTGGGAGCCTGTTGCTCATGCATGTGAAACTGCATTTATAGGCATTGTCCTGCACTGTAGAGTATTCGACACAGTTGTATGATGTATCTTGAACTGTTTCCACATTCAGAAGTTAATTTTGTAACTTTCTGGCCCAGAAGAGTCTGAAACAGCGTCTAGGTAAGAGCAACATCCAAGCACGGCTGGGACGACCGGTGGGAACTTTGGCACGAGGTCCAATTGTTGGGCGGGGATCGCCAAGAGGAGGTGTGCGCCTTGGTCGTGGCGGAAGAGGAGGTGCGAGAGGAGGGCTTCCTCTCCGAGGTAGGTGGCATTGTACAAGTAATTAAGAGGTATCTACAGTGCATTGAGTTGCATATAAGTGGCTGCTGATGTGATGCATGATGGATGGGAGATTGCTCTAATTTCACTACATTACAGTCTTTGACTACAATTTAAAAGTACCTGTTACCTATGGAATACTTGGGGCATCCTGAAGGTGTGGAATGCACTATAATGGTACCAGTCCTTAGCTTCCATTGCTGCAGCCCCAATCCCAATGTTAGAGCCATATGTCATGTCTGTGAATATGTCTTTACAGGTATTAGAACCTGTTGTCCATTGGTCCCTCCAACCAATGATACTATTTTGTTTTCCATTCCCCACTCCATTGTTTGTTGCCAAAGCCCAGCAAGGCTACTGCCATAGGTGGAGCCATCACCAATAGGCATTTGTATATTTGACTTCTGCCCTGATATTTGAAGGAAGAGCAGGGTTATTGTCAACATCCAGGAATCTCAATGCAGAGGTCCTGACACATTTAGCAGCATATATCCAGGCTAAGGGGGGGTAGACATAGAATTGCAGGGGTTGGTGCAGAAACATCAGATGGTATGGGGAGAGATGTTGGAGGGAGGGGAGCACAAACACTGCAGCACTCTCCTGCTGGATCTGCCAGTACATGCCTCAATAGCTGCTGGGTTTCCTGAATCCTGGTAAACCAGGCTCCAGCTGTTCAATCTAAATTGCTGCTGTTATTTTTATACTTTCATGGGATGTGGGCGTCACTGCAAAAGCCAGCATTTGTTGCCCATCCCTACCCAACTGCCCTTGCTTGGCCATTTCAGAGGGTAGTTAAGAGTTAACCACGTTGCTGTGGGCCTGGAGTCACATGTAGGCCAAAGCAGGTAAGGATGACAAATTTCCTTCCCTAAAGGGCATTAGCGAAACAGGGTTTTTACAACAATGGTCACCATTACTGAAACCAGCTTTATATTCCAGATTTACTCCTTAAATTCAAATGCCACCAGCTGCCATGGTGGAATTTGAACCCAGGTTTCCAGAGCATCAGCCTGGACCTCTGGGTTACTAGTCCAGCAACATGACCACTATGCCACCGCCTTCCCTTAAATTTTAATTAGCTATCGGCACTTTATTCATCAATCAACTTGTGTGTTTGTATTTCTTTTGGGGAGGTCAAGACATGCATTTGATGACAAATGGGAAAAATACTTTGTGAATTGCTCAGTATATATATATTTTTTTTAAATCTGCTTTGTGTGAAGCTTGTGTAAGGTATGAGTTTGAGCAGGCGACCCAGTCATGGTATAACAGTGTGCGTAAGGGACCGGGTGCTGGTGTGTAGGGAGTGTGTTTACGTAAGGGACCTAGTGCGAGTGTGTAGGGGGTGTGTTTGTGTAAGGGACCTGGTGCTGGTGTGTAGGCGGTGTGTTTGAGTAAGGGACCTGGTGCTGGTGTGTTTGAGTAAGGGACCTGGTGCTGGTGTGTAGGGGATGTGTTTGCATAAGGGACCTGGTGCTGGTGTGTAGGGGGTGTGTTTGCGTAAGGGATCTGGTGCTGGTGTGTAGGGGGTGTGTTTGCTTAAGGGAAATGGTGCTGGTGTGTAGGGGGTGGGTTTGAGTAAGGGACCTGGTGCTGGTGTGTAGGGGATGTCTTTGCGTAAGGGACCTGGTGCTGGTGTGTAGTTGGTGTGTTTGCGTAAGGGACATGGTGTTGGTATGTAGGGGGTGTGTTTGCGGAAGGGACCTGGTGCTGATGTGTAGGGGGTGTGTTTGCGTAAGGGACCTGGTGCCTGTGTGTAGGGTGTGTGTTTGAGTAAGGGACATGGTGCTGGTGTGTAGGGGCTGTGTTTGCGTAAGTGACCTGGTGCTGGTGTGTAGGTGGTGTGTTTGAGTAAGGGACCTGGTGCTGGTGTGTTGGGCGTGTGTTTGAGTAAGGGACATGGTGCTGGTGTGTAGGGGCTGTGTTTGCGTAAGTGACCTGGTGCTGGTGTGTAGGTGGTGTGTTTGAGTAAGGGACCTGGTGCTGGTGTGTTGGGCGTGTGTTTGCGTAAGGGACTTGGTGCTGGTGTGTTGGGCGTGTGTTTTCGTAAGGGACCTGATGCTGGTGTGTCAGGGTTGTGTTTGCATAAGGGACCTGCTGCTGGTGAAGGGGATGTGTTTGTGTAAGGGACCTGGTGCTGGTGTGTAGAGGGTGTGTTTGAGTAAGGGACCTTGTGCTGGTGTGTAGAGGGTGTGTTTGAGTAAGGGACCTGGTGCTGGTTTGTACGCTGTGTGTTTGAGGAAGGGACCTGGTGCTGGAATGTAGATGGTGTGTTGCCTAAGGGACCTGGTGCTGGTGTGTAGGAGGTGTGTTTGCGTAAGGGACCTGGTGCTGGTGTGTAGGCGGTGTGTTTGAATAAGGGACCTGGTGCTGGTGTGTAGGGGATGTGTTTGCATAAGGGACCTGGTGCTGGTGTGTAGGGGGTGTGTTTGCGTAAGGGATCTGGTGCTGGTGTGTAGGGGGTGTGTTTGCATAAGGGAAATGGTGCTGGTGTGTAGGGGGTGGGTTTGAGTAAGGGACCTGGTGCTGGTGTGTAGGGGATGTCTTTGCGTAAGGGACCTGGTGCTGGTGTGTAGTTGGTGTGTTTGCGTAAGGGACCTGGTGCTGGTGTGTAGGGGGTGTGTTTGCGTAAGGGACATGGTGTTGGTATGTAGGGGGTGTGTTTGCGGAAGGGACCTGGTGCTGATGTGTAGGGGGTGTGTTTGCGTAAGGGACCTGGTGCCTGTGTGTAGGGTGTGTGTTTGAGTAAGGGACATGGTGCTGGTGTGTAGGGGCTGTGTTTGCGTAAGTGACCTGGTGCTGGTGTGTAGGTGGTGTGTTTGAGTAAGGGACCTGGTGCTGGTGTGTTGGGCGTGTGTTTGCGTAAGGGACCTGGTGCTGGTGTGTTGGGCGTGTGTTTTCGTAAGGGACCTGATGCTGGTGTGTCAGGGTTGTGTTTGCATAAGGGACCTGCTGCTGGTGAAGGGGATGTGTTTGTGTAAGGGACCTGGTGCTGGTGTGTAGAGGGTGTGTTTGAGTAAGGGACCTTGTGCTGGTGTGTAGAGGGTGTGTTTGAGTAAGGGACCTGGTGCTGGTTTGTACGCTGTGTGTTTGAGGAAGGGACCTGGTGCTGGAATGTAGATGGTGTGTTGCCTAAGGGACCTGGTGCTGGTGTGTAGGAGGTGTGTTTGCGTAAGGGACCTGGTGCTGGTGTGTAGGCGGTGTGTTTGAGTAAGGGACCTGGTGCTGGTGTGTAGGGGGTGTGTTTGAGTAATGGACCTGGTGCTGGTGTGTAGGGTGTGTGGTTGAGTAAGGGACCTGGTGCTGGTGTGTTGGCAGTGTGTTTGCGAAACGGACCTGGTGCTGGTGTGTAGGGGCTGTGTTTGCTTAAGGAAAACCTGGTGCTGGTGTGTCAGGGTTGTCTTTGCGTAAGGGACCTGCTGCTGGTGTAGGGGGTGTTTGCGTAAGGGACCTGGTGCTGGAACGTAGTGGGTGTGCTTGCGTAAGGGACCTGGTTCTTGTGTGTAGGCGGTGTGTTTGCGGAAGGCACCTGGTGCTGGTGTGTAGGGGGTGTGTTTGCGTAAAAGTGCTGGTGTGTAGGGGGTGTTTTTGGATAAGGGACCTGGTTCTGGTGTGTAGGGGTTGTGTTTGAGTAAGGGACTTGGTGTTCGTCTGTAGGGGGTGTGTTTGCGTAAAGGACCTGGTGCCTGTGTGTATTGGGTGTGGTTGAGTAAGTGACCTGGTGCTGATGTGTTGAGGGTGTTTTTGCCGAAGGAACATGGTGCAGGTGTGTAGGGGTGTGTTTGCGTAAGGGACCTTGTGTTGGTGTGTAGGGGTGTGTTTGCGTAAGGGACCTGCTGCTGGTGTGTAGGGGGTATGTTTGAGTGAGGGACCTGGTGCTGGTGTGTAAGGGGTAGTGTTTCCGTTAGGGACCTGGTGCTGGTGTGTAGGGGGTGTTTTTGCATAACGGAACTGGTGCTGGTGTGTAGGGGCTGTGTTTGCGAAAGAGACCTGGTGTTGCTGTGTAGGGGATGTGTTTGCGTAAGCGACCTGTTGCTGATGTGTAGGTGGTGTGTTTGAGTAAGGGACCTGGTGCTGGTTGGTTGGGCATGTGTTTGCGTAAGGGACCTGGTGCTGGTGCGTAGGGGATGTGTTTGCTTTAGGGACCTGCTGCTGGTGTGTAGAGGGTCTGTTTGCTTAAGGGGCCTGGAGCTGGTGTGTAGGGGGTGTGTTTGAGTAAGGGACCTGGTGCTGCTGTGTTGGAGGTGTGTTTGAATAAGGGACCTGGTGCTGGTGTGTAGGGGGTGTGTTTGCGTAAGGGTCCTGGTGCTGGTGTGTAGGGACTGTTTTTGAGTAAGGGACCTGGTGCTGGTGTGTAGGGGGTGTGTTTGAGGAAGGGACCTGGTGCTGGTGTGTATTGGGCGTGTTTGAGTAAAGGAGCTGGTGCTGGTATGTAGGGGGTGTATTTGCGTTAGGGACCTGGTGCTGGTGTGTTGGCGTGTTTGCGTAAGGGACCTGGTGCTGGTGTGTAGTTGGTGTGTTTGCGTAAGGGACCTGGTGCTGGTGTGTAGGGGGTGTGTTTGCGTAAGGGACATGGTGCTGTTGTGTAAGGTGTGTGTTTGCGTAAGCGACCTGTTGCTGGTGTGTAGGGGGTGTGTTTGAGTAAGGGACCTGGTGCTGGTTGGTAGGGCATGTGTTTGCGTAAGGGACCTGGTGCTGCTGTGTAGGGGGTGTGTTTGCATCAGGGACCTAGTGATAGTGTGAAGGGTGTGTGTTCGCTTAAGGGGCCTGGAGCTGGTGTGTATGGGGTGTGTTTGCATAAGGGACCTGGTGCTGGTGTAGGGGATGTGTTTGCGTAAGGGACCTGGTGCTGGTGTGCAGGGGGTGTATTTGCGTAAGGGACCTGGTGCTGGTGTGTAGGGGTTGTATTTGCGTAAGGGACCTGGTGTTGGTGAAGGAGATGTGTTTGCGTAAGGGACCTGGTGCTGGTGTGTAGGGCGTAGTGTTTGCGTAAAGGACCTGGTGCTGGTTTGTAGAGGTTGCCTGAGGGACCTGGTGCTGTTGTGTAGGGGGTGTGTTTGAGTAAGGGACCTGATGCTGGTGTGTAGGGCATGTGTTTGCGTAAGGGGCCTGGTGCTGGTGTGTAGGGGTTGTTTTTGAGTAAAGGACCTGGTGCTGGTGTGTAGGGGCTGTGTTTGCGTAAGGGACCTCGTGCTGGAGTGTAGATGGTGTGTTGCTTAAGGGACCTGGTGCTGGTGTGTAGGGGGTGTGTTTGCGTCAGGGACCTAGTGATGGTGTGAAGGGTGTGTGTTCGCTTAAGGGGCGGGAGCTGGTGTGTAGCGGGTGTGTTTGAGTAAGGGACCTGGTGCTGGTGTGTAGGTGGTGTGTTTGAGTAAGGGACCTGGTGCTGGTGTGTAGGGGGTGTGTTTGCGTAAGGGACCTGGTGTTGGTGTAGGAGATGTGTTTGCGTAAGGGACCTGGTGCTGGTGTGTAGAGGTTGCCTGAGGGACCTGGTGCTGGTGTGTAGGTGGTGTGTTTGAGTAAGGGACCTGGTGCTGGTGTGTAGGGGGTGTGTTTGCGTAAGGGACCTGGTGTTGGTGTAGGAGATGTGTTTGCGTAAGGGACCTGGTGCTGGTTTGTTTGGAGTGTGTTTGACTAAGGGACCTGGTGCTGGTGTGTAGGGAGGAGTGTTTGCGTAAGGGACCTGGTGCTGGTGTGTATTGGGCGTGTTTGAGTAAAGGAGCTGGTGCTGGTGTGTAGGGGGTGTATTTGCGTTAGGGACCTGGTGCTGGTGTGTAGGGGGTGTATTTGCGTTAGGGACCTGGTGCTGGTGTGTATTGGGCGTGTTTGAGTAAAGGAGTTGGTGCTGGTGTGTAGGGGGTGTATTTGCGTTAGGGACCTGGTGCTGGTGTGTAGGGGGTGTGTTTGAGTAAGGGACCTGGTGCTGGTGTGTAGGGGGTGTGTTTGCGTAAGGGACCTCGTGCTGGTGTGTAGGTGGTGTGTTTGCTTTAAGAACCTGTTGCTGGTGTGTAGGGGGTGTGTTTGAGGAAGGGACCTGGTGCTGGTGTAGGCGGTGTGTTTGAGTAAGGGACCTGGTGCTGGAGTGTAGCGTGTGTGTTTGCGTAAGGGATCTGGTGCTGGTGTTTAGGGGGTGTGTTTGCGTGAGGGACCTGGTGCTGCTGTTTAGGGAGTGTGTTTGCGTAAGGGACTTGGTGCTGGTGTAGGAGATTTGTTTGCGTGAGGGACCTGGTGCTGGTGTGTATGGAGTGTGTTTGAGTTAGGGACCTGGTGCAGATGTGTAGAGGGTGTGTTTGCCTAAGGGACCTGGTGCTGCTGTGTAGGGTGTGATTGTTTAAGGGACCTGTTGCTGGTGTGTAGGGGGTAGTGTTTGCGTAAGGGACCTGGTGCTGGTTTGTATGGGGTGTGTTTGACTAAGGGACCTGGTGCTGGTGTGTAGGGGGTAGTGTTTCCGTAAGGGACCTGGTGCTGGTGTGTAGGGGCTGTGTTTGAGTAAGGTACCTGGTGCTGGTGTGTAGGGGGTGTTTTTGCATAACTGACCTGGTGCTGGTGTGTAGGAGCTGTGTTTGCGAAAGAGACCTGGTGTTGCTGTGTAGGGGATGTGTTGCGTATGGGACCTGGTGCTGGTGTGTAAAGGGTGTTTTTGAATAAGGGATCTGGTGCTGGTGTGTAGGGGGTGTGTTTCCGTCAGGGAACTAGTGATAGTGTGAAGGATGTGTGTTCGCTTCTTGGGTGTGTTTGCGTAAGGGACCTGGTGCTGATGTGTAGGGGTTGTGTTTGTGTAAGGGACCTGGTGCTGGTTTGTAGGGGGTGTGTTTGCGTAAGGGACCTGGTGTTGGTGTAGGGAATGTGTCTGCGTAAGGGACCTGGTGCTGGTGTGTAAAGGGTGTTTTTGAATAAGGGATCTGGTGCTGGTGTGTAGGTGGTGTGTTTCCGTCAGGGAACTAGTGATAGTGTGAAGGATGTGTGTTCGCTTATTGGGTGTGGTTGCATAAGGGACCTGGTGCTGGTGTGTAGGGGATGTGTTTGCGTAAGGGACCTGGTGCTGGTGCGTAGGGGATGTGTTTGCGTAAGGGACCTGGTGCTGGTGTGTAGGGGATGTGTTTGTGTAAGGGACCTGGTGCTGGTGTGTCGTGGGATTGTTTGAGTAAGTGACCTGGTGCTGGTGTGTAGGGCGTGTGTTTGAGTAAGGGACCTGGTGCTGGTGTGTAGGTGGTGTGTTTGCGTAAGGGACCTGGTGCTGGTGTAGGGGATGTGTTTGAGGAAGGGACCTGGTGCTCGTGTGTTTTGGGCGTGTTTGAGTAAAGGAGCTGGTGCTGGTGTGTAGGTGGTGTTTTTGCGTTCGGGACCTAGTGCTGGTGTGTAGAGGGTGTGCTTGCGTGAGGGACCTGGTGCTGGTGTGTAGAGGGTGTGTTTGAATAAGGGACCTGGTGCTGGTGTGTAGAGGGTGTGTTTGCGTAAGGGACCTGGTGCTGGTGTAGGGGATGTGTTTTTGTAAGGGTCCTTGTGCTGTTGTGTAGAGGTTGTGTTTGTGTAAGGGACCTGGTGCTGGTGTGTAGGTGGTGTGTTTGAGTAAGGGACCTGGTGCTGGTGTTTAGGGGGTGTGTTTGCGTAAGAGACCTGGTGCTGGTGTAGAGGTTGTGTTTGCGAAAGGGACCTCGTGCTGGTGTGTAGGTGGTGTGTTTGAGTAAGGGACCTGGTGCTGGTTTGTAGGGGGTGTATTTGTGTAAGGGACCTGGTGCTGGTGTGTAGGGAGTAGTGTTTGCGTAAGGGACCTGGTGCTGGTGTGTAGGGGCTGTTTTTGAGTAAGGGACCTGGTGCTGGTGTGTATGGTGTGTGTTTGCATAATGGTGCTGGTGTGTAGGGGGTGTGTTTGTGTACTGGACCTGGTGCTGGTGTGTAGGGGGTGTGTTTGCGTAAGGGACCTGGTGCTGATGTGTAGGGGTGTGTTTGCTTTAAGGACCTGTTGCTGGTGTGTAGGGGATTGTGTTTCAGGAAGGGACCTGGTGCTGGTGTGTATTGGGCATGTTTGAGTAAAGGTGCTGGTGTGTCGGTGGTGTATTTGCGTTAGGGACCTGGTGCTGGTCTGTAGGTGGTGTATTTGCGTTAGGGACCTGGTGCTGGTGTGTAGGGGGTGTATTTGCGTAAGGGACCTGGTGCTGGTGTGTAGAGGGTGTGTTTGAATAAGGGATCTGGTGCTGGTGTGTAGGGGGTGTGTTTGCGTCAGGGACCTAGTGATAGTGTGAAGGATGTGTGTTCGCTTAAGGGACCTGGTGCTGGTGTGTAGGGGGTGTGTTTGTGTAAGGGACCTGGTGCTGGTGTAGGGGATGTGTTTGTGTAAGGGTCCTTGTGCTGGTGTGTAGAGGTTGTATTTGTGTAAGGGACCTGGTGCTGGTGTGTAGGGTGTGTGTTTGAGTAAGGGACCTGGTGCTGGTGTGTAGGGGGTGTATTTGTGTAAGGGACCTGGTGCTGGTGTGTCGGGGGTGTGTTTGCGTAAGGGACCTGGTGTTAGTGTAGGAGATGTGTTTACGTATGGGACCTGGTGTTGGTGTGTAGGGGGTGTGTTTGAGTAAGGGACCTGGTGCTGGTGTGTAGGGAGAAGTGTTTGTGTAAGGGACCTGGTGCTGGTGTGTGGGGGGGGTTTTTGTATAAGGAACTCGGTGCTGGTGTGTAGGGTGTTTGCGAAAGAGACCTGGTGTTGTGTAGGGGATGTGTTGCATATGGGACCTGGTGCTTGTGTGTCGAGGGTGTGTTTGAGTCAGGGACCTGGTGCTGATGTGTAAGGTGTGTTTGCGGAAGCGACCTGTTGCTGGTGTGCAGGGGGTGTGTTTGATTAAGGGATCTGGTGCTGGTTGGTAGAGGTTGCCTGAGGGACCTGGTGCTGGTGTGTAGGGGGTGTGTTTGCGTAAGGTTACCTGGTGCTGGTGTGTTTGCATAACGGACCTGGTGCTGGTGTGTAGAGGGTGTGTTTGCCTAAGGCAACTGGTGCTGGTGTGTAGGTGGTGTGTTTGAGTAAGGGACCTCGTGCTGGAGTGTAGATGATGTGTTGCCTAAGGGACCTGGTGCTGGTGTGTAGGGGTTGTGTTTGCGTAAGGGACCTGGTGCAGGTGTGTAGGGGGTGTGTTTGCGTAAGGGACCTGGTGCTGGTGTGTAGCGGTTGTGTTTGCGGAAGGGACCTGATGCTGGTGTGTAGGGGGTTTGTTTGCGTAAGGGACCTGGTGCTGGTGTAGGGGATTTGTTTCCATAAGGGACCTGGTGCTGGTGCGTAGGGGATGTGTTTGCGTAAGTGACCTGGTGCTGGTGTGTAGGGGGTTTGTTTGAGTAAGGGACCTGATGCTGGTGTGTAGAGGGTGTGTTTGCCTAAGGGACCTGGTGCTGGTGTGTCGTTGGTGTGTTTGAATTAGGGACCTGGTGCT
Organism: Isurus oxyrinchus; assembly: GCA_026770705.1. Taxonomy (NCBI): domain Eukaryota; kingdom Metazoa; phylum Chordata; class Chondrichthyes; order Lamniformes; family Lamnidae; genus Isurus; species Isurus oxyrinchus. Next base: position 15,602,999 of record JANJGN010000036.1, on the reverse strand, counting down.
GGTGTGCAGGGGGTGTGTTTGCATCAGGGACCTAGTGATGGTGTGAAGGGTGTGTGTTCGCTTAAGGGACCTGCTGCTGGTGTGTAGCGGGTGTGTTTGTGTAAGGGACCTGGTGCTGGTGTTTAGGCGGTGTGTTTGCGTAAGGAACCTGGTGCTGGTGTGTAGGTGGTGTGTTTGCGTAAGGGATCTGGTGCTGGTGTGTAGGGGGTGTGTTTGCGTAAGGGACCTGGTGCTGGTGTGTAGGGGGTGTGTTTGCGTAAGAGACCTAGTGCTGGTGTGTAGTTGGTGTGTGTGCGTAAGGGACCGGGTGCTGGTGTAGGAGATGTGTTTGCGTAAGGGACCTCGTGCTGGTGTGTAGGGAGTGTGTTTGAGTAAGGGACCTGGTGCTGGTGTGTAGGGTGTGTGTTTGTTTAAGGGATCTGTTGCTGGTGTTTAGGGGGTGTGTTTGTGTAAGGGACCTAGTGCTGGTGTGTAGGGGGTGTGTGTGCGTAAGGGACCGGGTGCTGGTGTAGGAGATGTGTTTGCCTAAGGGACCTGGTGCTGGTGTGTCATTGGTGTGTTTGAATTAGGGACCTGGTGCTGGTGTGCAGGGGGTGTGTTTGCATCAGGGACCTAGTGATGGTGTGAAGGGTGTGTGTTCGCTTAAGGGACCTGGTGCTGGTTTGTATGGCTTGTGTTTGACTAAGGGACCTGGTGCTGGTGTCTAGGGGGTAGTGTTTGCGTAAGGGAACTGGACCTTGTGTGTCGAGGGTGTGATTGAGTAAGGGACCTGGTGCTGATGTGTAAGGTGTGTGTTTGCATAAGTAACCTGTTGCTCCTGTGTAGGGGGTGTTTTTGAGTAAGGGACCTGGTGCTGGTGTGTAGGGGGTGTATTTGAGGAAGGGTCCTGGTGTGTAGGGGCTGTGTTTGAGTAAGGGACCTGGTGTTGGTGTGTACGGTGTATGTTTGTGTGAGGGTGCTGATGTGTCGGGGGTGTGTTTGCATAATGGACCTGGTGCTGGTGTGTCGGGGCTGTGTTTGCGTCAGGGATATGGTGCTGGAGTGTAGAGGGTGTGTTGCCTAAGTGACCTGTTGCTGGTGTGTAGGGGATGTGTTTGAGCAGGTGACCTGGCGCTGGTGTAGGGGGTGTGTTTGAGTAAGGTTTCTGCTGCTGGTGTGTAGGGGGTGTGTTTGCGTAAGGGTTCTGGTGTGTAGGGGTTGTGTTTGCATAATGAACCTGGTGCTGGTCCATAGGGGCTGTGTTTGCGTAAGGGACCTGGTGCTGGTGTGTAGGGGGTGTGTTTGAGCAGGTGACCTGGTTTAGGTGTGTATTGGGTGTGGTTGCGTAAGGGACCTGGTGCTGGTGTAGGGGATGTGTTTGCGTAAGGGACTTGGTGCTTGTGTGTAGGGGATGTGTTTGCGTAAGGGACCTGGTGCTGGTGCGTATGAGATGTGTTTGCGTAAGGGACCTGGTGCTGGTGTGTAGGAAGTGTGTTTGAGTAAGGGACCTGGTGTTGGTGTGTAGGGTGTGTGTTTGTTTAAGGGATCTGTTGCTGGTGTTTAGGGGGTGTGTTTGCGTAAGGGACCTAGTGCTGGTGTGTAGGGGATGTGTGTGTGTAAGGGACCGGGTGCTGGTGTTGGAGATGTGTTTGCATAAGGGACCTGGTGCTGGTGTGTAGGGAGTGTGTTTGAGTAAGGGACCTGGTGCTGGTGTGTAGGGTGTGTGTTTGTTTAAGGGACCTGGTGCTGGTGTGTCGGGGGATTGTTTGAGTCAGTGACCTGGTGCTGGTGTGTAGGGCCTGTTTGAGTAAGGGACCTGGTGCTGGAGTGTAGTGGGTGTGTTTGAGTAAGGGTTCTGCTGCTGGTGTGTAGAGGGTGTTTTTGTGTAAGGGACCTGGTGCTGGAGTGTAGAGGGTGTGTTGCCTAAGTGACCTGGTGCTGGTGTGTAGGGGATGTGTTTGAGCAGGTGACCTGGCGCTGGTGTAGGGGGTGTGTTTGAGTAAGGTTTCTGCTGCTGGTGTGCAGGGGTTGTGTTTGCACAATGAACCTGGTGCTGGTATGTAGGGGCTGTGTTTGAGTAAGGGACTTGGTGCTGGTGGGTAGGGAGTGTGATTGAATAAAGGACTTGATGCTGGTGTGTAGGGGCTATGTTTGCATAAGGTCCTTGTGCTGGTGTGTAGGGGATGTCTTTGCGTAAGGGACCTGGTGCTGGTGTGTAGGGGCTGTGTTTGAGTAAGGTACACGGTGCTGGTGTGTAGGGGGTGTTTTTGCATAAGGGACTTGGTGCTGGTGTGTAGGGGCTGTGATTGCGAAAGAGACCTGGTGTTGCTGTGTAGGGGATGTGTTGCGTATGGGATCTGGTGCTGATGTGTAAGGTGTGTGTTTGCGTAAGCGACCTGTTGCTGGTGTGCAGGGGGTGTGTTTGATTAAGGGACGTGGTGCTGGTTTGTAGAGGTTGCCTGAGGGACCTGGTGCTGGTGTGTAGAGGGTGTGTTTGAGTAAGGGACCTGGTGCTGGTGTGTAGGGCATGTGTTTTCGTAAGGGACCTGGTGCTGGTGTGTAGGGGGTGTGTTTGCGTAAGTGACCTGGTGCTGGTGTAGGGGATGTGTTTCCGTAAGGGACCTGATGTTGGTGTGTAGTGGGTGTGTTCGCTTTAGGGACCTGGTGCTGGTGTGTAGGGGGTGTGTTTGAGTAAGGGACCTGGTGCTGCTGTGTTCGTGGTGTGTTTGAGTAAGGGACCTGCTGCTGGTGTGTAGGGGGTGTGTTTGCGTAAGAGTCCTGGTGCTGGTGTAGGAGATGTGTTTACGTAAGGGACCTGGTGCTGGTGTGTAGGGGGTGTGTTTGTTTAAGGGACCTTGTGCTGGTGTCTAGGGGGTTGTGTTTGAGTAAGGGACCTGGTGCTGATGTGTATGGTGTGTGTTTGCGTAATTAACCTGTTGCTTCTGTGTAGGGTGTGTTTTTGAGTAAGGGACCTGGTGCTGGTGTGTAGGGGATGTGTTTGAGGAAGGGTCCCCGTGTGTAGGGGGTGTTTTTGAGTAAGGGTTCTGCTGCTGGTGTGTAGGGGCTGTGTTTGAGTAAGGGACCGGTGTTGGTGTGTGTTTGTGTGAGGGTGCTGGTGTGTCGGGGGTGTGTTTGCATAATGGACCTGGTGCTGGTGTGTAGGGGCTGTGTTTGCGTCAGGGATATGGTGCAGGTGTGTAGAGGATGTGTTGCCTAAGTGACCTGGTGCTGGTGTGTAGGGAATGTGTTTGAGCAGGTGACCTGGTGCTGGTGTAGGGGGTGTGTTTGAGTAAGGGTTCTGCTGCTGGTGTGTAGGGGGTGTGTTTGTGTAAGGGTGCTGGTGTGTAGGGGTTGTGTTTGCATAATGAACCTGGTGCTGGTGTGTAGGGGCTGTGTTTGGGTTAGGGACATGGTGCTGGTGTGTAGGGGGTGTGTTTGAGCAGGTAACCTGGTTCTGGTGTGTATTGGGTGTGGTTGTGTCAGGGACCTGGTGCTGGTGTAGTGGATGTGTTTGTGAAAGGGACCTGGTGCTGGTGTGTAGGGGATGTGTTTGCATAAGGGAGCTGGTGCTGGTGCGTAGGGGATCTGTTTGCGTATGGGACCTGGTGCTGGTGTGTAGGGGATGTGTTTGCGTAAGGGATCTGGTGCTGGTGTGTAGGGGATGTGTTCACGTAAGGGACCTGGTGCTGGAGTGTAGTGGGTGTGTTGCCTAAGTGACCTGATGCTGGTGTGTAGCTGATGTGTTTGAGCAGGTGACTTGATGCTGCTGTAGGGGGTGTGTTTGGGTAAGGGACATGGTGCTTGTGTGTATTGGGTGTGTTTGAGTAAGTGTTCCTGCTGCTGGTGTGTAGAGAGTGTTTTTGAGTTAGGGACCTGGTGCTGGAGTGTAGAGGGTGTGTTGCCTAAGTGACCTGGTGCTGGTGTGTAGGCGATGTGTTTGAGCAGGTGACCTGGTGCTGGTGTAGAGGGTGTGTTTGAGTAAGGGACTTGGTGCTGGTGTGTCGGGGCTATGTTTGCATAAGGGTCCTTGTGCTGGTGTGTAGGGGTTGTGTTTGTGTGAGGGACCTGGTGCTGGTGTAGGGGATGTGTTTGCATAAGGGACCTGGTGCTGGTGCGTAGGGGTTGTGTTTGCGTAAGGGACCTGGTGCTTGTGTGTAGGGTGTGTTTTGCGTAAGGGACCTGCTGCTGATTTGTATGGTGTGTGTTTGCGTAAGGGACCTGGTGCTGGTGTGTAGGGGGTGTGTTTGCATCAGGGACCTGGTGCTGGTGTGTACGGGGTGTGTTTGAGTAAGGGACCTGGTGCTGGTGTGTAGGGTGTGTGTTTGCGTAAGGGACCTGGTGCTGGTGTGTGGGGGGTGTTTTTGCGTAAGGGACCTGGTGCTGGTGTGTAGGGGGTGTGTTTGCGTAAGGGACCTGGTGCTGGTGTAGGAGATGTGTTTGCGTAAGGGACCTGGTGCTGGTGTGTAGGGGGTGTGTTTGCGTAAGGGACCTGGTGCTGGTGTAGGAGATGTGTTTGCGTAAGGGACCTGGTGCTGGTGTCTAGGGGGTAGTGTTTGCCTAAGGGAACTGGTGCTGGTGTGTAGGGGATGTGTTTGCGTAAGGGACCTGGTGCTGGTGTGTAGGGGTTTTGTTTGCGTAAGTGACCTGGTGCTGGTGTGTAGGTGGTGTGTTTGAGTAAGGGACCTGGTGCTGGAGTGTAGTGGGTGTGTTGCCTAAGTGACCTGGTGCTGGTGTGTAGGGGACGTGTTTGAGCAGGTGACCTGGTGCTGGTGTAGAGGGTGTGTTTGAGTAAGGGACTTGGTGCTGGTGTGTAGAGTGTGTGATTGAGTAAAGGACTTGGTGCTGGTGTGTAGGGGCTATGTTTGCATAAGGGTCCTTTTGCTGGTGTGTATTGGTTGTCTTTGCGTAAGGGTCCTGGTGCTGGTGTGTAGGCGGTGTGTTTGCGTAAGGAACCTGATGCTGGTGTGTTTGCGTCAGGGACCCATTGTTGGTGTGTACGGTGTGTGTTTTAGTAAGGGACCTGATGCTGGTGTGTATTCGGTGTGTTTGCTTAAGGGACCTGGTGCTGGTGTGTAGGTGGTGTGTTTGAGTAAGGGACCTGGTGCTGGTGTGTAGGGGTTGTGTTTGCGTAAGGGACCTGGTGCTGGTGTGTTGGGGTTGTGTTTGCGTAAGGGACCTGGTGCTGGTTTGTAGGGTGTGTGCTTGCGTAAGGGACCCGGTGCTGGTCTGTAGAGGGTGTGTTTGCTTAAGGGACCTGGTGCTGGTGTGTATTTGGTGTGTTTGAGTAAGGGACCCGGTGCTGATGAGTAGGGGGTGTGTTTGCATAAGGGACCTTGTGCTGGTGTGTAGTGGGTGTGTTTGCGTAAGGGACTGGGTGCTGGTGTGTAGGGGGTGTGTTTACGTAAGGGACCTGGTGCTGGTGTGTAGAGGGTGTGTTTGACTAAGGGACCTGGTGTTGGTGTGTAGGGGGTGTGTTTGACTAAGGGACCTGGTGCTGGTGTGTAGAGGATGTGTTGCCTAAGGGAGCTGGTGCTGGTGTGTAGAGGGTGTGTTGCCTAAGTGACCTGGTGCTGGTGTGTAGGGGATGTGTTTGAGCAGGTGACCTGGCGCTGGTGTAGGGGGTGTGTTTGAGCAAAGTTTCTGCTGCTGGTGTGTATTGGGTGTGTTTGCGTAAGGGTGCTGGTGTGTAGGGGTTGTGTTTGCATAATGAACCTGGTGCTGGTATGTAGGGGCTGTGTTTGAGTAAGGGACTTGGTGCTGGTGGGTAGGGAGTGTGATTGAGTAAAGGACTTGATGCTGGTGTGTAGGGGCTATGTTTGCATAAGGGTCCTTGTGCTGGTGTGTAGGGGATGTCTGCGTAAGGTACCTGGTGCTGGTGTGTAGGGGGTGTGTTTGCGTAAGTGTCCTGGTGCTGGAGTATAGGGGGTGTTTTTGTGTTAGGGACCTGGTGCAGATGTGTACAGGGTGTGTTTGCGTAAGGGACCTGGTGCTGGTTTAGGGGATGTGTTTGCGTGAGGGACCTGGTGCTGGTGTTTAGGAACTGTTTTTGAGTAAGGGACTTGATGCTGGTGTGTCGGTGGTGTGTTTGCGTAAGGGACCTGGTGCTGGTGTGTAGGGGGTGTTTTTGAGTAAGGGACTTGATGCTGGTGTGTCGGTGGTGTGTTTGTGTAAGGAACCTGGTGCTGGTGTGTAGGTGGTGTGTTGGCGTAAGGGACCTGGTGCTGGTGTGTAGGGGGTGTGTTTGTGTAAGGGACCTGGTGCTGGTGTGTAGGGGGTGTGTTGGCGTAAGGGACCTGGTGCTGGTGTGTAGGGGGTGTGTTTGTGTAAGGGACCTGGTGCTGGTGTGTAGGCGGTGTATTTTAGTAAGGGACCTGGTGCTGGTGTGTTGAGGGTGTGTTGCCTATGGGACTTGGTGCTGGTGTGTAGGGGGTGTGTTTGAGTAAGAGACCTGGTGCTGGTGTCGGCGGTTGTGTTCGCATAAGGGACCTGGTGTTGGAGTAGGGGCTATGTTTGAGTAAGTGACCTGGTGCTGGTGTGTAGGGTGTGTGTTTGAGTAAAGAACCTGATGCTGTTGTGTAGGGTGTGTATTTGCGTAAGGGTCCTGGTGCTCATGTGTAGGGGGTGTGTTTGCATAAGGGACCTGGTGCTGGTGTGTAGGGGCTATGTTTGCGTAAGGGCCATGGTGCTGGTGTGTAGGGTGTGTGTTTGAGTAAGGGACCTGATGCTGGTGTGTAGGGGGTGTGTTTGCTTAACGGACCTGCTGCTGGTGTGTAGGGTGTGGGTTTGAGGAAGGGACCTGGTTCTGGTGTTGTAGGGGTTGTGTTTGTGTTAGGGATCTGGTACAGTTGTGTAGGAGGTGTGTTTGAATAAGGGACCTAGTGCTGGTGTGTAGGGGGTGTGTTTGCGTATGGGACCTGGTGCTGGTGTGTAGGAGGTGTGTTTGAGTAAGGGACCTGGTGCTGGTGTGTAGGTGATGTGTTTGCGTAAGGGACCTGGTGCTAATGAGTAGGTGCTGTGTTTGCATAAGGGACCTGATGCTGGTGTGTCGGTGGTGTGTTTGCGTAAGGGACCTGGTGCTGGTGTGTAGGTGATGTGTTTGCGTAAGGGACCTGATGCTGGTGTGTAGGGGGTGTTTTTGAGTAAGGGACCTGGTGCTAATGAGTAGGTGGTGTGTTTGCATAAGGGACCTGATGCTGGTGTGTAGGTGGTGTGTTTGCATAAGGGACCTGGTGCTGGTGTGTAGGTGGTGTGTTTGCGTAAGAGACCTGGTGCTGGTGTGTAGGGGGTGTGTTTGCGTAAGGGTCCTGGTGCTGGTGTGTAGAGGGTGTGTTTGAGTAAGAGACCTGGTGCTGGTGTGTAGGGGGTGTGTTTGAGTAAGGGACGTGGTGCTGGTGTCGAGGGTTGTGTTCGCATAAGGGACCTGGTGTTGGTGTAGGGGGTATGTTTGAGTAAGTGACCTGGTGCTGGTGTGTAGGGTGTGTGTTTGAGTAACGAACCTGATGCTGTTGTGTAGGGTGTGTATTTGCATAAGCGACCTGGTGCTCGTGTGTAGAGGCTATGTTTGCGTAAGGGCCATGGTGCTGGTGTGTAGGGTGTGTGTTTGAGGAAGGGACCTGGTGGTGGTATGTATTGGGTGTGTTTGAGTAAGGGACCTGATGCTGGTGTGTAGGGTGTGTGTTTGCTTAAAGGACCTGCTGCTGGTGTGTAGGGTGTGGGTTTGAGGAAGGGACCTGGTTCTGGTGTGTAGGGGGTGTGTTTTCCTAAGGGACCTGGTGATGGTGTGTAGGTGGTGTGTTTGAGTAAGTGACCTGGTGCTGGTGTGCAGGGGCTGTGTTTGAGTAAGGGACGTGGTGCTGGTGTCTAGGGGGCTGGTTGCTTAAGGGACCTGGTGCTGGTGTAGGGGATTTGTTTGCGTAAGGGACCTGATGCTGGTGAGTAGAGGGTGTGTTTGCCTAAGGGACCTGGTGCTGGTGTATTGGGGGGTGTGTTTGCGTCAGGGACCTAGTGCTGGTGTGTAGGGGGTGTGTTTGAGTAAGGGACCTGGTGCTGGTGTGTAGGGGGTGTGTTTGAGTTAGAGACCTGGTGCTGTTGTCGGGGGTTGTGTTCGTGTAAGGGACATGGTGCTGGTGTGTACGGTGTGTGTTTGAGGAAGGGACCTGGTGCTGGTGTGTATTGGATGTGTTTGAGTAAGGGACCTGATGCTGGTGTGTAGGGGGTATGTTTGAGTAAGGGACCTGATGCTGGTGTGTAGAGGGTGTGTTTGAGTAAGGGACCTGTTGCTGGTGTGTCGTGGGTGTTTTTGAGTAAGGGTCCTGGTGCTGGTGTGTAGGGGGTGTTTCTGGGTAAGTGACCTGGTGCTGTTGTGTAGGGGGTTTGTTTGCATAGTGGACCTGGTGCTGGTGTGTAGGAGCTGTGTTTGCGTAAGGGATATGGTGCTGGTGAGTAGAGGGTGTGTTGCCTAAGTGACCTGGTGCTGATGTGTACAGGGTGTGTTTGAGTAAGGGATCTGCTGCTAGTGTGTAGGTGGTGTGTTTGCGTATGGGTGCTGGTGTGTAGGTGGTGTGTTTGCATAATGGTCCTGGTGCGTGAGTGTAGAGGCTGTGTTTGCGTAAGGGACATGGTGCTGGCGTGTAGGCTGTGGGTTTGAGGAAGGGACCTGGTTCTGGTGTGTAGGGGGTGTGTTTGCCTAAGGGACCTGGTGCTGGTGTGTAGGCAGTGTTTTTGAGTTAGGGACCTGCTGCTGGTGCGTAGGGGTTGTATTTGAGTAAAGGACCTGGTGCTGGTGTGTAGGGGGTGTTTTTGAGTAAGGGTTCTGCTGCTGGTGTGTAGTGTCTGTGTTTGAGTAAGGGACCTGGTGCTGGAGTGTGGAGGGTGTGTTGCCTAAGTGACCTGGTGCTGACGTGTAGGGGGTGTGTTTGAGCAGGTGACCTGGTGCTGGTGTAGGGGGTGTGTTTGGGTAAGGAACCTGGTGCTGGTGTGTAGGGGCTGTTTTTGCATCAGGGATATGGTGCTGGTGTGTAGGCTGTGGGTTTGAGGAAGGGACCTGGTTCTGGTGTGTAGGGGGTGTGTTTGCCTAAGGGACCTGGTGCTGGTGTGTAGGCAGTGTTTTTGAGTAAGGGACCTGCTGCTGGTGCGTAGGGGTTGTGTTTGAGTAAAGGACCTGGTGCTGGTGTGTAGGGGGTGTTTTTGAGTAAGGGTTCTGCTGCTGGTGTGTAGTGTCTGTGTTTGAGTAAGGGACCTGGTGCTGGAGTGTGGAGGGTGTGTTTGAGCAGGTGACCTGGTGCTGGTGTAGGGGGTGTGTTGCCTAAGTGACCTGGTGCTGGTGTGTAGGGGATGTGTTTGAGGAAGGGACATGGTGCTGGTGTGTAGGTGGTGTGTTTGTGTAAGGGACCTGGTGCTGGTGTGTAGGTAGTGTGTTTGTGTAAGGGACCTGGTGCTGGTGTGTAGAGGATGTGTTGCCTAAGTGACCTGGTGCTGGTGTGCAGGGGATGTGTTTGAGCAGGTGACCTGGTGCTGGTGTAGGGGTGTGTTTGAGGAAGGGACCTGGTTCTGGTGTGTATTGGGTGTGTTTGAGTAAAGGACCTGGTGTGTAGGGGCTGTGTTTGAGCAGGTGACCTAGTGCTGGTGTATAGGGGATGTGTTTGCGTAAGGGACCGGGTGCTGGTGTGTGGGGGATGTTTGCATAAGGCACCAGGTGCTGGTGTAGGGGATGTGTTTGCGTAAGGTACTTGGTGCTGGTGTGTAGGGGATGTGTTTGCGTAAGGCACCTGCTGCTGGTGTGTAGGGGATGTGTTTGCGTAATGGACCTGGTGCTCGTGTGTAGGGGGTGTGTTTGTGTAAGGTATCTGGTGCTGGTACGTAGGGGATGTGTTTCCGTCGGGGACCTGGTGCTGGTGTGTAGGGGATGTGTTTGCGTAAGGGACCTGGTGCTGGTGTGTAGGGGGTGTGTTTGCGTAAGGGACCTGGTGCTGGTGTGTCGGGGGTGTGTTTGCCTAAGGGACCTGGTGCTGGTGTGTAAGCAGTGTATTTGAGTCAGGGCACTGGTGCTGGTGTAGGGGGTGTTTCTGAGTAAGGGACCTGGTGCTGATGAGTAGGGGGTGTGTTTGCATAAGGGACCTGGTGCTGGTGTGTAGGGGGTTTGCGTAAGGGACCTGGTGCTGGAGTATAGAGGATGTGTTGCCTAAGTGACCTGGTGCTGGTGTGTAGCTGATGTGTTTGAGCAGGTGACTGTAGGGGGTGTGTTTGGGTAAGCGACCTTGTGCTGGTGTGTATTGGGTGTGTTTGAGTAAGGGTTCTGCTGCTGGTGTGTAGGGGGTGTTTTTGCTTAAGGGACCTGGTGCTGGTGTGTAGGCGGTGTGTTTGAGTCAGGGACCTGGTGCTGGTGTTGGTGTAGGGGGTGTTTTTGAGAAAGGGACCTGGTGCTGGTGTGTAAGGGGTGTGTTTGCGTAAGGGCCCTGGTGCTGGTGTGTAAGGGGTGTGTTTGCCTAAGGGACCTGGTGCTGATGTTTAGGGGGTGTGTTTGCTTAAGGGACCTGTTGTTGTTGTGTATTTAGTGTGTTTGAGTAAGGGACCTGGTGCTGGTGTGTAAGCGGTGTGTTTGAGTAAGGGACCATGTGCTGGTCTGTAGGAGGTGTGTTTGAGTAAGGGACCTGGTGCTGTTGTGTAGGGGATGTGTTTGAACAGGTGACCTGGTGCTGGTGTGTACGGTGTATGTTTGTGTAAGGGTACTGGTGTCTAGGGGGTGTGTTTGCATAATGGACCTGGTGCTGGTGTGTCGGGGGTGTGTTTGAGCAGGTGACCTGGTGCTGATGTGTAGGGGGTGTGTTTGAGCAGGTGACCTGGTGCTCATGTGTAGGGGGTGTGTTTGCGTAAGGGACCTGGTGCTCATGTGTAGGGGGTGTGTTTGCGTAAGGGACCTGGTGCTCGTGTGTAGGGGGTGTGTTTGCGTAAGGGACCTGGTGCTCGTGTGTAGGGGGTGTGTGTGCGTAAGGGCCCTGATGCTGGTTAGTAGAGGGTGTTTTAGAGTAAGGGACCTGATGCTGGTGTGTAGGTGGTGTGTTTGCGTAAGGGACCTGGTGCTGGCGTGTAGAGGGTGTGTTTGCATAAGGGTTCTGCTGCTGGTGTGCTGGGACTGTGTTTGAGTCAGGGACCTGGTGCTGGTTTGTAGAGGGTGTTTTTGAGTAAGTTACCTGGTGCTGGTGTGTAGCGGATGTGTTTGAGCAGGTGACCTGGTGCTGGTGTGTAAGGGGTGTGTTTGGGTAAGGGACCTGGTGCTGGTGTCGAGGGTGTGTTTGAGTAAGGGTTCTGCTGCTGGTGTGTAGGGGGTATGTTTGAGTATGGGACGTTTTGCTGGAGTATAGAGGGTGTGTTGCCTAAGTGACCTGGTGCTGGTGTGTAGGGGATGTGTTTGAGCAGGTGACCTGGTGCTGGTGTAGGTGGTGTGTTTGAGTAAGGGTTCTTCTGCTGGTGTGTAGGTGGTGTGTTTGCGTAAGGGTGCTGGTGTGTAGGTGGTGTGTTTGCATAATGTACATGGTGCTGGTGTGTAGGGGCTGTGTTTGCGTAAGGGACATGGTGCTGGTATGTAGGGTGTGTGTTTGAGTAACGAACCTGGTGCTCGTGTGTAGGGGGTGTGTTTGCATCAGTGACCTGGTGCTGGTGTGTACGGTGAGTGTTTGTGTAAGGGTGCTGGTGTGTAGGGGTTGTGTTTGCATAATGGACCGGTGCCAGTGTGTAGGGGCTGTGTTTGCGTCATGGACATGGTGCCAGTGTGTAGAGGGTGTGTTGCCTAAGTGACCTGGTGCTGGTGTGTAGGGAATGTGTTTGAGCAGGTGACCTGGTGCTGGTGTAGGTGGTGTGTTTGAGTAAGGTTTCTTCTGCTGGTGTGTAGGTGGTGTGTTTGCGTAAGGGTGCTGGTGTGTAGGTGGTGTGTTTGCATAATGTACATGGTGCTGGTGTGTAGGGGCTGTGTTTGCGTAAGGGACATGGTGCTGGTATGTAGGGTGTGTGTTTGAGTAACGAACCTGGTGCTCGTGTGTAGGGGGTGTGTTTGCATCAGTGACCTGGTGCTGGTGTGTAGGGGGTTTGTTTGCGTAAGGGACTTGGTGCTGGTGTGTAGAGGATGTGTTGCCTAAGGGAGTTGGTGCTGGTGTTTGGGGGGTGTGTTTGCGTAAGGGACCTGGTGCTTGTGTGTAGGGGGTGTGTTTGAGTAAGGAACCTGGTGCTGGTGTCGGCGTTGTGTTTGCGTTAGGCACCTGGTGGTGGTGTATAGGGGGTGTGTTTGAGCAGGTGACCTGGTGCTGGTGTGTAGGGGGTGTGTTTGAATGAGGGACCTGGTGCTGGTGTGTGCGGGGTGTGTTTGCGTCAGAGACCTGGTGCTGGTGTGTAGGGAGTGTTTGCGTAAGGGACCTGGTGCTGGTGTGTAGGGAGTGTGTTTGCGTAAGGACTAGGTGCTGGTGTGTAGCGTGTGTGTTTGAGTAAGAGACCTGGTGCTGGTGTGTAGGGGGTGTTTTTGAGGAACGGACCTGGTGCTGGTGTGTAAGGGGTGTTTTTGAGGAAGGGACCTGGTGCTGGTGTGTAGGGGGTGTGTTTGCGTAAGGGACCTGGTGCTGGTGTGTAGGGGGTGTTTTTGAGGAACGGACCTGGTGCTGGTGTGTAAGGGGTGTTTTTGAGGAAGGGACCTAGTGCTGGTGTGTAGGGGGTGTGTTTGCGTAAGGGACCTGGTGCTGGTGTGTAGGGGGTGTGTTTGAGGAAGGGACCTGGTGCTGGTGTGTAGGGTGTGTGTTTGAGGAAGGGACCTGGTGCTGGTGTGTAGAGGATGTGTTTGAGTAACGAACCTGTTGCTGGTGTGTAGGAGGTGTGTTTGCATAAGGGACCTGCTGCAGGTGTGTAGGGGCTGTGTTTGCGTAAGGGACCTGTTGCTGGTGTGTAGGAGGTGTGTTTGCATAAGGGACCTGCTGCAGGTGTGTAGGGGCTGTGTTTGCATAAGGGACCTGCTGCAGGTGTGTAGGGGCTGTGTTTGCGTAAGGGACATGGTGCTGGTGTGTAGCGTGTATTTTTGAGGAAGGGACATGGTGCTGGTGTGTTTGAGCAAGGGACCTGGTGCTGGAGTGTAGAGGGTGTGTTGCTTAAGTGACCTGGTGCTGGCGTGTAGGGGATGTGTTTGAGCAGGTGACCTGGTGCTGGTGTGTAGGGGCTGTGTTTGAGTAAGGGACCTGGTGTTGGTGTGTACGGTGTGTGTTTGTGTAAGGGTGCTGGTGTGTAGGTGTTGTGTTTGCATAATGGACCTGGTGCTGGTGTGTAGGGGGTGTGTTTGCGTCAGGGACATGGTGCTGGTGTGTACACGGTGTGTTGCCTAAGTGTCCTGGTGCTTGTGTGTAGGGGATGTGTTTGAGCAGGTGACCTGGTGCTGGTGTAGGGGGTGTGTTTGAGTAAGGGTTCTGCTGCTGGTGTGTAGGTGGTGTGTTTGTATAATGGGCCTGGTGCTGGTGTGTCGGGGCTGTGTTTGTGTAAGGGACGTGGTGCTGGTGTGTGTTTCAGGAAGGGACCTGGTTCTGGTGTGTATTGGGTGTGTTTGAGTAAAGGACCTGGTGCTGCTGTGTAGGGGCTGAGTTTGAGTAAGGGACTTGGTGCTGGAGTGTAGCGTGTGTGTTTGAGTAAGGGTCTTGGTGCTGGTCTGTAGGGGCTGTGTTTGCGTAAGGGCCCTTGTGCTGGTGTGTAGGGGTTGTCTTTGCATAAGGGACCTGGTGCTGGTGTGTAGAGGCTGTGTTTGGGTAAGGGTCCTTGTGCTGGTGTGTAGGGGGTGTGTTTGCGTAAGGAACCTGATGCTGGTTTGTAGAAGGTGTGTTTGAGTAAGGGACCTGGTGCAGGTGTGTAGGGGGTGCGTTTGCGTAAGGCACCTGGTGCTGGTGTGTAGGGTGTGTGTTTGAGGAAGGGACCTGGTGCATGTGTGTTTTGGGTGTGTTTGAGTAAAGGACCTGGTGCTGGTGTGTAGGGGGTGTGTTTGCGTAAGGGACCTGATGCTGGTGTGTAGGGGGTATGTTTGAGCAGGTGACCAGGTGTTGGTGTGCATGGTGTGTGTTTGTGTAAGGGTGCTGGTGTGTAGGGTTTGTGTTTGCATAATGGACCTGGTGCTGGTGTATAGGGGCTGTGTTTGCGTCAGGGACATGGTGCCGGTGTGTAGAGGGTGTGTTGCCTAAGTGTCCTGGTGCTTGTGTGTAGGGGATGTGTTTGAGCAGGTGACCTGGTGCTGGTGTAGGGGGTGTGTTTGAGTAAGGGTTCTTCTGCTGGTGTGTAGGGGGTATGTTTGCGTAAGGGTGCTGGTGTGTAGGTGGTGTGTTTGCATAATGGACATGGTGCCGGTGCGTAGGGGCTTTGTTTGCATAAGGGACATGGTGCTGGTGTGTAGAGTGTGTGTTTTGAGGAAGGGACCTGGTGCTGGTGTGTAGGGGCTGTATTTGCGTAAGGGACATGGTGCTGGTGTGTAGGGTGGGTGTTTGAGGAAGGGACCTGGTTCTGGTGTGTTTTGGGTGTGTTTGAGTAAGGGACCTGGTGCTGGTGTGTAGGTGGTGTTTGCGTAAGGAACCTGATGCTGGTGTGTACGAGGTGTGTTTGTGTAAGGGACCGGGTGCTGGTGTGTAGGGGGTGTGTTTGCGTAAGGGACCTGGTGCTGGTGTAGGGAATGTGTTTGCGTAAGGCACCTGGTGCTGGTGTAGGGAATGTTTTTGCATAAGGGACCTGGTGCTGGAGTGTAGGGGGTGTGTTTGCGTAAGGGTCTTGGTGCTGGTGTATAGGGGGTGTGTTTGCGTAAAGGACCTGGTGCTGGTGTGTAGGGGGTGTGTTTGCGTAAGGGACCTGGTGCTGGTTTGTAGGGTGTGTGTTTGCGTAAGGGACCTGGTGCTGGTGCGTAGGGGATGTGTGTGCGTATTGGACCTGGTGCTGGTGCGTAGGGGGTGTGTTTGAGTAAGGGATCTGGTGCTGGTGCGTAGGGGATGTGTTTGAGTAAGGGACATGGTGCTGGTGTGTAGGAGGTGTGTTTGAGTAAGGGACATGGTGCTGGTGTGTAAGGGGTGTGTTTGCCTAAGGGACCTGGTGCTGGTGTGTAGGGGGTGTGTTTGCCTAAGGGACCTGGTGCTGGTGTGTAGGGGGTGTGTTTGCGTAAGGGACCTGGTGCTGGTGTGTAGGGGGTGTGTTTGCGTAAGGGACCTGGTGCTGGTATGTAGGGGGTGTGTTTGCGTAGGGGACCTGGTGATGGTGTGTATGGGGTGTGTTTGATTAAGGGATCTGGTGCTGATGAGTTGAGGATGTGTGGCCTAAGGGAGCAGGTGCCGGTGTTTAGGGGGTGTGTTCGTGTAAGGGACTTGGGGCTGGTGTGTTGGGGTTGTGTTTGAGCAGGTGACCTGGTGCTGGTTTAGGAGGTATGTTTGAGTAAGTGACCTGGTGATGGTGTGTAGGGGGTGTGTTTGCGTAAGGGACCTGGTGCTGGTGTGTAGGGTGTGTGTTTGCGTAAGAGACCTGGTTGCTGATGTGTAGGGGGTGTGTTTGCGTAAGGGGCCTGGTGCTGGTGTGTAGGGGCTGTGTTTGCGTACGGGACATGGTGCTGGTGTGTAGGGTGTGTGTTTGAGGAAGGGACCTGGTGCTGGTGTGTTTTGGGTGTGTTTGCTTAAGGGCCCTGGTGCTGGTGTAGGGGATGTGTTTGCGTAAGGGACCTGGTGCTGGTGTTGGTAATGTGTTTGCGTAAGTGACCTGGTGCTGGTGCGTAAGAGGTGTGTTTGAGTAAGGGAACTGTTGCTGGTGTGTAGGTGGTGTGTTTGCGTAAGGGCCCTGGTGCTGGTGTGTCAGGGGTGTGTTTGATTAAGTGACCTGGTTCTGGTGTGTTGGGGTTGTGTTTGCGTCAGGGACCTGGTGCTGGTGTGTAGGGGGTGTGTTTGGGTTAGGGACCTGATGCTGTTGTGTAGAGGGTGTGTTTGAGTAAGTGACCTGGTGCTAGTGTGTAGGGGGTGTGTTTGAGCAGGTGACCTGGTTCTGGTATAGGGGGTGTGTTTGGGTAAGGGACCTGGTGCTGGTGTGTAGGGGATGTGCTTGAGCAGGTGACCTGGTGTTGGTGTGTACGGTGTGTGTTTGTGTAAGGGTGCTGGTGTGTAGGGGTTTTGGTTGCATAATGGACCTGGTGATGGTGTGTAGGGGCTGTGTTTGCGTCAGGGACATGGTGCCGGTGTGCAGTGGGTGTGTTTGAGCAGGTGACCTGGTGCTGGTGGAGAGGGTGTGTTTGAGTAAGGGTTCTGCTGCTGGTGTGTAGGGGGTGTGTTTGCGTAAGGGTGCTGGTGTGTAGGTGGTGTGTTTGTAGAATGGACATCTTGCTGGTGTGTTGGGGCTGTGTTTGTGTAAGGGACATGGTGCTGGTGTGTAGAGTGTGTGTTTGAGGAAGTGACCTGGTTCTGGTGTGTAGGGGCTGCGTTTGCGTAAGGGACATGGTGCTGGTGTAGGCTGTGTGTTTACGTAAGGGACCTGTTGAGTGTGTGTAGGGGCTGTGTTTGAGCAGGTGACCTGGTGCTGGTGTAGGGGGTGTGTTTGAGTAAGGGTTCTGCTGCTGGTGTGTAGCGTGTGTGTTTGAGTAAGGGACCTTTTGCTACAGTATAGAGGGTGTGTTGCCTAAGTGACCTGGTGCTGGTGTGTAGGGGGTTTGCGTAAGGGACCTGGTGCTGGAGTATAGAGGATGTGTTGCCTAAGTGACCTGGTGCAGGTGTGTTGCTGATGTGTTTGAGCAGGTGACTTGGTGCTGCTGTAGGGGGTGTGTTTGAATAAGGGACCTGGTGCTGCTGTTTCGGGGCTTTCTTTGCATAAGGTGCCTGGTGCTGGTTTGTAGAGGGTGTGTTTGCGTAAGGGACCTGGTGCTGATGTGCAGGAAGTGTGTTTGCGTTAGGGTCCTGGTGCTGGTTTGTCGGGTGTGTTTTGCGTAAGGGACTTGGTGCTAGTGTGTCGAGGGTATGTTTGCCTAAGGGACCTGCTGCTGGTGTGTAGGGTGTGTGTTTGAGCAGGTGACCTGGTGCTGCTGTAGGGGTGTGTTTAGGTAAGGGACCTGGTGCTGGTGTGTATTGGGTGTGTTTGAGTAAGGGACATGGTGCTGGTGTGTAAGGGGTGTGATTGAGTGTAGGACCTGGTGCTGGTGTGTAGGGAATGTGTTTGAGCAGGTGACCTGGTGCTGGTGTGTAGGTGGTGTGTTTGCGTAAGGGATCTGGTGCTGGTGTGTAGGTGGTGTGTTTGCGTAAGGGACCTGGTGCTGGTGTAGGGAATGTGTTTGCGTAAGGCACCTGGTGCTGGTGCGTAGGGGATGTGTTTGTGTAAGGGACCTGGTGCTGGTGTGTAGGGGGTGTGTTTGCGTAAAGGACCTGGTGCTGGTGTGTGGGGGGAGTGTTAGCGTACGGGACCTGATGCTGTTGTGTAGAAGGTGTGTTTGAGTAAGGGACCTGGTGCTGTTGTGTAGGGGGTGTGTTTGAGTAAGGGACCTGATGCTGTTGTGTTGGGCGTGTGTTTGCATAAGGGACCTGGTGCTGGTGTGTAGGGGGTGTGTTTGAGTAAGGGATCTGATGCTGGTGTGTTTTGGGTGTGTTTGCTTAAGGGACCTGGTGCTGGTGTGTAGGGGGTGTGTTTGAGTAAGGGACCTGGTTCTGCTATGGAAGAGGTTTGTTTGAGCAATGGACCTCGTGCTGGTGTGTAGGCGGTGTGTTTGTGTAAGGGACCTGGTGCTGGTGTAGGGGACGTGTTTGCGTAAGGGACCTGTTGCTGGTGTAGGGGATGTGTTTGAGTAAGGGACATGGTGCTGGTGTGTAGGGGATGTGATTGAGTAAGGGACATGGTGCTGGTGTGTAGGGGGTGTGTTTGAGTAAGGGACCTGGTGCTGGTGTGTAGGGGGTGTGTTTGCCTAAGGGACCTGGTGCTGGTGTGTTGGGGGTGTGTTTGCGTAAGGGACCAGGTGCTGGTGTGTAAGGGGTGTGTTTGCCTAAGGGACCTGGTGCTGGTGTGTAGGGGGTGTGTTTGCGTAAGGGACCTGGTGTTGGTGTGTATGGGGTGTGTTTGATTAAGGGACCTGGTGCTGATGAGTAGAGGATGTGTTGCCTAAGGGAGCTGGTGCTGGTGTTTAGGGGGTGTGTTCGCGTAAGGGACCTGGTGCTGGTGTGTCGGGGGTGTGTTTGAGCAGGTGACCTGGTGCTGGTGTAGGGGGTATGTTTGAGTAAGTGACCTGGTGCTGGTGTGTAGGAGGTGTGTTTGTGTAAGGGACCTGGTGCTGGTGTGTAGGGTGTGTGTTTGCGTAAGAGACCTGGTTGCTGATGTTTAGGGGGTGTGTTTGCGTAAGGGACCTGGTGCTGGTGTGTTGGGGCTGTTTGCGTAAGGGACATGGCGCTGGTGTGTAGGGTGTGTGTTTGAGTAACGGACCTGGTGCTGGTTTGTAGGGAGTGTGTTTGTGTAAGGGACCTAGTGCTGGTGTGTAGGGGGTGTGTTTGCCTAAGGGACCTAGTGCTGATGTGTAGAGTGTGTGTTTGAGTAAGGGTTCTGCAGCTGGTGTGTAGGGGCTGTGTTTGAGTAAGGGACTTGGTGCTGGAGTGTAGAGGGTGTGTTGCCTAAATGACCTGGTGCTGGTGTGTCGGGTATCTGTTTGAGCAGGTGACCTGGTGCTGGTGTAGGGGGGTGTTTGAGTAAGGGTTCTGCTGCTGGTGTGTAGGTGGTGTGTTTGCATAATGGACATGGTGTTGGTGTGTAGGGGCTGTGTTTGTGTAAGGGACATTGTGCTCGTGTGTAGAGTGTGTGTTTGCGTAAGGGACCTGGTGTTGGTGTGTAGAGGGTGTGTTGCCTAAGTGACCTGCTGCTTGTGTGTAGGGGATGTTTTTGAGCAGTTGACCTGGTGCTGTTGTAGGGGGTGTTTTTGAGTAAGGGTTCTGCTGCTGGTGTGTATGGGGTGTGTTTGAGTAATGGACCTTTTGCTGCAGTATCGAGTGTGTGTTGCCTAAGTGACCTGGTGCAGGTGTGTTGCTGATGTGTTTGAGCAGGTGACTTGGTGCTGCTGTAGGGGGTGTGTTTGAGTAAGGGACCTGGTGCTGGTGTATAGGGGCTTTCTTTGCATAAGGTACCTGGTGCTGGTGTGTAGGGGGTGTGTTTGCGTAAGGGACCTGGTGCTGGTGTGTAGGGAGTGTGTTTGTGTAAGGGACCTGGTGCTGGTTTGTCGGGTGTGTGTTTGCGTAAGGGACCTGGTGCTAGTGTGTCGGGGGTGTATTTGTGTCAGGGACCTGTTGCTGGTGTGTAGAGTGTGTGTTTGATTAAGGGACCTGGTGCTGATGTGTTTTGGGTGGGTTTGAGTAAGGGACCTGGTGCTGGTGTTTAGTAGGTGTGTTTGAGTAAGGGACCTGGTGCTGGTATGCAGGTGGTGTGTTTGAGTAAGGGTTCTGCTGCTGGTGTGTAGGGGCTGAGTTTGAGTAAGGGACCTGGTGCTGGAGTGTAGAGGGTGTGTTGCCTAAGTGACCTGGTGCTGGTGTGTAATGGATGTGTTTGAGCACGTGACCTGGTGCTGGTGTAGGGGGTGTGTTTGTGTAAGAGACCTGGTGCTGGTGTGTACGGTGTGTGTTTGCGTAACGGTGCTGGTGTGTAAGGGGTGTGTTTGCGTAAGGGACATGGTGCTGGTATGTAGCGTGTGTGTTTGAGTAAAGGACCTTGTGCTGGTGTGTAGGGGGTGTGTTTACATCAGGGACTTGGTGCTGGTGTATAGGGTGTGTGTTCGCTTCAGCGACCTGGTGCTGGTGTGTATGGGGTGTGTTTGAGTAAGGGACCTGGTGCTGCTGTGTAGGAGGTTTGTTTGAGTAAGGGACATGGTGCTGGTGTGTATTGGGTGTTTTTGCGTCAGGGAGCTGGTGCTGGTGTGTAGGGGGTGTGTTTGAGTCAGGGACATGGTGCAGGTGTGTAGGGTGTGTGTTTGAGTAAGGGACTTGGTGCTGGTGTGTAGGGAGTGTGATTGAATAAAGGACTTGGTGCTGGTGTTTAGGGCCTGTGTTTGTGTAAAGGTCCTTGTGCTGGTGTGTAAGCATTGTCTTTGCGTAAGGGACCTGGTGCTGGTGTGTAGGTGGTGTGTTTGCGTAATGAACCTGATGCTGGTGTGTAGGGTGTGTGTTTGCGTAAGAGACCTGATGCTGGTGTGTATTGGGTGTGTTTGCTGGAGGGACCTGGTGCTAGTGTGTAGGAGGTGTGTTTTAGTAAGTGACCTGGTGCTGCTATGTAAGAGGTTTGTTTAAGTAAGGGACCTGGTGCTAGTGTGTACGGGTGTGTTTACGTAAGGGACATGGTGCTGGTGTAGGGGATGTGTTTGCGTAAGGGACCTGGTGCTGGTGCGTAGGGGGTGTATTTGCGTAAGGGACCTGGTGCTGGTGTATAGGGGGTGTGTTTGAGTAAGGGACCTGATGCTGGTTTGTGGAGGGTGTTTTTGAGTAAGGGACCTGGTGCTCGTGTGTAGGGGGTGTGTTTGAGCAGGTGACCTGGTGCTGGTGTAGGGGTTATGTTTGAGTAAGGGACCTGGTGCTGGAGTGTAGAGGGTGTGTTGCCTAAGTGTCCTGGTGCTGGTGTGTAATGGATGTGTTTGAGCACGTGACCTGGTGCTGGTGTAGGGGGTGTGTTTGTGCAAGAGACCTGGTGCTGGTGTGTACGGTGTGTGTTTGCGTAACGGTGCTGGTGTGTAAGGGGTGTGTTTGCGTAAGGAACATGGTGCTGGTATGTAGCGTGTGTGTTTGCGTCAGGGACCTGGTGCTGGTGTGTAAGGGGTGTGTTTGCGTCAGGGACCTGGTGCTGGTGTGTAAGGGGTGTGTTTGCGTAAGGGACATGGTGCTGGTGTGTAGGGGGTGTGTTTACATCAGGGACCTGGTGCTGGTGTATAGGGTGTGTGTTCACTTCAGCGACCTGGTGCTGGTGTGTATGGGGTGTGTTTGAGTAAGGGACCTTGTGCTGCTGTGTAGGAGGTTTGTTTGAGTAAGGGACATGGTGCTGGTGTGTATTGGGTGTGTTTGCGTAAGGGACCTGGTGCTGGTGTGTAGGTGGTGTGTTTGCATAAGGAACCTGATGCTGGTTTGTAGGGGGTGTGTTTGCGT
The DNA here is from genome assembly GCA_026770705.1 of Isurus oxyrinchus. Taxonomy (NCBI): domain Eukaryota; kingdom Metazoa; phylum Chordata; class Chondrichthyes; order Lamniformes; family Lamnidae; genus Isurus; species Isurus oxyrinchus. The sequence goes on along the minus strand of JANJGN010000036.1, from coordinate 15,581,901 downwards.
AAGGGACATGGTGCTGGTGTGTAGGTGGTGTGTTTCCATAAGGTACCTGATGCTGGTGTGTAGGGTGTGTGTTTGCGTCAGGGACACGGTGTTGGTGTGTAGAGTGTGTGTTTGAGTAAGAGACCTGATACTGGTGTGTATTGGGTGTGTTTGCTGGAGGGACCTGGTGCTAGTGTGTAGGAGGTGTGTTTGCGTAAGGGACCTGGTGCTGGTGCGTCGGGGGTGTATTTGCGTAAGGGACCTGGTGCTGGTGTATAGGGGGTGTGTTTCAGTAAGGGACCTGATGCTGGTTTGTGGAGGATGTGTTTGAGTAAGGGACCTGATGCTAGTTTGTGGAGGGTGTTTTTGAGTAAGGGACCTGGTGCTGGTGTGTAGGGGGTGTGTTTGCGTAAGGGACCTGGTGCTGGTGTGTAGAGGGTGTATTTGAGTAATGGTTCTGGTGCTGGTGTGTAGTGGGTGTGTTTGAGCAGGTGACCTGGTGCTGGTGTAGGGGGTGTGTTTGCCTAAGGGCCCTGGTGCTGGTGTGGAGGGGGTGTGTTTGAGTAAGGGACCTGATGCTGGTGTGTAGGGGTGTATTTGCGTAAGGGACTTGGTGCTGGTGTGTAGGGGTGTATTTGCGTAAGGGACCTGGTGCTGGTGTGTAGGGGGTGTGTTTGCGTAAGGGACCTGTTGCTGGTGTGTATTTAGTGTGTTTGAGTAAGGGACCTGGTGCTGGTGTGTAAGCGGTGTGTTTGAGTAAGGGACCATGTGCTGGTCTGTAGGAGGTGTGTTTGAGTAAGGGACCTGGTGCTGATGTGTCTGGGGTGTGTTTGCATAAGGGACCTGGTGCTCATGTGTAGGGGGTGTGTTTGCATAAGGGACCTGGTGCTGGTGTAGAGCGGCTTTTTTTGCATAAGGTCCATGGAGCTGGTGTGTAGGGGGTGTGTTTGGGTAAGGGACCTGGTGCTGGTGTGTAGGGGGTGTGTTTGCGTAAGGGACCTGGTGCCGATGTGTAGGGGGTGTGTTTGTGTCAGGGACCTGGTGCTGGTGTGTATTGGGTGGGTTTGAGTAAGGGACCTGGTGCTGGTGGGTAGGAGGTATGTTTGCATAAGGGACCTGGTGCTGGTGTGTCGGGGGTGTGTTTGAGTAAGGGACCTGGTGCTGGTGTTTAGGAGCTGTTTTTGAGAAAGGGACCTGGTGCTGGTGTGTATTGGGTGGGTTTGAGTAAGGGACCTGGTGCTGGTGGGTAGGAGGTATGTTTGCGTAAGGGACCTGGTGCTGGTGTGTAGAGGGTGTGTTTGCGTAAGGGACCTGGTGCTTATGTATAGGGTGTGTGTTTGAGTAACAAACCTGGTTCTGTTGTGTAGGGTGTGCGTTTGCGTAAGGGTGCTGGTGTGTAGGGGGTGTGTTTGCGTAATTGACCTGGTGCTGGTGTGTAGGGGGTGTGTTTGAGTAAGGGACCTGATGCTGGTGTGTATAGGGTGTGTTTGCCTAAGGGACCTGGTGCTGGTGTGTGTTTGCGTCAGGGTGCTGGTGTGTAGGGATTGTGTTTGAGTAAGGGACCTGGTGCTGGTGTGTTTGCGTAAGGGTCCTGGTGCTGGTGCGTAGGGTGTGTGTTTGTGTAAGGGTCCTGGTGCTGATGTGTCGAGGGTGTGTTTGCGTAAGAGACCTGGTGCTCGTGTGTAGGGGGTGTGTTGGTGTAAGGGACCTGGTGCTCGTGTGTAGGGGGTGTGTTTATGTCCAGGACCTGCTGCTGGTGTGTAGGGGGTGTGTTCGCTTAAGAGACCTGGTGCTGGTGTGTAGGGTGTGTGTTTGCATACGGGACCTGGTGCTGGTGTGTAGGGGGTGTGTTTGAGCAGGTGACCTGGTGCTGGTGTGCAGGGAGTGTGTTTGAGTAAGGTTCCTGCTGCTCGTGTGTAGGGGTTATGTTTTCTTAAGTGAACCTGTCTTGGTGTTTTGGGTAAGGGACCTGGTGCTGGTGTGTAGGGGGTGTTTTTGTATAAGGTTCCTGGTTTAGTGCGTAGGGGGTGTGTTTGCGTAAGGGACCTGGTGCTGGTGTGTAGGAGGTGTGTTTGAGTAAGGGACCTGGTGCTGGTGTGTAGGGGGGGTGTTTGCGTAAGGGACCTGGTGCTGGTGTGTAGGTGTGTGTTTGCCTAAGGTACCTGGTGCTGGTGTGTTTTGGGTGTGTTTGCGTAAGGGCCCTCGTGCTGATGTGTTGGGGCTCTGTTTGAGCAGGTGACCTGGTGCTGGTGTAGTGGGTGTGATTGAGTGTGGGACCTGGTCCTGGTGTGTAGGGGGTGTGTTTGCGTAAGGGACCTGGTGCTGGTGTGTAGGGGGTGTGTTTCCGTCAGAGACCTGGTGCTGGTGTGTAGTGGGTGTGTTTGAGTAAGGGACCTGCTGCTGGTGTGTAGGGGGTGTGTTTGCGTAAGGTACCTGGTGCTTTTGTGTAAGGTGTGTGTTTGAGTAAGGGACCTGGTGCTGGTGTGTAGGGGGTGTGTTTGTGTAAGAGACCTGGTGCTTTTGTGTAGGGTGTGTGTTTGAGTAAGGGAACTGGTGCTGGTGTGTAGGGGGTGTGTTTGCGTAAGAGACCTGGTGCTGATGTGTAGAGGGTGTGTTTGAGTAAGGGACCTGGTGCTGGTGTGTAGGGGGTGTGTTTGGGTAAGGGTCCTTGTGCTGGTGTGTAGGGGGTGTTTTTGCGTCAGGGACCTGGTGCTAGTGTGTAGGGGGTGTGTTTGCGTAAGGGTCCTGGTGCTGGTGTGTAGGGGGTGTGTTTATGTCCAGGACCTGCTGCTGGTGTGTAGGGGGTGTGTTCGCTTAAGTGACCTGGTGCTGGTGTGTAGGGGGTGTGTTTGTGTACGGGACCTGGTGCTGGTGTGTAGGGGGTGTGTTTGAGCAGGTGACCTGGTGCTGGTGTGCAGGGAGTGTGTTTGGGTAAGGTTCCTGCTGCTCGTGTGTAGGGTTATGTTTTCTTAAGCGAACCTGTCTTGGTGTTTTGGGTGTGTTTGAGTAAGGGACCTGGTGCTGGTGTCGGGTGTGTGTTTGGGTAAGGGACCTGGTGCTGGTGTGTAGGGGATTTGTTTGCGCAAGAGACCCGGTGCTGGTGTGTAGGGGGTGTGATTGTGTACGGGACCTGGTGCTGGTGTTGGGGGTGTGTTTGATTTCGGGACCTGGTGCTGGTGTAGGAGTTGTGTTTGATTTTGGGACCTGGTGCTGGTGTGTAGGGGGTGTGTTTGATTTCGGGACCTGGTGCTGGTGTAGGGGGTGTGTTTGAGCAGGTGACCTTCTGCCAATGTCAGAAATGTGTTGGAGCAGGGCTTCTGGTGCTCGATGAGGTTCTGGAATTGTTTGACTAGTTGGTCACCAGCTTGGAAGTTTTTACACTAGTGGAGATAGACTGAAATGGTGAGCCTGATTGTTGGAGAAAGGAATATACCTAACATTATTTTGAATGCAAAAATCAGGAATGGGGATAGACTTAAATATGGAATGAATACGCACAGATGTCGGCAGTTCACCCTGTTGTCTGTGCCAGGCTCTGCAAGAGCAATGCACCTATTGCCACTGCCCTACTTTTATTCGTATGCTCCCACAAACTTCTCTTCAGATAATGATCTTTTGAATGCCGCAATGAAATCTGCCTCCGGCACACACACTCGTGCAGTGCATCCCAGATCCAAACGACTTGCTGCGTAAGGAAGGTTTCCTCAGGTCAACATTTTCTTTTGGTCAGTTAAATTGGTCCTCCGGTTCTTGATTCTACTGCCAATAGGGACAGTTTCTCCCCACCTACTCTGACCAGATTCCTTATGGCTTTGAATACCTATATCATATCTCTCCTCAGTCTTCTCTGCGTTCCTTATCACTGGAGCTATTATTATGTATCTTGCATCCCTCCTAAATTGTGGTGCCCAGAACTGGATGCATTGCCCCAGTTGAGACCAAACCAGAGTTTTATACAGATTTATCATAACTTCCTTGTTCTTGTAGTCCATGCACTTTTTTTATAAAGCCCAGAATCCCATATACATTATTAACTGCTCTCCCAACCTGTCCTGTCACCTTCAATGTTTTCTGCACATATGCACCCAGGTCCCTCTGCTCCTGCATCCCCTTTAGAATTGTAACTTTTATAATATATTGTTTCTTCCTGTTATTCCTACCAAAATATATTATTTCACACTGGTCTGCATTAAATTTCATCTGCCACATGTCTGCCCATTCTACCAGCCTGCCCATGTCCCTTTGAAGTCAGTTCACTATACTTCCAAGTTTTGTGTCATCCACAAATTTTGAAATTGTGTCCTGTGCACCAATCTAGCCATTAATATAGATCGAGAAGGGCAGGGGTCCTATCACAGACCCCCTGGGGAACCTTGCTCCAGTCCGAAAGGCAACTGTTCACCACTACTGTTTCCTGTCCATTCAACCAGTTTTGTATCGATATTGCTGCTGTCCTTTTTATTCCACGTGCTCATAAGTTTATTCCAAGTATGTTGTGCGGCACTTTATCAAATGCCTTTTGGAAGTACATCTACATCAACCTCATTGTCCTCATCTACCCTCTGTTACCTCATCAAAAAACTCAAAACAACTTAGTTAACCACAATTTGCCTTAAATCCGTGCTGGCTTTTCTTAATTTACCCACATTTTCCCAAGTGACTATTTATTTTATCCCCAATTATTATTTCTAAAAACTTCCCCACCATTGAGGCTAAACTGACTGGCCTGTAGTTGCTGGGCTTATCCTTGCATCCCCTTTGAACCAGGGTGTCCCATTTGCAATCCTACTTTGTGTTAAGGTTTGAAATGAAGCAGCTGTGCCTCGTGTGCATGGAGAAAAACACTTGAACAGACTTAAGATGCAAGGGTTTCTTCTGTGCTGTAACACCGAATTATTTTATTTTAGTTTCTCCTCAAAGGCAGGAATTCATCGCTGTGGTGCAGTTCCACATTGTTAGCTTGTCCACCTGGTCTTTTTTAATGTGAGCATTGAGGATGAATGTTTGGTCATTGCCACTGCGTGCTCACATAGCCACAGTGGTTGACCTTCCCAGCTGAGGAGCACCATGGCCAGTGATCACAGCCTTATGCTAAGTCCAGATAGTCTGTGATTGGAACCTGGAGCATCCCTCCACTATGTAGCTTAGCTTCTCACTGACCAAAATTGAAGAGCACTTAAGGGGGCTCCATTTTGGTTGCTCTGAGTAAATGTGATAGTTATTTGTTATGATTTTGTCTGCTAGGAACTGGGTTGTGACCCTCATTAATTTTATTTCCTACCTCTCGAGGTGCTTGAGAGGAACCTTTTCCCTGTTGGTTTGTGTAGATTTGATTCTAGATCTCAAAGGGAAGGACTGGTGTTCTAGGTGATTAGGTGCCTGATTTTCCTGATGTATAACAGCAAACTGATACCCAGTTGTGAAATCTTATCCACATTTGCACACGCTACTTTGGAAACCATTTAGAGCAGCAGCCATACAATGCTTTCTTGTTTATATTTGCTGATTACTCACTCTCTGATCTGTGGGGTGCCATGATTCACAACTGACATAACTCATGTCAAGTCTTGGGGTGCAAATACATTGATTTTGGAAGGCATTTGGAGCTAAGGGCTTCTATATTAGCATGAGACTGTGGGCAATGAAGGCAGCTGATTGTGAACTGCCATTACTGGTCCAGGCTTCTGAGTAATCAGCTTTGTAGTTTGTTTTACAGGTAGTAATGTTTATTAGGGTGTGAATGATCTCTATAATGAGTGAATCTAAAGAAGCAAAGCAGCTTAGAGGTAGACAGGGACTAGAGGCTAGGCAACCAGGGCAGTAGGTAGGTCTTGGGGGAAGGCAATCAGGATAGTTGGTAGGTGGAGGGGGATAGGCTTGGGATGTTGTTAAATCGTACTGTATGCCAATGAATATGTGTGAGAGAGTTTAACAGTGTGTGGTTAGTGGAGTGAAATGGTGCCCAGTGCAATGGATTGTGCCTGTCGGAGGTAATGGGCTGTGACCAGTGGGAGTCAGGAAAGTGGTGGGTGGGGATAAGGGGAACTTATGGAGAAGAGGACCTGTTTGCCATACTAGAGCTTTGTAGTTTCAGAATTTTAGAGGTGGCAAAGTTTGAGGTAAAGCTGAGTGAAGCATTCTTATAATGACTGGAAGTAAGTGAAGCCAAACTCAAATGGAACAGAAGTCCAGTCTCCTGTGGCTCATTAACCACAGTTTGTCTGACTGAAAGCAGAGGGCTTTCCCTTGCCTGTGTCAGCTTGTTGGTGTCTGCTGCCAGGGCTTAACAGATGTATGCATTGGGAATGGGAGCTGGAGAGAGGCCTGCAGCATACAATCATTCTAAGAACAGAAGCAACCCAGGACATTTCGGAAGGGAGTGAAGATCAATAAAGTGAGCATTGATGTAAAGCAGTAGTAAACATATGGCTGCCCTGCACTTGTTGGCCCTCAACCAGGCTTAATATATCTCCTGATGGGGAGGAAATGTAGACCCAGTTTCATGAGGGACTCTGCCTGCATTGCCTGAGGAACCAGCCCAGACTTCCCATCTGCTTTTGCATAGTATTACATGATAATTACAGCACAAACAGGTCTTCAGCCTAACAGGCTCATTCTGTGCTTATGTCCCACACACAAGCCTCCTCCATCTAACCTCATTAACATATCATTCTATTCCTTTCTCCATCATAGGCAGAGTAGCCTTCCCCTGAAATGTAACTGGTATTCATTTCAATTATACCTTGTGGCAATGAGTTCTACATTCTCGCCACTCCCTGGATAAAGAAGTTTCTCCTGAATTCCCTCATGGTTTCATTGATGCTTACCTTATATGATCCCTAGTTTTGTCTCCCTGAGTGGAAACATCTCTATATCTACCCTATCAAATCCTTTCATAATTTTGATGATTCTATCACACCATTGTATAGTAAATCTTTTTTGCACCTCCTCTAGTACTTATGTTATTTTTGTAAAATGGAGACCAGACTATTGACAGGAATGTTAAAGTGTGCTTCACTTCAACTTGGGGCTCTGACATCCTGTTTTTGTTTAACATTTACAAGGCCTGGGAAGAGGGCAGCTGGTAACGTTTTGTATCCTACCCTCATCATCTTGTGGTACACTGAGTGTGGCTCATTATTTATGTACCGTTCTCTTTTCTCCCTGCCGTCCCCCTCCCTCTGTGGTGACAGTGATCCTTGCCCCTTTGTTCTGCTTGGCATGCTGTAATTGTTTCTAAAAGAACATCTGTATTATTTGGCCACGCTCCCCAGCTCTAGGGTTTTTCAGGGTCTTACCTTTCATCTTTTTTAATCTTATGCCACCAGCACTTTTATGGTGGCTCCTTTGGCGCTCTTTAGTCAAATTTCAGCCTCCCTGAAGCAAGTAGCTATAAAGTGGAGCACAGAGCAGCTTTATTCTAATGTATGTATTTGTTTTCCTTAGGTCAGAGTCCAAACCGAGGACGTGGTGGAGTTCCACGATTGGGACTGAAACGAGGTGGAATGAGAGGCCGAGGAGGCCTGAGCCGAGGGGGCCCACCTGGGCGAGGAGGGATCAGTGGCAGAGGTTAGTGCTACCACTGACCCAATGCATACGTCATGTTCCTGACTGTTCACCTTCTCAAACATTTGTCTTGAATTTCAGCAATGACTCAACCTATTACACACCAGAGTAGCTATTGGGTAGCGTATGCTGGCCTGGGAATCAGAGGAGAATCCCTAATGTTCTAATTCAACACACTGGAGTGAAGCAGCAAAACGTTTTATCCTGTTGGATGAAAGAGGCTGAACAGGGTCTCGCTGCATAATAGGAACATGTATTGGATCAGCAGAGGCCACAGCATGTCGGAGGGTGATTGGAGAGAGATGTTGAGTTCTTGTGGATTGTCAGAAGATGGGGCAGAGATTTCATAAGGAGCAAGTTAGTCTTTACTAAAGTGAAAGATATTGCAGAGGGGGACTGGATAGAATGTGATATCCATTTTTAGAAAGGATGACAGAGCGAATGTGATTAACTACAGGTCAGTTAACATCTGCAATAAGGAAAATTTTAGTCTTAAGATTAAATTACTACTTACATGGGAACAGGAGGCAATTCAGCTTGAATCTATTTCTCCAATCAGTTAGACCATGCCAGATCTGTGTCCTAACTCCATCACCTGCCTTCACTCCTTATCCTTTTATACCTTTGGCTAGCAAAAGTGCATCTTTCCCTGATTCAAAATTATTAATAGAGCTAGCATTTATTGTTCTTAGTGAGAAAGAGTTCCACGCTTCTAACACCCTATGCATGGTGTTTCCTAACTTATCTCCTGAATTGCTTGACTTTGATTTTAAGATTGATTCCCTCCATCAGCAGAAAATGTTTCTCTCTCTACCCTATAAGTTGCTTTCAAAATCCTAAAAACCTTGATCAAATTGCCCTGTAACCTATATCCTATATAGGTCACCCTGTATTCCATGGAACACAAGCCAAGCGTATGTAATTTCTTCTCCTTTGAGCCCTGGTAACATTTTAGTGAATCTACAATGCATTCCTTCCAGGGCCAGTATATCCTTTATGATGTAGAGTCCAGAACTGTACACAGCCCAGTGTGATCTAACCAGGGCTTTGCATAGCTGTAGTAAAACTTCCTTCCCTTTATAATATAGCCCCCTAGTTATAAAGACTGAAATTCCATTAGCCTCTTAATTACATTTTAGTGAGCTATGTTAAGGGCCCCTTCGATCCCTTTGGACCTCCGCTGTTCCTAGCCAAAATTCCTTCGTTTTTGTCCAGATTGGATGACCTCACACTTGCTTCCATTGAGATCTATCTACTGCGGTTTTGCCCACTTGCTTAGTCTTTGTGTCTGTAATTTTATGCTCTGTCTCTGCTACTTACTATACAGTCATCTGTAAACTTGGATAAATGGCTCTCTGTTATCTTGTCATTAATAAATGTTGTGAATAGTTGAGGCCCCAGCACAGAACTTTGATTTAAGTTTCTTGTGTGTATCCTTATCAAAGCCAATTTAAAGCATATCCCATATACATTCCTCTCCTCTGTTCACTGCTTTAGTTACCTCCTCAAAATTCAATTAAGTCCATTATCATGACCTAGCATTTACAAATTCAGGTTATTTCCCCTGATCCACTCAAATTCTTAAGTGCTCAGTCACCCTGTCCTAAGTTATAGATTCTAATAACTTGCCCACAACAGCTGTTAGACTTAATATCTATTTGTGGTTTTTTTTCTCGTCCCTCTTAAATAATAGTTACATTGGCAATTTACCAACTAAAGGGGTCATTCCTGATTTTAGAGCTTTGAAAAGTATGGCTAAAGCAGTTGTAATTCCTTCACCTAGTTTCTTTAAGACCCTGCAGTGCCAGTTTTCAGGTGCTAGGGATTTATCAGTCGTTAGTGCCATTATTTTTTTCAATATTATTTGCTTGCTTACGTTAACCTTTTATAGTGCTCCAGTCCTTCCTTGATTAATAGTTTCCCTACAATGTCAGGTGCATTATCCTCATCCTAACCTCTGAAGACTGATTCAAAATAATTTCAGAGCATTATTGATGTACAGGACTGCATGTATCCTAAATAGAGAAGGCATTGTATAATCAGAATAAAACAATCCCACAATTGATCAGGTCAAAGCTTTGCAACCCTGTCATGGTGGTGAGCAATTAAACTACTAACAGGAGAAGTCATCTGAATGAGCATGTCCGTTTTCAATGATGATTGAGCCTAGCATATGAATGCAATTACCAAGGCTAAAGTGTTTGTGACCACCTTCTGCCAGAGGTGTTGATGCAGCATTTCTGAAACCCATGACCTTCATCACCTAAAAAGGCAAGGGCAGAATGAGCATGAGAAAATCATCACCTTTAAGTTCCTTGCAGGAGGCACACCATCGTGACCTAGACATTTATTGATATTCCTTCAATAATGGGTCAACATTCTGGAACACACTGCCTATTGGCACTGTGGAGCACCATTAAACCATGCACTGCAGCCGTTCAAGAAGATGGCTTTCTCGAGTGCAGCTGAAAATGGGTAGTAAATGCTAGCCTTGCCAGTGATACATGCATCTCAAGAATGAATTTTAAGCTTATGAAATGGTGAAGTAAGTTAGAACCAAACTGATCCAAATATCTGAGCGAATTACCATAGATACGAGATTAAATACAAGAGATTTAGAATACACACACTTCAGAGAATTGTGAGGCTGTGGAATTCGCTACCTTGATTAGTGGTTGAGGCAGCAACTTTCAAGTGCACTGATAGATGGTTGAAAGGATATGTGTTTGAAGAGTTACAAACATGATGTGAAGAAGACAATTTGCTAATGTGCTTGCTAAATACCAGTACAGGCTAGTTGGGCTGAATGGCCTGTTTCCATGGATTTCTATGCTGGTGCAGGGTATTTTTCACTTTTTCAATTCTTAATTTGTGCAACAATGTGTGCTGGCAAGCTATTCAACCTGGAGAAGGGCAGGTATCAGAGCCAATCCAGGCCCTATCTTTGCTTTTTTTTATTATTCATTCACAGGTATGAGCTTTGCTGGCTGGGCCCGCATTTATTACCCATCCCTAGTTGCCCTTGAGAAGGTGGTGGGTGAGCTGCCTTCTTGAACCACTGCAGTCCATGTGGTGTAGGTACACCCACAGCGCTGTTAGGGAGGGACTCCAGGATTTTGACCCAGTGACAGTGAAGGACCAGCTGATATATTTCCAAGTCAGGATGGTGAGAGACTTGGAGGGGAACATCCAGGTGGTGGTTTTCCTGTGTACCTGCTGCCCTTGTCGTTCTAGATGGTAGTGGTCGTGTGTTTGGAAGATGCTGTCGAAGGAGCCTTGGTGAATTCCTGCAGTGCAATTTACAGATGGTGCACACTGCTGCTACTGGGCGTCGGTAGTGGAGGGAGTGAATGTTTGTGGATGTGTTGCCAATCAAGTGGGCTGCTTTGTACTGCGACTTCAGTGTTGTGGGAGCTGCACTCATCCAGGCAAGTGGGGAGTATTCCATCACACTCCTGACTTGTGCCTCGTAGATGGTGGACAGGCTTTGGGGAGTCAGGAGGTGGGTTACTCAGCGCACGGTTCCTAACCTCTGACCTGTTGATAGTGGGGGATTCAGTGCTGGTAATGCCATTGAACGTCAAGGGGCGATGGTTGGATTTTCTCTTGTTGGAGATGGAACAAGATGGTCATTGCTTGACCCTTGTGTTGCGCGACTGTTACTTGCCACTTGTCAGTCCAAGCCTGGATATTGTCCAGGTCTTGCTGCATTTGGACAGGAGTCAAGCATGGTGCTGAACATCCCAACTTCTGACCTTATGATGGAAGGAAGGTCATTGATGAAGCAGCTGAAGATGGTTGGGCTGAGGACTATACCCTGAGGAACTCCTGCAGTGATGTCCTGGAGCTGAGATGACTGACTTCCAACAACCACAACCATCTTCCTTTGTGCTGGGTATGACTCCGACCAGCGGAGAGTTTTCCCTCTGATTCCCATTGACTCCAGTTTTGCTCGGGCTCCTTGATGCCACACTCGGTCACGTGCGGCCTTGATATCAAGGGCTGTCACACTCACCTCACCTCGGGAGTTCAGCTCTGTTGTCCATGTTTGAACCGAGGCTGTAATGAGGTCAGGAGCTGAGTGGCCCTGGTGGAACCCAAACTGGGTGTCAGTGAGCAGGTTATTGCTAAGCAATTGCCAATTGATAGCCCTGTTGATGACACCTTCCATTACTTAATTGATGACTGAGAGTAGACTGATGGGGTGGTAATTGGCCGGGTTGGATTTGTCCTGCTTTTTGTGTACAGACAGACCTGGGCAATTTTCCACATAGCCAAGTAGATGCCAGTGTTGTAGCTGTACTGAAACAGCTTGGCTAGGGGTGCGGCAAGTTCTGGAGCACAAGTCTTCAGTGCTATTGCTGGAATGTTGTCAGGGCCTGTCACCTTTGCAGTATCCTGTGCCTTCAGCCATTTCTTGAAATCACGTGGAGTGAATCGAATTGGCTGAAAACTGGCATCTGTGATGCTGGGGACCTCCGGAGGATGCCAAGATGGATCATCCGCTTGGCACTTCTGGCTGAAGATCGTTGCGAATGCTTCAGCCTTATCTTTTGCACTGATGTGCTGGGCTCCTCCATCATTGAGGATGGGGATATTTGTGGAGCCTCCTCCTCCAGTGAGTTGTTTAATTGTCCACCACCATTCACGACTGGATACGGCAGGACTGCAGAGCTTGGATCTGATTCGTTGGTTGTGAGATCGCTTAGCTCTGTCGATCACTTGCTGCTTATGCTGTTTGGCACACAAGTAAACCAGTGTTATAGCTTCACCAGGTTAACATCTCATGTTTAGGTGTGCCTGGTGCTGCTCCTGGCATGCCCTCCTGCACTCTTCGTTGAACCAGGGTTGATCCCCTGGCTTGATGGTAATGGTAAAGCAGGGGATATGCCAGGCCATGAGGTTATAGATTGTGTTTGAGTACAATCCTGCTGCTGCTGCTGGGCCACAGCGCCTCATGGATGCCCAGGCTTGAGTTGCTAGATCTGTTCGAAATTTATCCCATTTAGCACAGTGGTAGTGCCACACAACACGATGAAGAGAATCCTCAATGTGAAGGTGGGACTTCGTCTCCACGACAACTGTACGGCGGTCACTCCTACTGATACTGACATGGACAGATACATCTGTGGTAGACAGTTTGATGAGGATGAGGTCAAGTATGTTTTTCCCTCTTGGTTTCCTCACTACCTGCCGCAGACCCAGTCAAGCAGCTATGTCCTTTAGGACTCGGCCAGCTCGGTCTGTAGTGGTGGTACTGAGCCACTCTTGGTGATGGACTTTGTAGTCCCCCGCCCAGAGTACATTCTGCCCCCTTGCCATCCACAGTGCTCCCTCCAAGTGATGTTCAACATGGGGGAGCATTATTCATCAGCTGAGGGAGGGCAGTACATGGTAATCAGCAGGAGGTTTCCTTGCCCACGTTTGACCTGATACCATGAGACTTCATGGGGTCCGGAGTCAATGTTGAGGACTCCCAGGGCAACTCTCTCCCGACTGTATAGCACTGTGCCCCCACCTCTGCTGGGTCTGTCCTGGTGGGACAGGACATACCCAGGGATGGTGATGGTGGAGCCTGGGGCATTATCTTTAAGATATGATTCTGTGAGGATGACTATGTCAGGATGTTGCTTGACTAGTCTGTGAGACAGCTCTCCCAATTTTGGCACTCGCTCCCAGAAATTTTAGTAAGGAGGACTTTGCAGGGTGGACAGGGCTGCGATTGCCTTTGTCATTTCCGGTGCCTAGGTTGATGTCAGGCAATTCATCCATTTTCATTCCTTTTTTGATGACTTTGTAGCGGTTTGCTAAGTGGCTTGCTAGGCTATTTCAGAGGGCATTTAAAAGTCAACCACATTGATGTGGGTCTGGAGTCACATGTAGGCCAGACCAGGTAAGGATGGTAGATTTCCTTCCCTAAAGGACATTAGTGAACCAGATTGGTTTTTATGACAATCGACAATGGTTTTGTGGTCATTAGACTTTTAATTCCAGATTTTTATTGAATTCAAATTCCAGCGTATGCCATGGTGGGATTCAGGTCTGCAGAAGTCCCTTTCCAGCAAGAATCTTTGGATAGTGATCAGGAGCCATACTCCTATCTGATTCTGCCTTCCATTTGCAGTGATGATAATGATGCCAATGATAATTTAGCCCCATTCCTAACCTTGGTTGAGATACAGGCCCTGGATTTTTACCTGAAACTTTTGGGCGTACACAAAGCACCAACATAAAGTCTCACCAAACAAATGATGATTCACTTGATTGCGCCCTAGTCATAAGATCATACGAAATAGGGGCCGAGTAGGTTATTCGGTCCATCAAACCTGCTCCATCATTCAATAAGATCATGGTTGATCTGATTGTGGCCTTAAGTCCATTTTCCTTCCTGCCCTGCATAATCCTCAATTTTCTTATCAAATCAAAAATCTGTCTAACTCAGAGCTAAATATATTCATTGACCCAGCCTCCACTATTTGCTGGGGAAGAGAACTAGAAACACTAACAACCTTTTGAGAGAAAAAAAATCCCCCTTATCGCTGGGATCCCTTAATTTTAAACTCTGTTCTCTAGTTCCAGATTCTTCCGTGGGAGGAGACATCCTCTCAGCATCTGCCCTGTCAAGTTTCCTCGGAATCTTATGTTTCAATAAGATCACCATCCTTCGAAACTCTGAGTACAGGCCCAACCTGCTCAACCTTTCCTCATAAGACAAACCCCTCATGCCAGGAATCTGTCTAGTGAACCACCTCTGAACTGCTTCTCATGCAAGTGTACCTCCTTAAGTAAAGAGACCCAAAACTACACAGCACTCCAGGTGCGGTCTCACCAATGCGCTGTACAATTGTAGCTAGAATTCCCTACTTTTATACTCCGCCCCTTTACAATAAAGGCCAACATCCCATTTGCCTTCCTAATTACTTCCTGTACTGGTATGCTATTTTTTGTGCTTTAGGTACAAGGACACCCAGATCTCTCTATACAGCAGCATTCTGCAGTCTCTCCATTTAAATAATATTCTATTCTCCATGCCAAAGTGGGTATTCTCAAGTTTCCCACATTATATGCTGTATCTGCCAGATGTTTGCCCACTCACTTGACCTATCGATATCTCTTTGCAGGCTCTTTGTGTCCTCTTCACAACTTGCTTTCTTACCTATCTGTGTTTCAGGTCGTGGAGGAATAGTGGGTCGTGGTAGAGGTGGTTTCCCAAGTCGAGGCAGGGGCCGGGGGCGAGGAAGAGGAGCAACCCGTCCCCCACTGACCCGAGAGCAGCTGGACAATCAACTGGACGCGTACATGTCGAAAACGAAGGGTCACCTTGATGCTGAGCTTGATGCTTACATGGCACAAGCAGATGGCGAAGCAAATGATTAGCACCATTCGTATGGGAGATGCTAGTTTTACTGATAGTATCCGAACTTGAATCGCAAATCTAGCGAAACTATACAGGAAACGAAAGAAGACTTTTCGGGAAACATATAAGCTGTATTTGAACTGACAAACGGTCGGATGTCAAAGGTTTTGCTTTTTAATTCCTTTCCTTTGACGTTTTTACATTTTGAGAAGTTCATGGTTCTGTTTGGAAACCCCTCTGTTCTTTTCAATTGTGTAATCATCATGCCACTGTATAAAGTTTATTCTCTTTCCTTAGAGACTGAGGATATTGTAGTTTCAAAGGTTGTTTTTACTGTGTTAAAACCTTCCCGTCCCTTGTTTTTAGAGTGGAGACTGCATTAACGTTCTGCCACTTTGTGGCAGAATCTGTTTATCATAAAATTTTAGAGTTCTAAAGATCTGCTGTTGGTTTTTTCTGCTGCAGACTTAATGTGTTTGTTTTTCTTTCACCTCATCCCTGTCTTTGGGCAGTAGGTTGTGGTAATTTAAGCAGACGGACGGATAACCTTCTCAATCTCTTTAGGCTTCTCGGTCTAGTTTTCAGGAATGAAAATGGAGTGTCCATCTGGTGTGCATCTGAGGTGCACTGTGATGGCATTGTGCAGTTTTTACTAAACATTCTCCATTAGATGTCACTGGTGTCCTACTGAAGCCAAGTATTCCATTGATCATATCTCACCCCACCTGTGACACCGAATTCCCAGCTTCACCTACCGGCACAGCATTCCAGAAATGCCCATCTTCCTGTCCCCACCTACATCATTCTGAGAAAACCCAGTTTCGCATCCAGATACAGCTTTCCAGGACTGCCCAGCCCTACTCCACAGCCCCACCTCTCCGACACAGCATTCTGGGCGTGTCCCAGATCCCATCTCTGGGGTGTTTTGTGTGTGTGTGTGTGTGTGTGTGTGTGTGTCCCACTTGGGTGCTGCTTATTCACCTTTATTCATCACTGCATCCTTCAACTACAGGTAACTCTTAGGAGGAAAGCTGGACAACTGGCTGCATTTTGTTCACTGATGTACAGTCCTTGCATCAATTGTGTTGAAGGAATATAAGCAGCGAATTGCAGGAGCTCTGTCCAGTTGGCAAGATAGGAGTGGTTTAAGAATTTTAAAAGGGGAGGATGGGAGAGGCATTGGAGGAAGATGATGTGGGTGTCAAATTCTGCAGACGGGTCAAAAGGGTGAGGAGGGAAAGTTACCTTTGTCACAGTCACATGATGTCATTTGTTCAAATAATGCAGGTAAGGGACAGGTTTGTATTTGCTTGATGCATAAATGCAGGCATGGATTGAAGCTAATTTAAGGTGTTTTGAGGATTGAGCCCTCTAATTGAACACCAGGTCAAAATTTTAGGCCAATTTGGGCAAATCGCATTGGATGTACATACATCGTACCCTTTGAGAAAGTTTCATAAGGGCACATTTTGGTGCACCACCTGGTACCATAAGCCCATGCCTCCCAAGTTCCCTGGTTTCTGCGGTGTGTGAAAGTCAGTTACTTTTGTGGATCAATGTATTACTCATTATTAAACTGCTATCTTGTAAACCTAGAGGCACTGAGGCTGATTATATTGCCTTCATTTCTGCCAAATTGAAATTTGCTAACTTGGCACAGCAGGCAATGAGTCCTTATTTGATCTGCCAGTTGCTACTGAGATCAAGTTGTTCCAAATATAGGTGGTAGCAGCAGAAGTAAGAAGATAGATAGTCGTTTGGTAGTAGAGAACTTCAGTCTTGTTGAAAAAAGATTTTTTTTGTTGCAGCTTTTTGTCGAAAAGGGACTTGTGCAACACAGGACATCTTCCGGCATCGCAGCTTGAATCTATTCTCTTAGGTTTGTTACTACGTAAATAGTTTGGTGTTTTCTCTTGCTGCATTAGTGAAGGGACTGGCTCCTGTGAGTGTCGCCTTGGAGTTACTGAACAGACCTATTTCTGCATATTCTGATGAAAGGTTGCTGACCTGAAATGTTCAGTTTCTTGCCCCACAGATGCTGCCAGACCTGGGTGGTTCCAGCATTTTCTGTTTTTATTTTAGAGTTCTGGCAGTGGCAGTAATTTACTTTTCAATTTGTTCATGTTGTTTGTTCTTTTGCTACATGGAAAGAGAATAATCATGGGACTGGCAAGCAGCTGTGTGGTGGTTGGATATTTAACTGTGGAGGGTTTAACACCTAAGTTACCTGATGTCTGCATGTGCCTTTTCTGCTACAGCTGTGGGATGGTCAGAAGCAGGAGCTCTGCCTCAGGTTAATTGGAGCCAGTTAGAGTCTGTACCTATATCCTGTGGACTAAATTTTCATTCAACAGTTAATTGCATTTGTAAAATATTTGTTGCAATGTGAAAGGAGTATACTTCTAACCCATTTATTATCATGTGATGTAAAGGGTATCCATGCCCTTTGTAAATAAATACTGTAATACACCCAAGGGTAAGAAATGGTTAAATTTATGATATTGGATCCTGAGTCTAGCCAGGTCACAATGAACACAAATCTATTAATAACAGATCATTTACTTGGAACAACATTCACAAATGACCTGGCACAACATATACATTCGAACGTACATATTAGGAGTAGACCACTCAAGTCTGCTCCACCGTTCAATAAGATCATGTTGTAGAATAAACTTTGCATTCCTGCTAACCTTTCACACACCCTTCTTTCTCCCCACCCCACCAATGCTAATAAAGAATCTACCTCTGCCTTAAAAATATTGAAGGACTGCTCCCATCACCTCTTCAGGAAGGGTTCCAAAGACTCAATCATTGAGAGAAAAAAATTCTCATCTCTCTCTTAAATGGACAGCCCCTTATCTTAAAACAGAGGACCCTCAAACTAGATTCTCCCACAAGAGAAAACATCCTCTCCACATCCACCCTGTCAAGACTTGTCAGGATCTTATGTTTTAATCAAGTTGCCTCTTACTCTTCTAAACACCAATGGATGCAAGCCCAGCCTGTATCCTTTCCTCATAAGACAACCCCCTCCCATTCCAGGTATTAGTCTTGTAAACTGCCTCTGAACTGCTTCCAATGTATTTACATCCTTAAAGAGACCAAAGTACATAGTAAAGAGTACACAGTACTCAAGATGTGGCCTCACCAGTACCCTATGTATCACCTTTGGACTGGTAACCCTGTTGCAAATGTTGGACAGAATGCAAGTCTCATGAGGTTCAGTTACATAAAAGACTTGCATTTATGCAGCGTTTCACGACCTGAGAGTGCCACAAAATGATGTAATGTAGGAAATGTCTAGATTGTGTAACAACCGGGCTGGGAGGAGTGTGTGAATTATCAAGCTCCACTACTCTGCAGGCTATACCATTAATTTAAATGTTTAATTTCTCACCAAAATGGCCAATTGTTTACCTGTACTTCTAGTACCCGGAAGAAAAGATACTAACCAGGCTTTTTTTTAAAAAAACTCCTTTTAAACAAGTTTGAAGAACTGGCTGACACGCGGTTGTAATTTGGAAGTGTCAGTAACCCTTTTACAGTTCCCCAGCTCACGTGCGTGCACACAGGCAAATAGGCCCCCAGGTACTCTCTGCAGACTTGGGCAGATGGAAAAGAAAATTTTCTTAGAGAAAAAAATTAAAGTTCACGGAGGTTCAATGCTGTAGGTCTGAAGCTCCCTCGGGTGAGTACTCTCTCCATACGTATTGGAGTGCCAGCCTAGATTTTTGTACCTTGTAGTTGCCAGGAAGCTCACCACCAATGCTACATGTGGAGGAGAGTATGGCTGGACCAATTCTCCCTGTCTCAACTAGCAAGTTCAAAATTATGCAGACAAACTGCACTCAGATGAGGATTATCTGGCTACAGGTGGTGAACCCCACACTGTTTCACAAAGCAGAAAGAGAGCAAGCTGGACAGGGTAGCCTTCTGCTCTCAGCCCTTCCCCAAAAAGAGACAGTAAAACCACAGGTTCAAACTTGAAGTTTGCTTTTGACCCTTTTACAAAAATTCTCAGGCAGCCCCCAATGTCCAAATAATGCAATGTCTTTGCATATTTTAAAAATAAGAATCCAGTTTAAAGAGATAGGATTCTAACAATTGAGGACTAAATAATCTGTTTAATTTGATTGAGGGATGAATGTTGACCAAAGCACAGGGGATAACTCTCCTCTTCAAAATAGTGCCATGGCATCACCTGAGAGGACAGATGGAGTTTCAGTTTAATGTCTCGCCTGAAAAAGGGTACCTCCAACAATGCAGAACTTCCTCAGTACTGTATTGGAGTGCCAGCCTAGATTTTGTACTCCAGCCTCTGGAACCCACACAGCCACAACTAATACATAATGTGACACATGAACTGATGGAACATCTTTGTATGCCAACTACCAGGCATGGTACAGTTGTTGGGTGACTCCTTGGATAATCAGGATGAGAGTCTCCAATCCAGAGTTCAAGGGTTAGAAAAGAATTCTGAATGGTAGAGCATTATGAGTGTCAGCTCTGTAATTAAGAGCATTTGGCTCCTCAAACTCGCTCTGCCATTCCCCTAAGATCATGGTTAATCTGACAGGCCTTCACTCCACTTTCCTGCTTGCCTCCCATTCAATAAATTTAATGACCCAGCCTCCACAGCTTGCTGGGGAAGAGAATTCCAAAAGATAGCGACTCTGAGGGGAGAATGTCCTCATCTCTGTCTGAAATGGGCGTCCTCTTATTTTTAAGTTGTGCCCTTTATTTCTAGATTCCCCACGAGAGGAAACATCCTCAGTGAATATGGATCCAACCTGCTCAACCTTTCCTCATGTGACATACCCCTCATCCAAGGAATCAGCCTAATGAACATTTTCTGAACTACTTCCAGAGCAAGTATGTTCCTCCTTAAGTAAGGTGGCCAAAACTGTACACAGTACTCTTGATGTGGTCTCATCAATACTCTGTACAGTCGTAGCTTTTATACCTCATCCCCCTTGCAATAAAAGCCAACATTCCGTTTGCCTTCCTTAATTACTTGCTGTACCTGCATGTTGCTGTTTCAGATGTTTTCTCCTGGATTTGCTTTGATCAGGATATTTTAAACTGCAGCCCCTGAAACTTCGTTTCAGTCACATGACTGCAGGGTTAACACTTCTGTCCAAACCACCATGATATAATGACAGTTGACAGTGGTCATTCACTCTTATCTCTGTCCCAACTTGAGCTCAAATATTCTCCTTTTGTTCAATAAAGCACTCGGAGAAAAACAGCCCAGAGATCCCATATTCCTCAAACACTGGTCCATCCTTAGACAATGAGATCTTCACTGATAACTGTGAAGTAATCTTAGGTCTGTGTTTAACTAAATATTGGCCACAGAATTGAATACTGTCCACAGTTTAAATTCCCATACTCACATGGGAAGTTGCAGTCATCTTAAGAGGTTTGTGGCCACTTTCACAATGTATGATCTTACAGTCCATAATATCCAATAGCTTCATGCTTATTGAGTGCAAGAGGAGGATCCTGGGATAGGCAGTCTGCAGCACCTAGAGGAGAGGTTGGCGGAGATTTAAAAAGAGCGGGAGCTGAGTGAGAGCAGAGATTTAAAAAGAGCAGGAGCTGAGAGAGTGGAGATTTAAGAAGAGTGGTAGCGGAGATTTAATAAGCAGGAGCTGAGAGACTGGAGATTTAAGAAGAGCGGTAGCAGAGATTTAATAAGAGCAGGAACTGAGAGAGCGGAGATTTAAGAAGAGCGGGAGCGGAGATTTAAGAAGAGCGGGAGCGGAGATTTAAGAAGAGCGGGAGCGGAGATTTAAGAAGAGCGGGAGCGGAGATTTAAGAAGAGCGGGAGCGGAGATTTAAGAAGAGCGGGAGCGGAGATTTAAGAAGAGCGGGAGCGGAGATTTAAGAAGAGCGGGAGCGGAGATTTAAGAAGAGCGGGAGCGGAGATTTATTAAGAGCGGGAACTGAGAGAGTGGAGATTTAAGAAGAGCGGGAGCGGAGATTTAAGAAGCGGGAGCTGAGAGAGCAGAGATTTAAGAAGAGCGGGAGCGGAGATTTAAGAAGAGCAGGAGCTGAGAGAGCGGAGATTTAAGAAGAGTGGGAGCGGAGATTTAATAAGAGCAGGAGCTGAGAGAGCGGAGATTTAAGAAGAGCGGGAGCGGAGATTTAATAAGAGGAGCTGAGAGAGCGGAGATTTAAGAAGAGCGGGAGCGGAGATTTAATAAGAGGAGCTGAGAGAGCAGAGATTTAAGAAGAGCGGGAGCGGAGATTTAAGAAGAGCAGGAGCTGAGAGAGCGGAGATTTAAGAAGAGCGGGAGCGGCGATTTAATAAGAGGAGCTGAGAGAGTGGAGATTTAAGAACAGCGGGAGCGGCGATTTAATAAGAGTAGGAGTTGAGAGAGTGGAGATTTAAGAAGAGCTGGAGCGGAGATTTAAAAAGCGAGAGCTGAGAGAGTGGAGATTTAAGAGCGGGAGCGGAGAGAGTGGAGATTTAAGAAGAGCGGGAGCTGAGAGAGTGGAGATTTAAGAAGAGCGGGAGCTGAGAGAGTGGAGATTTAAGAAGAGCGGGAGCTGAGAGAGTGGAGATTTAAGAAGAGCGGGAGCTGAGAGAGTGGAGATTTAAGAAGAGCGGGAGCTGAGAGAGTGGAGATTTAAGAAGAGCGGGAGCTGAGAGAGTGGAGATTTAAGAGCGGGAGCTGAGAGAGTGGAGATTTAAGAAGAGCGGGAGCGGAGATTTAATAAGAGGAGCTGAGAGAGTGGAGATTTAAGAAGAGCGGGAGCTGAGAGAGCGGAGATTTAAGAAGAGCGGGAGCTGAGAGAGTGGAGATTTAAGAAGAGCGGGAGCGGAGATTTAATAAGAGGAGCTGAGAGAGTGGAGATTTAAGAACAGCGGGAGCGGCGATTTAATAAGAGTAGGAGTTGAGAGAGTGGAGATTTAAGAAGAGCTGGAGCGGAGATTTAAAAAGCGAGAGCTGAGAGAGTGGAGATTTAAGAGCGGGAGCGGAGAGAGTGGAGATTTAAGAAGAGCGGGAGCTGAGAGAGTGGAGATTTAAGAAGAGCGGGAGCTGAGAGAGTGGAGATTTAAGAAGAGCGGGAGCTGAGAGAGTGGAGATTTAAGAAGAGCGGGAGCTGAGAGAGTGGAGATTTAAGAAGAGCGGGAGCTGAGAGAGTGGAGATTTAAGAGCGGGAGCTGAGAGAGTGGAGATTTAAGAAGAGCGGGAGCTGAGAGTGGAGATTTAAGAAGAGCGGGAGCTGAGAGAGTGGAGATTTAAGAAGAGCGGGAGCTGAGAGAGTGGAGATTTAAGAAGAGCGGGAGCTGAGAGAGTGGAGATTTAAGAAGAGCGGGAGCTGAGAGAGTGGAGATTTAAGAAGAGCGGGAGCTGAGAGAGTGGAGATTTAAGAAGAGCGGGAGCTGAGAGAGTGGAGATTTAAGAAGAGCGGGAGCTGAGAGAGTGGAGATTTAAGAAGAGCGGGAGCTGAGAGAGTGGAGATTTAAGAAGAGCGGGAGCTGAGAGAGTGGAGATTTAAGAGCGGGAGCTGAGAGAGTGGAGATTTAAGAAGAGCGGGAGCTGAGAGTGGAGATTTAAGAAGAGCGGGAGCTGAGAGAGTGGAGATTTAAGAAGAGCGGGAGCTGAGAGAGTGGAGATTTAAGAAGAGCGGGAGCTGAGAGAGTGGAGATTTAAGAAGAGCGGGAGCTGAGAGAGTGGAGATTTAAGAAGAGCGGGAGCTGAGAGAGTGGAGATTTAAGAAGAGCGGGAGCTGAGAGAGTGGAGATTTAAGAAGAGCGGGAGCTGAGAGAGTGGAGATTTAAGAAGAGCGGGAGCTGAGAGAGTGGAGATTTAAGAAGAGCGGGAGCTGAGAGAGTGGAGATTTAAGAAGAGCGGGAGCTGAGAGAGTGGAGATTTAAGAAGAGCGGGAGCTGAGAGAGTGGAGATTTAAGAAGAGCGGGAGCTGAGAGAGTGGAGATTTAAGAAGAGCGGGAGCTGAGAGAGTGGAGATTTAAGAAGAGCGGGAGCTGAGAGAGTGGAGATTTAAGAAGAGCGGGAGCTGAGAGAGTGGAGATTTAAGAAGAGCGGGAGCTGAGAGAGTGGAGATTTAAGAAGAGCGGGAGCTGAGAGAGTGGAGATTTAAGAAGAGCGGGAGCTGAGAGAGTGGAGATTTAAGAAGAGTGGGAGCTGGAGCTGAAAGCTGCACAAGGACGTCATGATTCAAAAAGTGACGATGCAGGGGAGGCAGCTGGTAAGTAGGGTCAGGTCACTACTTCTACTTTTTCTACTAATTAAAATTTTTTTATTCACTCACAGGATGTGGGCTTCGCTGGCTAGGCCAACATTTATTACCCATCCCTAGTTGCCCTTGAGAAGGTGGTGGGTGAGCTGCCTTCTTGAACCGCTGCAGTCCATGTGGTGTAGGTACACCCACAGTGCTGTTAGGGAGGGAGTTCCAGGAATTTAGTCCAGTGACAGTGAAGGAACAGCAATATACTTCCAAGTCAGGATGGTGAGTGGCTCGGAGGGGAACTTTCATGTTCCCATCTATCTGCTGCCCTTGTCCTTCTAGATGGTAGTGGTCATGGGTTTGGAAGGTGCTGTCTAAGGAGCCTTGGTGAATTCCTGCAGTACATCTTGTTGATGGTGCACACTGCTGCTACTGTGCGTCGGTGGTGGAGGGAGTGAGTGTTTGTGGATGTGGTACCAATCAGCGGATTTCTTTGACCTGGACGGTGTCCAGCTTCTTAAGTGCTGGACTGATCCAGGCAAGTGGGGAGTATTCCATCACATTCCTGACTTTGTATTTGGTGGACAGGCTTTGAGGAGTCAGGAGGTGAGTTACTCATCGCAGGATTCCTAGCCTCTTACCACCTCTTGGAGCCACAATATTTATATGGCTAGTTCAGTTTCTGGTCAATGGTAACCCCCCCAGGATGTTGATTGTGGGGGATTCAGCGATGGTAATGCCATTGAACATCAAGGGGCAATGGTTGGAGTCTCTCTTGTTGGAGATGGTCATTGCCTGACACTTCTGTGGTGCAAATGTTACTTGCCACTTGTCAGCCCAAGCCTGGATATTGTCCAGGTCTTGCTGCATTTGGACATGGGCTGCTTCAGTATCTGAGGAGTTGTGAATGGTGCTGAACATTGCGCAATCATCAGCAAACATCCCAACTTCTGACCTTATGATGGAAGGAATGTCATTGATGAAGCAGCTGAAGATGGTTGGGCCGAGGACACTACCCTGAGGAACTCCTGCAGTGATGTCCTGGAGCTGAGATAACTGACCTCCAACAACCACAACCATCTTCCTTTGTGCTCGGTATGACTCCGACCAGTGGAGAGTTTCCGCCTGATTCCCATTGACTCCAGTTTTGCTAGGGCTCCTTGACGCCACACTTGGTCAAAAGTTGTCTTGATGTCAAGGGCAGTCACACTCCCCTCACGTCGGGAGTTCAGCTCTGTTGTCCATGTTTGAATCAAGGCTGTAATGAGGTCAGGAGCTGAGCGGCCCTGGCGGAACCCAAACTGGGTGTCGGTGAGCAGGTTATTGCTAAGCAAGTGCCACTTGATAGCACTGATGACCCATCCATTACTTTACTGATGACGGGGAGAGTAGACTGATGGGGCGGTAATTGGCCCGGTTGGATTTTCCCTGCTTTTTGTGTACAGGACATACCTGGGCAATTTTCCACAAAGCCGGATAGATGCCAGTGTTGTAGCTGTACTGGAGCAGCTTGGTTAGGGGTGTGACAAGTTCTGGAGCACAAGCCTTTGTAGTGTCCAGTGCCTTTGGCCATTTCTTGATATCAGGTGGAGTGAATTGAATTGGCTGAAGATTGGCATCTGTGATGCTGGGGACCTCCGGAGGAGGCCGAGATGGATCACGCACTTGGCGCTTCTGGCTGAAGATCGTAGCAAATGCTTCAGCCTTATCTTTTGCACTGATGTGCTGGGCTCCTCCATCACTGAGGATGGGGATATACGTGGAGCCGCCACCTCCAGTGAGTTGTTTAATTGTCCACCGCCACTCACGACTGGATGTGGCAGGACTGCAGAGCTTAGGTCTGATCCATTGGTTGTAGGATCGCTTAGCTCTGTCCATCACTTGCTGCTTATGCTGTTTGGCAGACTAGTAGTCCTGTTTTATAGCTTCATCAGATTGGCACCTCATTTTTAAGTATGCCTGGTGCTGCTCCTGTCATGCCCTCCTGCACTCTTCATTGAACCAGGGCTGATCCCCTGGCTTGATGGTAATGGTAGAGTGGGGAATATGCCATGTGAGTGGGCCATGAGGTTACAGATGGTGTTTGACTACCATTCTGCTGATGGCCCACAGCATCTCATGAATGCCCAGTCTTGAGTTGCTAGATCTGTTTAAAATCTATTCCATTTAGCACAGTGGTAGTGCCACACAACACGACGAAGGGTTTTCGTCTCCACAATGACTGACTGACTGTGCAGTGATCACTCCTAATACTGTCATGGACAGATGCATCTGCGGCAGGCAGGTTGGTGAGGACCCTCTTGGTCCCTCACCACTGCCACAGGCCCAGTCTAGCAGCTATGTAATTTACTGCTCGGTCAGTAATGGTGCTACCAAGCCACTCTTGGTGACGGACATTGAAGATCCCACCCAGAGTACCTTCCTTGCCCTTGCCACCCTCAGTGCTTCCTCCAAGTGATGTTCAACATGGAAGAGCATTGATTCATCAGTTGACGGAGGGCGGTATGTTGTAATCAGCAGAAGGTTTCCTTGCCCCTGTTTGACCCGATGCCATGTGGCTTCACGGAGCCTGGAGTCAATGTTGAGGGTTCCCAGGACAACTCCCTCCTGACTGTATACTACTGTGCCACTGCCTCTGTTGGGACTGTCCTGCCTGTGGGACAGGAGATATCCAGGGGATAGTGGAGTCTGAGACATTGTAAGATATGATTCCGTGAGGATGACTATCTGGGAGGCAGCTGGCCCCCAGATGTTAGTCAGGAGATTGACAGGGCTGTGATTGCCATTGTTGGTACCTAGGTCGATGTCAGGTGATCTGTCCGGTTTCATTCCTTTTTTGTGTCTGCTGTGGTTTGCTAGGCCTTTTCAGAGGGCATTTAAGGGTGGGTCTGGAGTCACATGTAAGCCAGACCTGATAAGGACAACATATTTCCTTCCCGAAAGGGCATTAGGTTTTTACAATGATCGAGAATGGTTTCTTGGTCATAATTGGATTTTTAAACCCAGATTTTTTTATTGAATTCAAATTCCACCATCTCCCGTGGCAGGATTTGAAGCCGGGTCCTCAGAGCATTACCTTGGGTCTCTGAATTACTAGTCTAGTGACGATACCACTACGCCATCACCACCCTGCAGTCCATTAGCTTAAACAAAATATGGTGAGGACTTTGGACTGTAGTGGGAGTGATTCGAGTGGAATAAAGCCCCTAGCATAATTAGTATTTTTTTAAAGGGAGTAACTAATGAGCTTAATCTAAAGGGAAGACAAGACAGCAGAGCTCGCACCTGTGATATACTCCTCCTGCGCTATGTGGGAAGCCATGACACTTCATAACCCTGTGTGCAAGAAGTGTGTATAGCTGTAGCTACTGCCTAACAGCATTTCGGAGCTGGAGCTGAGGGTGGATTCACTGTGGATTTAGTGCATTTGGATTTCAAGAAGGCTTTTGATAAGAGCCCACATAAGAGGCTAGTGGGCAAAATTAAAGCACATAGGATTGGGGGTAATACACAGACATGGATTGAGAATTGGTTGACAGAGTGGAAACAGAGTATGAATAAATGGGTCTTTTTCCAAGTGGCAGGTGGTAACTAGTGGTGTAGGGATCAGGGATCAGTGCTTGCGCCCCAGCTATTCACGATATATGTAAATTACTTGAATGAGGAAACCAGATGCAATATTTCCAAGTTTGCTAACAACACAAAACTGGGCAGGGTTGAGTTGTGAAGAGGCTGTAAAGAGGCTTCAGGGTGTTTTAAACAAGTTGTATTTGTGGGCAAACCATGGCAGATGCAGTATAACGTGGATAAATGTGAAGTTAAATGCTTTGGTGTGAAGGATGGCAGAGTATTATTGAAATGGTGATATATTGGGAAATGTGGATGTACAGAGGGATCTGGGTGTCCTTGTACATCAGTCAGTGAAAGTAAACAGGCAGGTGCAGCAAGCAATTAGGAAGGCAAATGGTCTGTTGGCCTTCATTGCAAGAGGATTTGAGTTCAGAAGTAAGGATGTCTTACTGCACTTATACAGGGTCTTAGTGGGACCACACTTGGAATATTGCGTGCAGTTTTGCTCTCCCTACCTAAGCAAGGATATATATATGCCATAGAAGGAGTGCAACAAAGGTTCACTAGGCTGATACTGGGGATAGCAGGACTGTCATAAAAGGAGAGATTGGTTCGACTGGGCCTGTGTTCATTAGAGTTTAGAAGAATGAGAGAGAATCTGATTGAAACACATAAAATTCTAACAGAGCTAGACAGACTAGATGCAGGGAGGATATTTCCCCTGGTTGGGGAGTCTAGAACCTGGGGCCACGATCTCAGGCTACAGGGCAGGCCAATTAGGACTGAGTTAAGGAAAAATTCCTTCACTCAGAGGGTGGTCAACCTGTGGAATTCTTCCTCACAGAAGGCTGTGGAGGCTGGGTCACTGAGTACATTGAGAAAGAAATTGATATAAAGTTTTTGGATATTAAGGGCATCGAGATGTATGGAGAGAAAGCAGGAATGTGGATATACACACTTTAATTTTTTTCTTATTTAAATGTCTTTAGAAACTCTAATTGTTTTGATATTTCTAGGTAGCTTTCTCTTGCGCTCTAATTTCCTCCTCCTTATTAATCTTTTAGTCATGTTTTGATGATTTTTATATTCTGTCCAAACTTCTGACCTGTCACCCATCTTTGCATAATTATATGCTTTTTCTTAAAGTTTGATGCTTTAACTTTTTGAGTTAATCACGGAGAGGGCTTGAGTATCCCTGACATGCCCTTATGGGAGTGTAATTTATAGAAAATCCCATATTCAGTGTAAGATAGCAATTAGAAGGCTCAGTGACAGTAGTGGAAAGAGGTAGGTGTCACCGGTGTTCATTTTTGCAGCTCACTGAGGGTCAATTCTAGGGGTAAAAGAAGGCCAAGGAATGGGTTTGAAAAGGTGACCTTGCAGGAAAGGAGGAGAAGCCGATGGAGAAGAATTGTGATTATGTTGGGGATGGAATTAGAAGGAGACAGTGCTGAAGAGGGGAAGTAATTTTTCTATATTCTTTTGTAGAGCAATTATGTTCTTGCTGCTGCTATGGTTAGTGAAAATTGATGCAAAATATTTATTTCATATTTCCAGCATACCTTTATCATTTGTACTAGACTTCTTCCTTCACTGGGTGGTCATAGCATCTCTTTTTAGCGGTCTCATTTTTAATAGATTATTTGCTTGCATTTGCATAATCTATTTTACTGTTCTAATCTCCCAAGTACACTTTCTTTATTTTTCATGATTTTCTTTAGTACTGTTAGCCCTTGTTATCAGTTCCCTTTTAAATTTACTTACTGTAAATTGTAGCATATAAACTGACCCCATTTTTCTGGCCTCGAAAGTTTTGTTTTTGCCTGTACGGAGCATATAAGTTGACCCTCCTTTTCAGCCATTCCATGCTCAGCTTGCATCAGTAGTCAGTCTCAAATTTTTGCCCCAAAAAGCATGTTTTATTTATAACTGGACACAGAGGATTGAGCAGGTGATATGGGCTGTGTTGTAAAGATGTGTGGGAGTTTAAGATACACCCACACACAGCAAATCCCCTCACCCTCCCCACCCCCAACCCCGCTCCCATCGTGGCAAACAATGAAGAGAAATTAGTCTTCCAGCAATATAAATGAAGTATGAAGCTGGTTTCAAGCTAAAAGTCGGAACATTTGCTAACTCCTAAACTAACTGCTGCTGCAAGGGAATTCGATGTTAGTGAAAAACTGGTGGAAGAAGTAATTTGCCCTGAAGAAGTTGCCTAAGACAAAATGCACGATGTGAACAGGGGCCAGCCACTGGCCTAATGTTGAGAGGCATGTATTGGAATGTGTCCTTGAAAATCGTCACCAGAAATGTAATGCTTATATTTGCAGTTAAGTGGGTCAAATCAAACCGTGAGTCCAGCAACGATTTCAGAACAACAGTCAGCTGGAGTAGTCACTTTGTGGAATGAAAGTATCAAGTGTTGTGGCAGAAGACCCAGAAACTACCCAGCTCAGAGACTACCAAAATACATCGATGCCAAAATGACCAGTTTCCAGTGATTCATCATCAGGCAGCAACAAAAACATGATTATCCATCGTGCCACACTGGAAACTTGGATGAAATGTCCATGAATTTCAATTTGCCCAGCAACCAGACTGTAAAGGTTTGAAAAACCATTCGAGTGAAAACCACAGGACACGACGACGAGATTCACTGTGGTACCAGTCTGCATGGGCAGTGGGACAAAATTAAAGCCTTTGGTAATTTTCAAATCAAGTTCCCTGCAGGAAGTTTTGTACATATCCGTGACAAAGATTAGTTGGATAAGGATGGAGTGAAGTTATGGACAGATAATGTTTGGACTAGGCATCCCAGTGGTGTATGTAATGAATGCAGCTTTATTAGTATGGGACATGTTGTGATCGCATATAATCAATGAGATCAGAAGGCATCTGCCAAGAAATACCACCCACATTGCAGGTATACAGGGGGTTTTAGGTCCATAATTCAACCTTTGGATGTATGCCACAACAAGCCATTCAAGGATCATGACACCAAATGGAATAAGTGGATGGTTGACAGAGAAAAAACCTTAACATGTGTGTGCTGCCCTGCTTGATGTTTTGTGTGGTTTCATCATCAAATCTTGGGATGCTGTTAGTGCACAAACTGTCATCAGATCATTCAAAAAATGCAAAATTTCCAATTCAATGGATAGAGAGGAAGATGATTTGTTGTGGAGGAATGATTCTGAAACAAAGCACCATATTCGATCCAAATTTAGGATTCCTGCAAAGATGCTATAGCCAAAGTGATTCAACGAACGCTTTGCATTGTACATCGACGACAATGAATTTGATGGGTTTTAAAAAGCTTTCATTGTGATTTAAGGTATAGTTGTACAACTAAATTATTCAATAAGCTTTTCCTCTTGTACTCATGAGGACACTTTGCAAGAATACCAATATAAAGGGAAAACAAGTTATACTGTATGTGAGGAGAGTGCTGATTGGCAAGTGGACTCTGGTAGAGGTGTTGCCATGGAGAATGCACCAGTAATGGTGACTTAATTAATTGCCGAACATTGTTTGAAATTTAAACCAGGCACCTTGACCCTGATTGGTCAAGGTATTGCCCTGAGGAATGAGTCAGCGAATGGCTGTTATGTATTTTGTTTAACTGGCACAAGCACAAACTGTGCACATGTTCTTTCTGTCTGCAAAGAACAGAGCCTTGTGTATCGATATATGTAGCTTCCAGTACACGCAAATGCACCACATTGCGAGCCTGACTGACCACCTTAAATGGGTTGTCAGCGTAATTCTTAGCACACGGAGGATTATTTAGCAAATGTTGTCCAATCACAGAATCACATCTTATGTTGGACACTGTTTTGAGTTTAGCAAGCACGGGCTGGTTGGGTACTGCCTGTACCCTGCCCATTGCAAACAGCAGCTGGAACATGCTGTTTGATATGATCCGCCAGTCTTTGGAACATAGAGCCATCTTACCCAGCGTGACACTAGCACTGAAATTCACATACCACATTACTCATTTGTGAGATAGGCAGAATGTATTTTTGGCTGGACGATTACATGTTAGTAGCATTTTTTTCTTGACAGTGCTATCAGGTGGTACTTAATGTGGTCATTGATGCTCAGTTTGGGTTCTGCCAGGATTGTTGAGCTCCAGACCACATTACAACCTTGGTCCAAACATGGACAAAAGAACTGCATTCCAGAGGCAAGGTGAGAGTAACAGTTCGTGACATCAAGGCACCATTTGACCAAGTGTGGCATCAAGGAACTCCAGTAAAATTGAATTTAATGGTAAACCAGTTAATAGTGAAAATGTCTTCACTGGCTGGAGCCATACCTAGTATAAGGGAAGATACTTGTGGTGATTGGAAGTCAATTATCTCAGCCCCATGCCATTGTTTCTGGAGCTCATCAGGGCAGTGTCCAAGACTCAACCATCTCCAGCTACTTAATCAATGGCCCTCCTGTCATAAAATCAGAAGTGGAGATATTTGCTGGTGATTGCACAACATCCAGTTCCATCACCGCTGCTCAGATAATGATACAGTATGTGCCTGCACCCAGCAAGACCTGGCCAACTTTTCAATGGGCTGTTAACATTCCTGCCATACAAGTCAGTCAATGACCATCTCCAACCAAGCAGAGCATCTAACCATCTGCTGCTTGACATTCAACAGCATGACCACCATCGAATTTCCCACCATTATGTGCTGGGGATGACCACCTGAAACTGAATACAAATAATGTAACCATAAAAACAGGTAAGAGTGGGTATCCTGTGCCTAGCAACTCACCACCTGACTACCCAAAACCTATCCATCCACAAAGCACAAGTCAGGAGTGTGATGGAATACTCCCCATGTGCCTGGATAAATACAGCTTCAACAGCACTCAGGAAGCTCAACACCATCCAGAGTAAAGCAATCTGATTGGTAACCCATCCAACACCTTAAATATTCACTTCCTTTGTCACTGGTGCAATGTGACTGCAGTGTTTAAGCTCTATAAAATACACGACAGCATCTTGATAAGGCTCCTTTGATAGCACATTCCAAAGCTGTGACCTTTACCATCCGCAAGAACAAGGGCACAGACACTTAGGGACAACACCTGGAAATTCCCCTCCAAGTGACACACGATTGTTATAACCAGGTTAGGAGGGGTGAACTGACTCCTCTCTGTCCCACTCCTGGGTTTGGTTATAACAGAGTTTGAACTTAAAAAGGTGATATTGCCTATTCAATATATATACTTAACTGTGTGTAGCTCAGTATAAGAAATAAGCCAGCCAGGTTCCTTAGGTTAACACGTAAAAAGTTAGTTTTATTGCTAAAATTCACTCAAAGATGCGGAAATTATTAAAAGGTTTAAAATGTACAAATATGTCCAATGAACCACTGATGCAAAAACAACACAGACACAAAGCCCACCTCCCAGCCATCCCAAGCATTAAAATATAAATAGAACTCTGCAGAGGATCAGATCTTAAAACTGGGCCAAGTAAAAATTAAAGTCAGAAAATTAAACATAGATTGTCTGGATTCTTGTTTGCAACTGAAGGGCCACTTTCCACAGTAGTTGCTGGTACTTCAATTTATCACTGCAGCAGGCATGGCTGATTGATTCTCTTTTCTCTTGGAGACATTGATGTTGATTCAAAATCCTCCTTTAAGAAGTCTGTTTGCAGCAATGAGGTCTTCTGGTGGGTTTTCAAATCACAAACAGCTTTGATGAGAGAGGTTTCAGAGAAAGTGAAGGGGTAAGGCTGTTGGCTCTGTGGTTAGTTTAAATCTAGTATATTTTATATCCAAGAGCTGGGCCACGTGACCTCTCTCTGACTTCAATTTGGACTTAGCCACTGTCTCTGAGCACGGTAGACTGTCTCTCCATAAAGCTGCTTGTGTCCTTTGCAACTGCAACATGGTAGCTGTTGTAGGCAAGTGCCCTTTGCTTAGCAAAAGTGCCCTTTTCAAAAGTTCAATGCTTATGTATGTTCAACAGGTGACATTATTATGTAAACAAGTCCAGATGATGACATTATAAATTGATATTCTAACACATCTTCATATCACCATTCAGACTTGGATCTCTTTTGCCATTTCTTCGTTGTTGCTGGGCCAAAATCCTGGAATTCCCTCCCTAACACTGGCTGTACCTACACCACATGGACTGCAGCAACTCTCTGCCACTTTCTCAAGGGCAATTAGGGATAGACAATAAATATTACTCACCAGTGACACTGACACACCGTGAATGAATAAAACATTGCTTTTCAGGAGGAACCCCTATGGCTCCCTGTCCTCCCTATCTCTGCTATGATCTGTTTATGTGGGTATAGAGATATGCATATAGATACTGCAAGCACTGCACAGTTGGAGGTGCCAACTTTCCAATGAAGCCCAACATCTCAGGTGATTTAAGTGATCTCGCAGCAGTGTTCCAGAGTAGGCCGATATAGATATCTCAGAAAATGTCACTTTATTGGATTACATTATCATTTATTTCATTGCTGTTAGTGGGATTTTGCTTTGCACAACTGAGCCAGTCAAGCCATGGAGAGAAAAAACAGAGTTTATGTTTCGATGCGATTGCACTGAAGGGGGTGCAGAGGAGATTCCAAAAATCCAGAAATCCAAAACAAAAACAGAATTACCTGGAAAAACTCAGCAGGTCTGGCAGCATCGGCGGAGAAGAAAAGAGTTGACGTTTTGAGTCCTCATGACCCTTCGACAGAACTGGTTGAATCCAAGGAGAGCGGTGAAATATAAACTGGTTTAAGGTTGGGGGGTGGGGGAGGCGGGGTGGTTGTAGGGACAAGCAAGCAGTGATAGGAGCAGATCATCAAAAGATGTCACAGACAAAAGAACAAAAGAACACAGGTGTTAAAGTTGGTGATATTATCTAAATGAATGTGCTAATTAAGAATGGATGGTAGGGCACTCAAGGTACAGCTCTAGTGGGGGTGGGGGGAGCATAAAAGATTTAAAAATAATGGAAATAGGTGGGAAAAGAAAAATCTATATAAATTATTGGAAAAAACAAAAGGAAGGGGGAAGAAACAAAGGGGGTGGGGATGGAGCAGGGAGCTCAAGATCTAAAGTTGTTGAATTCAATATTCAGTCCGGAAGGCTGTAAAGTGCCTAGTCGGAAGATGAGGTGTTGTTCCTCCAGTTTGCGTTGGGCTTCACTGGAACAATGCAGCAGGCCAAGGACAGACATGTGGGCAAGAGAGCAGGGTGGAGTGTTAAAATGGCAAGCGACAGGGAGGTTTGGGTCATTCTTGCGGACAGACCGCAGGTGTTCTGCAAAGCGGTCACCCAGTTTAAGTTTGGTCTCTCCAATGTAGAGGATACCACATTGGGAGCAACGAATGCAGTAGACTAAGTTGGAAATGCAAGTGAAATGCTGCTTCACTTGAAAGGAGTGTTTGGGTCCTTGGATGGTGAGGAGAGAGGAAGTGAAGGGGCAGGTGTTACATCTTTTGCGTGGGCATGGGGTGGTGCCATAGGTGGGGGTTGAGAAGTAGGGGCTGATGGAGGAGTGGACCAGGGTGTCCTGGAGGTAACGATCCCTACGGAATGCCACCGGGGGGGTGAAGGGAAGATGTGTTTGGTGGTGGCATCATGCTGGAGTTGGCAGAAATGGCAGAGGATGATCCTTTGAATGCGGAGGCTGGTGGGGTGATAAGTGAGGACAAGGGGGACCCTATCATGTTTCTGGGAGGGAGGAGAAGGTGTGAGGGTGGATGTGTGGGAGATGGGCCGGACACGGTTGAGGGCCCTGTCAACGACCGTGGGTGGAAAACCTCGGTTAAGGAAGAAGGAGGACATGTCGGAGGAACTGTTTTTGAAGGTAGCATCATCGGAACAGATGTGACGGAGGCGAAGGAACAGAGAATGGGATGGAGTCCTTACAGGAAGCGGGGTGTGAGGAGCTGTAGTCGAGGTAGATGTGGAAGACGGTGGGTTTGTAATGGATATTGGTGGACAGTCTATCACCAGAGATCGCGACAGAGAGGTCAAGGAAGGGAAGGGAAGTGTCAGAGATGGACCACGTGAAAATGATGGAGGGGTGGAGATTGGAAGCAAAATTAATAAATTTTTCCAAGTCCCGAGAGCATGAAGCAGCACTGAAGTAATCATCGATGTACCGGAGAAAGAGTTGTGGGAGGGGGCCGGAGTAGGACTGGAACAAGGAATGTTCCATGTACCCCGTAAAGAGACAGGCATAGGCTGGGCCAATGTGGGTACCCATAGCCACACCTTTTATTTGGAGGAAGTGAGAGGAGTTGAAGGAGAAATTGTTCAGTTGTGAGAACAAGTTCAGCCAGACGGAGGAGCGTAGTGGTGGATGGGGATTGTTCGGGCCTCTGTTCGATGAAGAAGCTAAGGGCCCTCAGACCATCCTGGTGGGGGATGGAGGTGTAGAGGGATTGGACGTCCGTGGTGAAGAGGAAGCGGTTGGGGCCAGGGAACTGGAAATTGTTGATGTGACGTAAGGTGTCAGAGGAATCACGGATGTAGGTGGGGAGGGACTGGACAAGGGGAGAGAGAAGGGAGTCAAGATAACGAGAAATGAGTTCTGTGGGACAGGAGGCAAGCTGAGACGATCGGTCCTACCGGGGCAGTTCTGTTTGTGGATTTTGGGTAGGAGGTAGAAAGCGGGCTGTCTGAGGTTGGGCGACTATCAGATTGGAAGCTGTGGGAGGAAGTTCTCCAGAAGAGATGAGGTCAGTGACAGTCCTGGAAACAATGGCTTGATGTTCAGTGGTGGGGTCATGGTCCAGGGAGAGGTAGGAGGAAGTGTCTGCGAGTCGACGCTCAGCCTCCGCGAGGTAGTGGTCAGTGCGCCAGACAACAACAGCACCACCCTTGTCAGCGGATTTGATGACAATGTCAGGGTTGGACCTGAGAGAATGGAGTGCAGTAAGTTCCAGAGAGACAGGTTAGAATGGGTGAGAGGAGCAGAGAAATTGAGACGACTAATGTCGCGCCGACAGTTCTCAATGAAAAAGATCAAGAGAAGGTAAGAATCCAGAGGGAGGGGGTCCCAGGTGGAGGGAGAATATTGGAGGTGGGTAAAAGGATCCGTTGAACTGGGAGAGGACTCCTGCCCAAAGAACTGAGCCTGGAGACAAAGACGGCAGAAGAATGAGTTCAGTATCATGCCGAGCCCGAAATTCATTGAGATGAGGGCGTAAGGGTATGAAACTAAATCCTTTGCTGAGCACTGAACGTTCAGCATCGGAGAGGGGAAGGTCAGGGGGTATAGTGAATACACGGCTGGGGCTGGGATTGGAAGATGGGTGGGGACGCAGGGACAGGCAGGGGTGGAGGGTCCCTAGATGGGTGTTGGTGTCGATGAGTTGTTGGAGCTTGCGTTCCTTAGCACTTGAGAGAAAGAACGAAAGTTTTCTTGTTGAGGCGTTGGATGAGACGAAGAATAAAATGAAACTGGGGCCACGCGCAGCTTTGAGAAAGGGTACGGCGGTGCTACTGGAGGGAGAGGTCGTGTGTGTTCATATGGCGGCGCATGGCACTGAGTGTGGATCTCAGAATGTGACGGGAGCAGCAGTCCGAGAAACGTTTTATGTCCCGGAGCTACCTGTAATTCTGGGTGGGATGTTTCTGGGATGAAACATTTAAGTTATGAAGAGAGGTTGGATAGATTTGGGTTGTTTTCGTTGGAGCAGAGAAGACTGAGGGGCGATCTGATCGAGGTGTACAAGATTATGAGGGGCATGGACAGGGTGGATAGGGAGCAGCTGTTTCCCTTAGTTGAAGGGTCAGTCACAAGGGGACATAAGTTCAAGGTGAGGGGCAGGAGGTTTAGGGGGGTATGTGAGGAAAAACTTTTTTTACCCAGAGGGTGGTGACGGTCTGGAATGCGCTGCCTGGGAGGGTGGTGGAGGCGGGTTTGCCTCACATCCTTTAAAAAGTACCTGGATGAGCACTTGGCATGTCATAACATTCAAGGCTATGGGCCAAGTGCTGGTCAATGAGATTAGGTCGGTAGGTCCAGGTGTTTTCTCAAGGGTTAGTGCAGACTCGATGGGCTGAAGGGCCCTCTTCTGCACTGTTGATTCTGAGAGTTGAATATGAGTCTTCTAATCAAGCGTCAGACCTGCTGAGTTTTTTTCTATCAGATTTCCAGCATCCACAGTACTTCACTTTTACATAAATATTCTGTGCTCTTTCCTGAGGAACTTGCCCCTTCAATATCCAGCAGCTTATTGGATGATGTTGGTTGGAATGGGTGGACAGGTGGCAGTTGAAGATCAATGTGGAGAAATGTGAAGTGATTCATTTTTGGTAGGGACATCGTGGAGAGAGACAATATAAAATAAAGGATACAACACCGAAGGAGGTGCAGGAACAGAGGGACCTGGGTGGCAGGACAGGTTGAGAGAATGGTTAAAAAAACATAGGGCGTCCTATGCTTTATTAATTGGGGCACGGAGTACAAAAGCAAAGGAGGTTACAGTTTAGCTTGTCCTTCAGTCTCAGCTGGGGAAAACGCCCAGTCCCAGGTGCCACATTTTAGAGAAGATGTAAAAGGCATTTGGATAGAGTGCAGGAAAGATTTGTGAGAAATGGATGAGGAACTTCAGTCATGAGGATTAGATTGGAAAAGTTAGGCCTGGAGAAGATTGGAGAAGAGGTCAAAATTATGAGCGATCTGGACAGAGTAGATAGGACGGAACTAGCCGCACCTGTGAAAGGATTGGGAATGGCAGGGCACAGATTTAAAGTAACTTGCAAATGAAGGAAATATAATGAGGACAATTGTTTTTTGCACAGCGAATGGTTAAGATTGGGAATGCGCCGCCTGTGAGGTGGAGGCAGGTTCAATTGAGGCATCCAAAAGGGAAGGAGAGAGTTATTTGAAAAGGAAGAATGTGCAGGGTTTTTGGGGATAAGGTGGTAGATTTGCGCTTGGTGCAAATGCTCATTAAGAGGGCCGGGGCAGGCACGATTGGGCTGAATGGCCTCCACCTGTACAGGAGCGGCCCACTGCGCAGACTCGCGGCGCCAGGCTCTGCGCCGTCAGGAGTCGTCAGGCGTATGACGTCAAGGGCGCACACAGCGTACGCGGATGCAACGCTCGACGCGATTGGTCAAGGCCGCCTGAGAGGCCGATTTGCTGATTGGGCCGCGGTGAAGGGAGCGATGTGAGGTGGGCGCGGATTGGCGGAGCGGGCTGGCGCCCCATGCGGGCGCAGACGCTCATTGTTGTTGTTGTGAAGCGCGAGGTGGCGGAGCGATTAGAATCGGAATCGGCCGGAGTGAGGACGGCGCCGGGGCGCCGGGGCGGCGGCGGAGGCGGAGGAGGCGGCGGCGGAATCGGTAAGTGAAGCGCGCGGGCCGAGGGCGGCATTGGCGGAAGCAGCATCCGCCGACATTCCTCCCCCCGGCCGCTTGGAGCCTGAAGCCGGAGCTCAGACTCGGCAGAGGCCGGGAGGCGGCTCTCACTCACAGCCCGACATCCCCGCAGCCGCCGCTGGGTCCCGGACAGACTGCCCCCCCCCCGGGACCCCCCCAGCCCGGGACCCCCCCCCCCCCTCACCCCCACCCAAACTCCCCCCCCGGGGACCCCCCGGACCTCCCCTCACCCAAACTCCCACCCAACCCCCCCCTCACACCCCCCCCCCCCCCCCTCACACACACCGGGACCCCCCCCCCCACCCCACACCCCACAGCCCCCCCACCCAAACTCCCCCCCCCGGGGACCCCCCAGCCCGGGACCCCCCCCTCCACCCAAACCCCCCCTCACACCCCCCCCCCCCCACCCCACAGCCCCCCGGCCACCCCTCACCCCTCACCCAAACCCCCCCTCACACCCCCCCCTCACACACACCGGGACCCCCCCCCACCCCCACACCCCCTCACCCCTCACCCAACCCCCCCCCGACCCCACACCCCCCAACCCCCAGCCCGGGACCCCCCCCCTCACCCCTCACAACCCCCACCCCCACCCCAAACTCCCCCCCCGGGACCCCCCGGACCTCCCCCTCACCCAAACTCCCACCCAACCCCCCCTCACCCCCAGACCGGGACCCCCCCACCCCTCACCCCCCCAACATCCCCCCTCCCCCCACCCAACCCCCCCCTCACCCCAAACTCCCCCCCCCGGGACCCCCAGCCCGGGACCCCCCCACATCCCCCCCTCACACCCCCCCCACCCCCACACCCCCTCACCCAACCCCCCCTCACCCCTCCCCATTCCCCGACCCCCAGCCCGGGACCCCCCCTCACCCCTCACACCCCCCCCACCCAAACTCCCCCTCCCCCCTCCCCCCCCCACCCAACCCCCCCCTCACACCCCCCCCGACCCCCCCCCCCCCCCCCCCTCACCCCACCCCACAGCCCCCTCGCCCAAACTCCCCCCACCCAACCCCCCCTCACCCCCCCAACCCCAGACCGGGATCCCCCCTCACCCCTCACACCCCCCTCCCGCCATACTCCCCCCCCGGGACCCCCCCCCACCCCTCACCCCTCACCCAACCCCCCCACCCCACACCCCCCTCCCACATCCCCCACACCAACCCCCCCCTCACCCCCAGCCCGGGGACCCCCCCCACCCCTCACACCCCCCCCCCGACCACCCCTCACCCCCCCCCCTCACCCAACCCCCCCCTCACCCCTCCCCTCACACCCCCCCTCACCCCCTCACCCAACCCCCCCCCCGACCCCCCCCCCACACACCGCCTCACACCCACCCCCTCACCCAAACTCCCCCCCCGACCTCCCCTTACCCAAACTCCCCCCGACCCCCACTTACCCAAACCCCTCCCCCCCCCGACCCCCCTTACCCAAACTCCCCCCCCGACCCCCCCTCACCCAAACTCCCCCCCGACCCCCCCTCACCCAAACTCCCCCCGACCCCCCCCCTCACACCAAACTTCCCCCACCCCCTCATCCCCCCGCCTCACATACTCCCCCCGGACCCCCCCGCCTCCACACACTCCCCCCCGACCCCCCCCCCCTCACCTAACCCCCCGCCGACCCCACACCCCCCTCACACACCCCCTCACCCAACCCCCCTGACCCCCCACCCCACACCCCCTCATCCAACCCCCACCCCATACCCCCTCATCCAACACCCCCCGACCCCCCCTCAACCCAACCCCCCCCCACCCCACACCCCCTCACGCACACCCTCACCCAACCCCCCTGACCCCCCACCCCCACGCGCCCTCACACACCCCTCACCCAACCCCCCCGACCCCCCCTCCACAGATCGCCTCACACCCGCCCTCACCCCAACCCCCCCCCACCCAAACTCCCCCCACCCCTCACCCAAACTCCCCCCCCCCGGACCCCCCTTACCCAAACTCCCCCCGACCCCACTCACCCAAACTCCCCCCGACCCCACTCACCCAAACTCCCCCCGACCCCCCCCCCTCACCCAAACTCCCCCCCGACCCCACTCACCCAAACTCCCCCCGACCCCCCCCCCTCACCCAAACTCCCCCCCGACCCCACTTACCCAAACTCCCCCCGACCCCCCCCTCACCCAAACTCCCCCCACCCCTCATCCCCCCGCCTCACACACTCCCCCCGGACCCCCGCCTCACACACTCCCCCCCCCGACCCCCCCCTCCCAACCCCCCCCCGACCCCCCACCCCATACCCCCCTCATCCAACCACCCCCCCGACCCCCCTCACCCAACCCCCCCCACCCCACACCCCCTCACACACCCCCCCCGACCCCCCCCCCACACAACCCCCTCACACACACCCCCTCACCCAATCCCCCCACCCCCTCACCCAAACTCCCCCCCCTGACCCCCCACCCCCACACCTCCTCACCCAACCCCTCCGACCCCCCCCCCCACACACTCCCCCTCACCCCCCCCTCACACACCCTCCTCTCACCCCAACCCCACCCACCCAAACTCCCCCCACCCCTCACCCAAAACTCCCCCCCCCGACCCCCCCCTCACCCAAACTCCCCCCGACCCCCCCTCACCCAAACTCCCCCCGACCCCCCTTCACCCAGACTCACCTGCCTCACCCCCCCTCACCCAACCCCCCCGCACCCCCCTCACCCAACCCCCCCCCGCCCCTCCCCGACCCACTCTCAAACACCCCTGCCCCCGACCCCCCTCCCACATC